>VWZL01005704.1:509091-605488 GCA_013396915.1 Stercorarius parasiticus
TTTTTTTGTGTGCATATGGTTGGACTTGATGATCTCAAAGGTCCTTTCCACCCATGAAGATTCTATGATTCTCTCCATTCCTGCCTACAGCCTCCTGGCCTCTTTTCTTCTCCCACATCTTCCATACAGTAAAGTTTTTCCTCCCTGTGCATTTGTTGTATATGAAGCGTATTGGAGCACTTCTTTTCAAGGAGCAGTTTTTTTTTAAAGGGTGAGGGTTGATGGAAAGGGGGGTTACAAGCAAGAAAACCAGAGGATGAGCTGCAGTATCATGCAGTAGAAACCTGGCTGCACAAAGCAGCCTTGATGGGGAACTTGGTGGTTGGATCCTGACCAGCTTGGATGCCCTGGTGCCAGGCCGCACCCTGATGGGACCTTCTCTGGAGCTGCGTCCATCCAGCCTGTGCTGGCCTGGGCGAGCTGTGGAGCCTGTGGTTCAGAGGTTGTGTTTGCCAGCAGCTGCATCTATAGGTGGGAGAAGGTGCATGTGGGGGACATGATGAGAAGTGACCATGCTGGCTGCAAAGATGATGGCTCGGCATTGTCCATTAGGGGTCAAATCTAGGCATTCTGCTCCGTTTGACGTACCAGTATCACTGGTTCGGATGGTTGGTTGGCTTTGACCTGCCACAGTTGACTTTGACTTTGTGGGAATAGTGATCACCTTACATTGTCTTGTGGAAGACGTTTAGCGATCCAGAGGAAATACCTGGTTAATATATCAGTATCAACATGTAATTCCGCCTTTGCCTGGTATACTTGTAATGCAATTTGGTCTTTGCGTGTAGTAGTTAATTCCTTTGGCTGGCGTTGTTTAAAGTCTCCTGTTGTTTTAATGTGATCCTGGTTTTCAGCAAATAATGTTAACAGTGATTTTCCTTGCATCCCTAATTCACTTTAGTCCGTGTAACAATTTCTTAGTGTTGCAGTTAAATTTTCAATAGTTATCTGATTTTCTATTTTGATTACATGCACAAATTTGCTTTGCTTTTCTACTTCATTAATTTTAACAGTAATTGCCACTTCGGGCAAAAAAAAATAAAAATCACTTATCGTTCTTAGCATCATTATAAGACTTGCTTTTGGAACGTTTTCTTTATACTGAGAGAGTCATCGGTAAAGGATTTATTCCTGTATTTTCTATCCAGCTGTATTTTTATTTAGAGAGGGGGGTGGCAGGGTTTCTGAGTTTGTAAGAACTGCTATAAATATTTGAGGAACGGAAGAGTTTATTTATAGTGGAGTGTTAGGCTGCTAATGAAGGAAATGAAACAGGGCTGAGAGAAATAGAGTTATTTTTCTGGACCCTTTTAGTCCTAAAAATTCCACGCTAGTCTGATTTGCTTCAGGAAAACTCCATTGTAAAAGAAATTAATGTTTCCTACTATTAAACAGATCTCGGATCTTTAACTTTTTAAAAACTGTTGTGGTGAGACAACCGAAGCGATGCCATGAAGACGCTGGGCAATGTTTCCAAAGCGTTGCATGGATCCAGAGCATGGGATAACCTTGTATATGGGTCTGTCTTTCCAAATTTACTTCTTGGAGGGCAAAAACAGATGGGCAGTTTTATGGTTTTATTCTACTGTGTTTGCTGTACTGGTACGTGACAAATGATCGAGAACCTGGATGAGAGAGGGCTTTTCCATGAGCTCCTCATGCTCCTCGTGTGGGCATGGGAAGGAGCGAGTGAGCCCGTCTCCAGGAACCAGTAAAAATGATCGCTCCAGTAAATATGGGCTCAGAGAGACGCTCTTGTGCCACGGTGTTGGACATCAGTGGACACTTGGGCTTCAACAGGCTCATGAGAGTGGGAAATCCCTGCAAAATGATCAACGCTATTGCTGGGTTTTGCTGATCCTCCGTTTATAAATATATTTTAGTGCTTTCTATGACAGTAACAGCACAGCTCATGTTGCCATGGTACACTGTCAGTTTTAGCACGCTGCCAGGCAGGTAGGTATCTTTAGCCCTCTTCTAACAGATGGGGAAAGGTTAAGGCTGAGGCTTCCAACAGGTCTTCTGACTTGATCTGTCTGGCTTCAGAGACGGGGTCCAAGAATCCAAAGTTTGCTGAGCGCTCACGGTAACTTGACTTGACATCATTTGAGTCTGCTGAAAACTCGGTCCCTCTGTCTTACTAGACGTACGTACGCAAACCAAAGGATATCTGTGGTTAATTATTGGAATTTTGTCATAAATTATCCGCTCAAGGCTGTAGACTGAGCCGTTTGCAAAACTCTGGTCACCACTTGTGGCATATGATTTCCAGTCGTGTGCTCTTTCCAAAGCACCCTGTCTCTGCTAAAACGAATACGCGCAGCGCTTTATGTCTGTGGAAGGCACTGGAAAGGGAGCTCAGTTTCCAAGTACTGATATTTCTGGATGTATCTCGTTGAAACAGGGGCACCCTATTGGACACATACAGACAAAATGGAGAAAAGGCTACACGCGGTGCCAGCAGCGAACACCGTCAAGTTTCGTTGTCCGGCAATGGGAAACCCAACACCGACCATGCGATGGCTGAAAAATGGGAAAGAATTTAAACAAGAGCATCGTATTGGCGGATATAAGGTATGTTCTCATGATGTGATTTTGCAATTTCTGTTCTTGACCAAGGCTGTAAAAAAAAAAACAAAACAAAAAAAACCAAACCCAAAACCCCCCCCAAAAATCCCACTAATTCTATATTTTTTTTTCTCAAATTCGAGTTTGTAGCATAGCAGTGCAGCTAAGGATTATTTATGGAGGCTTATTTGGAAAACTAAAGGCTGGCTTTGCAAAGCAGAGTAAGACTTTTCTCTATTCATTTCCAGCTGCATTGTTAAAAACACGGCCATCCACTCTGGTGATTGTAGACAGTTTAATAAAGGAAGGGTTGGAAGTCAAATGTTCTTATTTTCTATGGAGTTTATGGTCTGTGAAACTGAAATGGGAAGCAGAATTTGAGGGAAAGTAACAGCACTTACTTACAAGGGTTTGTTTGAATTTTAAACAGCTTCAGATTAGATGTTTCGTTCTAAATTGGTGGTTACTGATTAAGAGAGAGTTTTAGGGAGGCCAGCTTGCTCTGGGGGTTAGTGCACGGACCTTTAACCTCCCGGTATCTGCCTAGGTCAGGTCAGAAGTCAGGGTTCGGTCATCTTATCCCACTCCTCACAGGGAACGGGAGTGCGTGACTTTGATGGCAAATTGCTGTTCAAGCATTATACTCGCCATTCTGAGTTACCTTAATCTCCTCTGTGGACCTCCTGTCAGTGGCTTCCTCCTTCCTCGCCCACCCGACACCTCAGCAACTTCAATCCAAAGATGAGAAGTTTCCCAGTTAGTCACCTCGTGTCACGGTCGTAAGCCCCAGCCTAGAACTTCTGCGGAGGAGCTCAGAGCAATTTGTAATGGTAATTAAGACAGAAGTTAACTGACTTTTCCAGACGCCACAGTAAGCTCAAGAGCGAGTCCTGAGGGCTGCTTTACCCCAGCGATTGCAGTGTTTTCGGGGTGCGGCGTTTTGCTGATGGGGCCAGGATCTATATTGCTTCATGGGCTGTTGACTCAGATCCTGCTTGGTACAAAAAAATATATTTTCCAGTGCAGAGGAGGACAAGCCGTAGTCTCCTTTCCTCACTAGCTAGAATTACTATTGAAAGTGTCAATTTTTCCAACATTTGTGTTAGCAGAGAGCGAAGCCCAGAAAATCTCCCTGCACGAACACTAATTATCTAAGTAGACTTTTCCATCTATGTTTGCTTATACCATAAATTACTGTTGCTTATGAGCGTACACCTGGCAACACCTTCTGCCTTTCATAACGCTATGGAGTGTTAACGAATTGGCTACAATTCAGTGATTTTCACCTCTCTCTGTGCTTATTTAGAAACAGAAAAAAGCCAATTAAAAAAAACCCACAAACTAATCCTGTCTTGGAAAATAATAGTAACTGTTTCACTCCGAACTGAGACGTTATTTGAACGCTTTACATCTCACGAAGGGGAAATGCAGATATTGCTGTTGAAAACCATGAAGGAAAATGTCTGTCTTGCAAGGCAGGATGGAGGTACCTGGTCTCTGGTTTGGGAGGGTGAGCTGTGGTTGGGGAAATCAGCCCATGTGGGGCTCCGTGCTGCCACTGCTAGCCTATGCTGGCCATAAGGGTGAGCTCATTTAGACTTGTGCCCATTAAGTGGCACAAATTAAATTTTTGCTCATGTGTTTTAAGTGTATACAATTTCCGAGGGATGTATGTCCTCTGGGAAGAAATCACAGATGCCTATTTCTAAAGCCAGCTGGATAAATGAAGTATATCCCTATAATTCTAAATCATAACTTCTTACATCTCTTTAGTTAAAGGAAAAAAAGAGGGGACACAGCTGTGGATTTTAGACTTTCTTGTTGCTCAGAACTACATCAAATTTTAAATGATTTGATAGCATTTACTTATCGTTGCTATTCTGCTTACCAAATCTATGTATATTCCAGATTCTGTCGGGGTTTTGAATAACTGTATTTTTAAGGTGGAAAGCTTGTTTTTATAGAGCAGGTATTAAAGAATGAGGTCTCCAAAGCTTCTGGAGGCTGTGTCATCTTCTTGTTAGAGGGGCAGGATGAGGTCACTGCAGGCTTAGTTCAAAATTATTCTGGAATAAAGAGAGGAATTGTATTTTGTTGACACCTCTATACTGACAAACTTGTAATGAAGGAGTCCTCAGAAAGGACTAAGTCTTTCCATGCTGGTCTGTCCTCAGACAGATATCACAGCAACTCATGATAATTCTTGTACGCTGGCTTGTCTTGAATCTGGGCATTGCTATAAGTAAAGCATTTCTGCCTGAGATCTGGATATTCATGATACTTGGAGTGACTGGAATAGCTGGAGCCAAACTTGGCCGTATCTGCCATCACCAGCTGATGGAACGCCGTCCGTCCCTTTCGGAAGGCACAATCATCCCTTGAAGACTTTAAGAACAAAGCAAAGGGAAGGAATATGTGAAGCTTCCCAGTAATCCTCCAACCACTTCTCTCCTGCTGCCTTGAGCTAAGAAATCTCTTCTTTGTATTCTCTTTATCGCAATCAGATAGTGGCCTGTAGCACTTTGTCCCACTGACTGGGGAATGTCTTGAGTCAATTTGCACTCAGGCAGGCTAGCAGGAGGGTGTATGTGCTGGCCAAGATAGCTTCCAGAGCGAAATTCCTCCACCGTGACTAATTCTGGGTGGTGAATTTCAAAATCGAACCGTTTATGATTTTTCAGGGTATACCCAAAGTTCCTACGGCAAGGAGAAAGGGATTAGTTATTGACTAAACCTTTTTTAGTCTTTTCTTTTATCTGTCTCTAAAGTGACGATAGCTCTTTCTTGTGCATTAAAAGGCATTTTATAATTTCTTTGCGTGAATAATCCAAATCCTCTGAGACACCACAGGAGCCTTTACTTTTCTGTTCGCCACCTGAAAAGCAAATGTGCTTCTATCAGTTGTTACTGTTTGAGTATTAACAGGTGTGTGTTTTCACATGCATTTTGATAAGCTTCGTCACTACAGTCATCTTAATATATATTTAAATTCAGCCAGGTAAATACAGAGTAAAGAAAGAGTTCTGACTCTATAGGAACTGTAAAAGCCTATGGATTTTGCATGGATGTTCAGCACTTGTTCTCTCTGCTGAGCAGTACCAGTAGGATATGTCTGAACTCTGCTGATTTTGTGGGGAATCATATCTTGGTTTCTAATCCTTCTTTCTTTTCGAATTCGTTTAAAATTTACCCCTTTTAATCATTTTTTGCTAAGTCACAACTTTTCACGATGTGTCTGTTCACTGAGGACACGTATTTTAAAATTAAACAGAACTGTCCACAATTTTTTATATGGTACTCCAAAAGCAAAACGTTTTTGTGAAACACCGCTTGCCCTTTCCTAGATTTCTGACCAACATTTCTTGGCACTTTGATTCCAGTTTAGGTTTCCCACCTCCAAGTACAATTCTATGCAGTTGATATTGATAATTTAGTTTAAAAATTGAAGTGGTTGGAGAGACTGTTTGGAGGAATTGGTTAAAAATTTGATGGAGAAGATTGCCAAAAAAAGCACCGCAGTAGTTTGCTAGAAGTGTTCGTACCTGGTCAGGAAAAAAAGTGTACCTGGTCAGGAAAAAAATGTGTTGAGATTATTTTTATTATCTCAATAAAGTACCATTTTTGAGTACGAAGCATAGATAAAACCTGAAAAAAGGCATTGCAAAGCAATAAAAAGAAAAAAAGAAGGCAAAAGCAGTTATCGAACTGTGTTGACAAAGTATCTGAAGGGTGAAGCTGTGAATTGGGATACTTGGAATGTGGTTGTTCCCTGAATTTCCCTATGTCATGAAAAGGCGATGACTAATTGGAAAGGGTACCCTGAAGACCAGGTGATGGAGTGGGTGGGACCGTGCAGGTATTCTCTGGGATTTTGAAAGAACTCGATATGAAGTAGGGTTTCAGGGAACAAAATAGCAGAAATAACAGGATAGTAGCTGGCAAGGAGCTAGTCAGGTTGGAGAGCTGGAAGAGTTCCCTGCAACTGATAAATCTCTGGCCGTGGACACTTGTCCTTTGCTGGACCTCATGTGCCTGGTGTGGATATTCTCACTTGTGGCTGCCCTCTTGTTTTTTTCCTAGTGGATTAGTTCACATGAGCTCCCTAATATGTTCTGTCTGCCAGACGAGCTCACGCCATCTATTTAAACAGCTTCAATGGACCCAGTTGGTATCACCCAGGGAAACTTATTAGGGAATATTTGGAGAGCTGTAGGACTGGTGTCTTCAGTGAGCAACCAGGGAGCCAATGGCTTTAATCTGCATTACCAAAGAGATTTGCAGCTTCAGTCACAAGGGTGGGGTTTTTTGTTTGGTTTGATTATTAGTATTTTTTTTTTCCCCTTCCAAAGAATGCATATCACTGTTGTAGTTCACCCCTACACAGAAGGCTGGTGTGAGACCTGTGTCCAGTGGGAGCACTGCTTTGAACCTCTTCTAAAACTAGCTTTTACGTGAGCTGGTGGGACGTTGGTGCTGGTTGTCGGTAATGGCACCACTTCTGCTGCCCAAAGACAGGCTTTATTGGGACGAGGGAATGACGGTACATTACTTAAAAAGACCACGTTACCAAAGCCTGTCGGATCAGGGTGTTGCAAGCTGTGCGATTGCGGGGACGTGGCAGGGCCGTCACGTCTGTGAGAATGAAAAGGTTCAATTTGGGAAGCTTCAGCAGAAGATGCCGTCGTGCCCAGCAAAGGGGAGCTTTTCTGGGCTTTGCAGTGCTGCACTTGTAACCAGAAAGTGCCAAGCCAACAAGCTGGATCTAGTTGAATCCAGACCCATGACATAAATCCAGTTGTGTGACGATGTGTCATAAATGCTTTGGGCCTCTATAGCAGTTGTTTAGCTTAAACTGAAGAGGCTTAAGCTGTTGTTTTATTATAAAGATATTATCTCTTCTCATTGGAGTTGCAAAAAGGGAAATTGCGCAAATACTTTTTAATATTGCCATCCACTTGTGGCTGTAAGTTAGTTATGTTTTCTTACTGAATGCTAAGCAATCTCCTGTGTTTTCCTATCAAATTAATTACTTACAGCTTGTTACCGAGCTTTATTTTGTTGCAACTTCCGCAGAACCATGATCTGTTCTTCCTGTTTTGCAGTCAAATAAGTTAAAAATGCTTGCTCTGATTCTCAGAAGTGTGATGTAACTTGTAATGGCAAAAAGACAGGTCAGTTTGACCAAGTCTCCCTCAACATACCTCATAAAGAAGTGAAATATTCAAAGTATGTAGCTGCTGTATTTATTATTTACCGGTGGTTTATGACAGTAATTCTTCCTGATCCAAACTTTGACTTTCAAGATTGCTTAGCAGAATAACAAGACAATGAAATAACCCTGATAAACTCTTTCTAGCTTTATAAACTTATTTCTTAGCTTTTCATGTGTGAAAAAAAAAAAATCAATGTTTAGTTTTGATGTATACCTTCAAGACGGGGGTGGGGGAAAGGAACTGTATGTTTGGACTGGAGATTTTGGGGTCACGTTATCACACATTTCTGCGACACTTGGGTAGCATCCGTGCCCTTCACCTGCTGCTGGAGTCTTGTCTAGATTTTTCTTAGTTTTTTCGTAGGTTTTTCTTAGATTTCTGACATTTAGTCGTTAGCTAATATTATTACCCCATAACTGGACAATAATAGTAATATCTGGTTAATGAGCTAATTACTAGCTGGGGGACTAGGAAAGCCAGGAGCCCCTTACAGAGAGGACCCTTTTCTTCCAAGCTTTGAACTGACGGCATTTTTACCTCCAGCAAGTGCGAGAGCTCAGCTCTTGGCACCGGGGCCGCAGCCCTGCACAGCCTTTTCCTGCTGGATAAGGACCTACGCAACAGTCAGGCACGAAGCAGGATTTCAGACTTGTAGTTGTAATGGTCTTTTAAAAATGTATAGTTACTGGAAGTGTCACCGAATGGTCCATAAATTTTTCTGGTGTACTGCACTGAATTACCACTTTCCATATGGCTGATTAAAATGACTGTACCAGATTGCATTTTTATTCCATTTGCTAAAATAGGTACTTTGCAGTTTCAAAGTTGTACATTGCAGCTACACAATGTTAAGATCTTTGAGCGCTTTTGTCAAAAACGTAATGCTATAACAAGGGATTAGGGGATAGCCAGCAAAAGGTCATTTTGGGAGCCAACTTCTGGTGCAGGAAATATATATGTGTACCGGATGACTCTATATCCTTCCAGGACTGGGCTGGATCCTATTTTTTGCAAGACCAATGCCAATGCTCCTTTTGAGTTCAAATGGGAACAGAATCAGCACCTTTAATACGTTCTGTCCGCCAAGGATTGTAGGAAATAAATGTATATCCTTGTGCGCTGTTTCCGTGAGGATTTTCTTCAGGCGTTTTTCACGAGGCAGCATCTTCTTTTCTGTCTTGTGGTACCCCAGAGCAGCAGGAGATGTGGCCACTCCGTGTTACCTGTGGGAGGCATCCCAACCGTTGCCCTTCTGTACGTGGTTTTTCCAAAATGTGTAATTGAGCTGTTAGAGAAAAACGGAGACTCGGATGTTAGGGGATGGTATCCCTCCTATATTGCTGGTGGGTAGATAATATTATCAGATGATTGTTTGGAGACAGATGGGAAATATCCTGAGGGTGTGAATTCGCTTTAGAGTGGATTGAGAGGTAAAGCCTGGTAAGACAAACGGCTGCTAATTGGCGCCATCCTTGTAGGCACGGTAGGACTGAGCGTGCACCGATGTCTGCAGCGCTCGGGTCGGGGACGAGGTAAATTTATAGCAGAATGCCTGAAAGTTTTTACTGCTGCAGCCGTGCTGTTCTGCATCAGGCATAAAGTAAGATATTTCAAACTGTCAAACGAGCACAGAAGAGGCTTTTAAACACAGATTACAAAAGGTTAACTATTGAGAAAACGGCTCTTTTGGAAGGGGAGAGGATGAAACTGTGCTAGGGAAGTTCCCAACACCTCTGGTTGCAACCCTCTAGGTCCGCAACCAGCACTGGAGTCTCATCATGGAGAGCGTGGTCCCGTCTGACAAAGGCAATTACACGTGCATAGTGGAAAACCAGTATGGATCCATCAATCACACCTACCATCTCGACGTTGTTGGTAAGTAAAACGGTGTCACATGTAAGAGAATGTTTTTAATTAATGAGTTTCTCCATTAAGACATTCAGAACTAAGCTGATACTTTTTGCATTCATTTTGAAGGTGATTTCACAGTAGTCTAAAGGTAAGATTTCACTACATAACCAATTGCTGGTGTCTCTGACTCGTGTCTATAGGACTAATCTACCCATGCCTTGGCAAAGGTGTAATATCCGTGTCTGGAAGTGAGTTCGTGTTGCTGTGATACACCTACAAGCTTACCGTCCAGAACAAATAATAAATACTGATGCAATTTTAATTATTAGTATTACAATTTAATTATTACTTGTACAGTTGTGCTAACACAAATTTTAATAACTGCAGTTATGGAAACTCTCAAGTGATCCTTTAGATTGCTGTTGTTATAGCTGAATTTTTTTTTTTTTTAAATAAAAAGCTAGATATTGACTTTGGTGAGGCTCGTGGAGATCTGGAGCTTCAGGAAAGGAACTTTGCATTCACAGGAATATAACAGAGATCCGACCGTAGCCTGTTGCGTGGGCTCTGAGCAGTCCCTGAAATACAGGTGACAAAAACTGTGAAGAAGTGTTTTACCTGAGGATAAATTCAAAACACTGTGTGAATTGTAGCAGTAGTAGCAAAGCTGTGATTCAACCACACTATTAAGCACATGCTTAGTAATGTTAACTTAATAATACCAAAATCTTGTTGACTTTAATAAGGCTTACACATATTTATTTAAGTGCTTAGCTAAATTAGAGCTTGAAATCTCAGAAACTAATTCCGTTCACCCCTACTCTTGCTGATTATCCTGGATGGGTGTGAGCAGTTTTATTGACTCTGAAGGCATTGCTGGCGGAAAGGGATCAGTTTGGCTGTTATAACAGGACCTGCTGGTAGTACCTTTGGGGATCTGAGCTGTGGTTTCTGAAGTATGTCTTGAATGGACTTTGCTCTCTCCAGGCTTGTGGGATGATCTGAGTGTCACAAGCTCTGTGAATAAAACTTTTGATCAATCAATGTTGAAAACGAAAATGAATTTGATGGTTGTGAGCTATTTTGGTCTAGTGACTGACAGCCCAACTTATCTTCTATGGAGAATTTTACGGTGAGTTTGTGTTTATGTGACCAAAACAGTGACAACATTTTAATTTCCTTATTTCTTGATTGGTTTTTACAATGCATCTCTCGCATTGTTTTGCATGCGCTTTAAAAGTAGCATCTTATCTTGTCTGAGGCCACTTAAATCTGTGGAAGCTCCCAGATCCAAAGCAAAACAAGTGCCAGCTTCTCAGGCAGCAAGAAATGAGAACATTCCCCATGAAAATGCCAGCGAGAGCCAGCCTTCGTGGAGCAGAGGAGGAAGAGGAGGGTTTTGTGCTGGGGATGCCATCAGACTGAAGCTCTAGCACCAGCCTCCATACACTCTTCAAAGCCAGTCTGTGAACCACCCAGCTCACCTCTACTTGGTTTTAGGTGGTCAACACTGCAAGCAGTGAGGATTTTTATAGCCTTGGCGATATTTTTGTCATCCTTGGTAGAGCGAGCGACGGGTATTGTTGAGGTGAACTGAGCGACTGACAAAGCCATTTTTGTTTGAACACTCGGTTAAACAAAGTTTATGGAGGGTGCAGCAGCCACGGCTGCCGGAGGTGGTAGTGAATTGTGTTCTACAAGCCTCGGTCCTCTGCTGACCACCTCGCCGGAGGGCGCGGACTGCTCGCCAGGGCTCGCCAGGGATGACGCTTGACCTACTGAGCCTTGGATGAGTTGTGGCATTTTTGGATTTTATTTGGGTTTTGATTTTTTTTTTTTTTTTTTTTTTTGTTTTAATCCTTTAGGGAGCCTAGATTGACTCAACTTTGGTTTTGCTTAAAACTGTTTTTTCATAGGCTACATGGGAGGGAAAAGGTATTTTTGCAATGCTGGGAGTTTTTCTTGCTGAAACGAAAACCGTTAAAAATTCCCCTTCCCTTCTCTGTCCCCTGCTCCTTTTCCTCATTACTGCCCTGGTCCCAATCTGGCATGTTTAGTCTTGACCATAAATTTCTTCACCCATTTTTTTCTAGCAAATGTGTTCATGGATGATGCAGTCACTTGGGCAAATATTTGTCAGAAGCCCTCTCGCCTCCTGTCGCCCTTTGAGCCTTTTGAATGTCTTACATTGAGGAATATTATGCAGAAGTTTATTTTTCCTGGCAGTAAATTCTAGTGACCTGCATGAATGAATGGAATGGTAATAAGGATTATGTCATTTATTTAAATGTCTATTCCTTTCCTATAGAGAGGCAGAAAAGTAAATAATGAGGTTTTTCAAAAGTGACTAGTGATTTGAGGTGCTGGGTACCCAGCTGACGGCACCCAAAGGAGCCCTGGTTTTCCCTGGGTGAATATTCATCATTTTCTGATGCTCAAACCCTGTGAGAAAAGCAAAGCAGAAGTCCAAAAGTGACTTCTGCAAATCCGGGTCTGCATCTTGGAGTTCTGTGTACTTAATCATTTTACTTCCTTTAATTTGGTGGGTTAAAGGGTGTAATTGTTAGTTTACTTTGAAAACGCGTGTATGGGAACACTCACCTTAAGATACCTGTGTTGAATTTAGTGTGATTCTCTCAAGAGATGCTGCATTGGGACTTTAACCCGAAAGGCAGATTGACGTTAGAGAGCTCAGCCATTTCTGTGTTGCCGAAAGCTTGTAATAATCATGGAGGTTGGGTATAAAATTGCTGAAGCAGTAAATTAAGGCTGGCTGGAAGGGGAAACTGTGACAGTTTTTCTAGTTAAGACAGTTCTACAGAAGTTAATTTTGTGCTTTTTTTTCCCTATTTTTCCCCCCCCCTGTTTTCATGTGAATTTTCAGTTTCCACAGGGTTGTGGAGTTACGGATGTTTGTTTAGAGGCAATTGTGTTTGTAGACCGCATCTTAGAAACTTCAGGCTGTAATTTTAGGGCAAGTTGTGTGTGGAAAACTGTCAGTTGAAAGCCTCTGAAATTGCTTTTCCTATATGGTTTAACTGGTTCCAGAGTTGATTAAGTGTAAGTAATAGCAAATGGTATTAAACATGGTAACATATTACACTAACATGAGCATCTGACTGTATGGTGTAATGTAGAGAACCCTCTGATTATGTCACAGATTTGGGAGGAATCCCAGCAAAAATCATGCCAAGTAATGACACAATGCTGGTTAGGAATATCCAGTATTACTTGGTGCCAATAACTTTCCAAACCTTGAACTCTTTTGACAATTAAAAGCCTGGAGCCAGCAGGGCTGAGTAGTTTTCAGTCAGAATGTAGGTGTGAAGTATTCTCGTTTTTACCTTGTAATTACTTGCAAGAACCCTCTTAAAATAGTCAGCTCAGCTCAGATGGTCTCATTCAAATTTACAAACCTGGCAAAACCCTTGCACTGATTTTTTTTTTCTTTTTTTTTTTTTTTTGGTTACAATGGGAGTAGAAAATACTGAAGCAAAAAGCATCAAGTGGTTGGCAGCCCCTCTGTATTGCACAGACTTGTGCACGTTGGCGGTGTGAGCGGGGAATCGTCCAGTCGAGTTGGCCAAGGAGATTCTGGGTTGGGCAAAATTATTGTTTAAATGTGCGGGATACCCCAATCGACTGTTTTTTCCCCTCTCTCCTCCATTTCAAAACAAGGACTTAAGCAGGCTGCGTGCAGGGCTTTGCTTGGGGATACCAACGTGTTGGATTGTAGTAGCGGCAAATGGTGGCGATACACAACTCCGTTAGGATCCTGTGAAAAGAGACGATTTGATTTTCGCTTTTTATTGGAGTACTACCCAGAGGCTTCAATTAATATCGGATACTTATTGTCCACGGCAATGTGCCAGCCCACAGTAATTGCTTACAACCAAAACGCGGAGAGATTGGGAGAAGGAAATGTCACTGTCTGTTTTATAGATGAAAAACCGAGCCGTGGAGCGCTGAAAGTTCTTACCCTGGGTCACACAGGAAGCCGTTGGCAGAGCCAAAAAGTAAAGCTGGTACTTGAATCCTAATCCAGTACCTTAATTAAAAGAATGTTCTTTCCCTTGTACAGTTTAGCCCGTCAGCTGGTTTTTTACATGCAGCTGAAGTGCCTGTCTGTTCTTTTGTATTTAACAGTAGGTAGAAACTCACATTTTTATAGTAAGCTTACTAATAGACTAACTCCATTCTCATTAAACATATGTAAAGTCATGCAGTCTTAAGGGAGAATGAATGAAAACGATGTGGTTTTCACTTATGAGTCGTATTGTAGTGAATCCGGGTTGTAGGAAGCAACGTGGGAATGCAGCCACTGAGACTTGTATATAATTAGATCACTCCTGGATTGCAATTATCGCTAGAGTACAATTTCAGCAGCGGCAGTTCTGTTTAAGCATGGAAGTAACTAATTGAATTTATATTTCAATGGCAAAAAAAAAGTCTTTGAACACTTCTAGTGCAGGTAGCCATTTCTGTCCTATTTAATGTCATCATCCAGGGAAACAAAAGATGGTTTGATTTCAGCTGAAGTTCGGCACATTACCTCATTTACTGGGTTTTATAAGCAGCTGCTATAGCACGACACATCTTCCAAGAATGTGCAAGAGGACCCTGCTCTTTACTATAAAAATGAACATAACTTGTCACAAATATATATATTTTTTTAAAAGAGCTCCTTTCACAGCCAGTTTAGCTGTGCTTTGACCAGTTTCTAATTTGCCTAATAGCCATGCCTTTGGTTCTCGTTACTGAGGAGTGAACTCCAGAGGTGGCAGGGTACCACGCTGTTGCCCTGTAGCAGTAATGCCTATTTTCATATGAAAACAGTGTGAGAAGAACTCCTCATCCAGGAAGCATTTTAAATGACTCTTAGTTTAAAGCTTGTGCCCCAGAAATCTCATGTGTGAGTGGTTTTACTGACGGGTGTGCAGAAAAACGCTTTTATTCTGAACTCTTGGAGGCTTTAGAGGGCTTGAAGATGCATTTTACTCTTGCTTTTTACAGCACGTTTTTTAAAAAAATCTGATTAAAGTGGAATCAGCTTTTTCCTATTGGTACTTCACTGTTTATATTTCCCGTAGTTTAGGCAGAGAAAAAACTTTGCCTTTGTTTCTAGTCAGTTTTATTTTTGGATTTTCATGCGCTCTCAGAGTCTCTAGCTGCAAACATGGCGCGGGCATATATATATATTTTTTTTAAAAGACTTGTTTCCATTTTGTCATTCCCGCATTCATAAAAACATATGCATCGTTACTTGCTTTTTGCCGAAACAAAGTTCAGAATTAGTTTGACTTAACTATAGTACGTTCCTTAATTTCCAAAGAACTGTTTTTAGGACTCGGGTTACATACGAAAAAGGAACTGACACCAGTTAAATACATGCCTTGGGTGTTGCATCACTAATGTCTGGCAGGAGTTAAGTGTAGGTATTACAACCAAGCCTAAACTTGCCTTGCTGGCAGATGTGCTTGTTGTTGTTGACGGGCTCTTTACACGGACAAGCTTTGGCTTGACGTCTTCACCCAAGCACTCGCGGTGTGGGGCATGATGAGACAGGGGCTGGAAGAAGCGTGAAGGAATCCACACCGATGCTTGCCCTCAGGTATTTGGTTAGGCCGAGAGGGAAGAAGACTTTATTTAATGTACCGGTAAGCCCCAGTGTGGACTTTACACCTGGCACTAGGCGTTTGGCAAGGCGTGTGCATCTGAGAAGAAATGCACAAATTGTTTAGTGCTGGAGGCTGTGAGCTTCACTCCTGAAAACAAAGCCCACAGTGTGATGGTTCAGCTAAGGGAAAACGAAAGCTTATGTTTTTTTATGTCCTTTCTTAATAAGGTAAAAATATTCCAACCCCTTAGTTTTATGGCGTTAAAGCTTCTGATTTCATTGGAGTAGTCTGGCTAAATTACATTTTATGGACAAATACTAGTGTCATTACTTCATCTGCTGGGTGAACAGTGAATTTGTCATGTTTGGAATGCTTCCTGCGGAGTCTGCTGGGGGAGGACTGGTCTCCCTGTCCCACTTTCTGTCTTATTACAGCCCCAAGGCAGGTATTTCTCTTTCTTATGATGAATGACGAACAGGATATTGTTTCAGCTCTGGTATTATCATTTTTAATCATGCCTTCTAATTCGTGCAGAATCCTACTCATGGAAATGCAAGTAGGAATTTGCAGGAGTTGTCTGAAGATGCTAACAAGACTCTTGCCTTGTTAAATGCACAGTTGGCACGTGTTGAAAGCTGTGTCCGTGCCTAATCAGAGGGGCTTTTTGACCTGGGCTGGTCTTTTCTCAACAGTATTGTTACTGAAAAATTTGGCAGTGTATTTGGCAGTAAATTGGTAAAGTTATGTGCTCCTAGAAACAAACAAAAAAAAACCAAACCCAAAAAAAAGAGGAAAAAGAAAAGCTTGAATTATCACAAATATAGAAAAATCGTAAATGAACTGTGATACAGACTGGATGAACAGACCTTTTTAAAGGGAAACACAAGGTTATTAATCATGTCTGCCTTATTAATGAGGAGTTTGCACCTGCATTTCTTCATGTTGTCCCCAAGTGTGGGAGGAAACGTAGAGGTGGGACAACCCCGTGGCCGCAATGGGATAGCTGCCTGTGGCGGGTGAGATGAATCCTAACTGAGACCACCACGCTAGTGTTTTTTGAGATTAAACTAGCATTAAAAGAGATGTCGCAGAGGTGGAAGTGGACTGTAATAACCCCAGGCTGGGGTTGATGGCACTGGGAAGATACAAGAGTGGAAAGGTGTGTGATGGTCTTCCCATCATGGTTTATAACTCAGGAGGGAAGAAACCTCGTGGGATGGGTTCCGGGGTGAGATAGATAAGGGGGTGAGAGATCTGTCAGTACCAAAGTGTGGACAAATCAGTAAAATGTGAAATTCTGTGGCTATTAGAGAAAAGGTTGTGCTTACAACCTTCGTGTTGGTGTCCTCTCCCTTCACTGCCCTGAAAACCTCTGTGTGACTTGAAATACAGTGATGGCTGTATTTTACAGGTTTTCACGATTGTAAATCATTAGATCGTCTTTGGAGTACTACCATTCCCATGGTGCAGCTTCAACAGCAGTTGCTTCATTTAAACATAAAAATAGAGTGAAATCCAATTTAATTATAATTTAAAAGCCACATTAAAAAATCGTAGTTTTTGAGCACTTTTGAATACAGAACTACTTGGTAAATATAAAATGTTAGGATTATTTTTTCAGATTGCTCTTTAAAAGGTTGCATGGGTTTGTTGAAATTTTTGACTGTTCATGAAAGAAAAACACTGATACCATCCAAACTTGAGCTGAGTGAAAAACTCAGCATGACAGCATTAGTTGGAATAACATTAGTCTTTAGCATTTTTACAAGATGCTTGTGAAAGCAAAATGATATATACTTTTGGGGATTTTCGATCACCGTCACAAATCAGGTGATCACAATAGGTGCTTTTAAGTTGTATTCTGCCTTTACAAGGGAATATGCATGCGTTGGTTAATGCTTATATCTGCAGCATCATTTCTGCTATTAGATTGGATTATATACATTGCTGAGCAACGTGATTTCATTTCAGCAGTTGGTTTTAAATGTTTGTTTCCTTTGATACCTGCGCTAATGCACTGTCTAGAGCGCTGGTGAAAACCTCCTATGTCTACATTTGAATGAATATTCCAACAAATTACTTCCCCCCCCTCCTCTGCAGGGAAATTTTCTCAGAAAGCAGTTCTGGCACCTGCTGCTCACTCAGAGGCTAGTGATGGTGTTCCTGGATTTCGGCTTTGTAGGAAGATGGCCATTGGGTTGTGTGGGCTGAAAAGCAAGAAAATGTGGGTGCAGAAGGAGAGGTCAAGAACTGTCGAAAATGACAGAGAAAAACTTTCTTGTTTTGGAGCATAAAGTCTGTGTCCAAGCCTGGCCAGCCCAAGTGCTTGCTATGAAAGCTCTTACATCTTCTGTCTTGCAAACTTTACCTAGATGTACCTCAGTTACTAGAAATACAATAAAAGACTCATAGAATGGTTTAGGTTGCAAGGGACCTTAAAGATCATCTAGTTCCAGCCCCCCTGCCCTGGGCAGGGACACCTCCCACTAGACCAGATTGCCTATCTAACCTGGCCTTGAACACCTTCAGGGATGGGGCATCCATAGCTTCCCTGGGCAACCTGGGCCAGTGTCTCACCACCGTGAGTGAAAAATTTCTTCCTCATATCTAATCGAAATCTCCTCTCTTTCAGTTTTGAAGCCATTACCCCTTGTCCTATCACCACATGCTCTTGTAAAAAGGCCCTCTCCAGCTTTCTTGCAGCTCCCCTTCAGATACTGGAAGGCCACTGTAAGGTCTCCCTGGAGCCTTCTTTTCTCCAGGCTGAACAACCCCAATTCTTTCAGCTTGTCTATATCGACAAATATGTATAATGACAACAAATGTGTATAATCAGGGTCTTTCCAAGAGCGGTCTTCTTTAGCATCTGGTCCAACTTTTAGAACAGGTTGTGGATTCTGTGTCGCAGAAATGAGCGTGATCCTGATGGAGGAACATCTCCTCTCCTGGCATGGGACCACATGATGGCAAACTTCATCATGAGGGGAGGCAAGACAGAAGGCTGAGTGAGGTCCAACGTAGACATGACTTTAGGCTGACGGTCCAGCACAGAGCATTGATACTCTGGAAGCTGGAGCTTCTCTGCTACCCTGAGAGAGTGTTATGGTTTGAGAAGACCCATACCAATTTATTGTCATTTAGACAATTATTCTATCACCCGATGACCCCTCCCCACCCAGAAAGGGGAATTGGGGAAAGCAAGGAAACATGAGGGTTGAAATATAAATGGATTTAATATGATAAGACTAAATAATTAACAATGATACTAAAGAACCAGTATTAATCCTGATACTAATATAAGATATACAAGAATTATACTCAGCCAATTGTATCAGTAGGAAGCCGTGCACTCCCAGCAGGGGACAGTAAATGTGGGACACTGCGAGTGCTGTGGCTTTGGCAGGAAGGGAAGGGCTCAGGGGTCCAGCACTGGGGCAAGGAGTTCTCTGGACTGCCTCCATCAAGGGAGAGAGAAACTACACAGCAAACTTTCTAATTTATATCGAATGTGACGTTCATGGTATGAAATAACCCTGTTGGCCAACTTGGGTCAAATGCCCAGGCCCCGCTCCTCCTCATCCCTGCACCTGGCAAGGCTTGAAAACACTGAGACCTTGAATCCCACATAGCCTAGCTGGCGATAACGTAAATATTTTCATGAATTCAGACACTAGAGTCTTCCAAAAGTGGAGTTTTCCCCAGCATTAGAAGAGAAATTAGGCCTGTGTCGCTCAACCCAGGACAGAGAGTGCATAGGTATGGTCGGTCAGCCGTGTCTGGCAGGGGAGGCAGAGTGCCATGGTCCTTCCGATAGTCTCGCACCTGCGTTCCTCAGCAGAGCAAGCATGCTGTGTAAGAAAAGGGGGAGAAGTGTAGAAATGTAAGAGGGCTTTTAAAGGTTTACATAATCTTTTCCATTTTACTTTAAAGGCAGAGCTGTTTGCAGGAAAGGAAATCTGGAGGGTGAAAAATATGCAGTCAGGTCACAATAACAACAGCAGTAATAACTCCCACTGTGTGCTTTATGGCATCGCTGGGTGCACTGGGGAGTTAAACCCGCTGCAGCTGGGAGAGGACCTCATACCTGTGGGAGAGCTGCTTTTTGCCAGGCATACGGTAAACCTTTGGCAGAGCCTACTGGAGAGCCCAGGCCAACGGTGCTGGACCCCAGCATTGTCTCTGGTTATTATAAAGCAGCTGAGTGCTGGGAGCTGTGCACAGTACCAAGGGTGATACCTCTGTGCGTAAAAAATTAATGCAGTCTCTGGAAATGGCCAGAACGATAAAAATTTACCACTTGTCTGTGAGAAGTCATGAATTGTTTTTCATATACTCTTGTCGCCTCGTTCTTTTAGGGCACGCTAAAAAGATTTTCAATGAAAATGTCAGCTCCTCATTGTTCTGTTTCCCGTGTGTTTTTCAAACCAAAATAAGGCCTCTCCCCTCTTTGTTCAGACATGTATGGAGCTTTTGCTTACACATGCACTGTGAGAGGAATACTGCAAGCGAACTCCAAGACCAGGGTTGTACAACTCTGGCTGCTCTAACTTTTTCTGCTCCGCGGGACTGATGAAACCCACCCTGTGTCATCCTGACAACAGGGCTCTGCCTTAAAGCCAAACTGGTCTGAAAGCCCTGTTGATAATTTCACGTTTTAAAACGAGAGCATTCACATTGCCTGCCTTAGCCCTGGGCTCGCTGGATGTTTCCATCTCTTTTAACCCTCTGATACACATGTGATTTGAAGGGATAGCTTTTAACTAGTTCTGATTGTGATTATTTTTTTTTCCCCCTACTGTTTTCACTGACATCAATGGGCTTTGTATCAAGCCAAATACGCCACTCTTGCTTGCTTTCTTTTCCCCGGCTTGCTGCCATATGAGAAAGGGGTGTGCAGGCGAACTTCTGCTGTAGAGGTGTTATGCGAAGATGAATTTTAGCTAAAATGCAGATGGGCCAGCAAGCTGAAGCTACGCTGGAGAGCTATCCAAAGAGACAGATGGGATAACATCAGTGGGAGCTTTGCCTGCTGGAGAAGCCGTGCCATTACTTCAAATCAGAGGTAAAGGTGGTGAAGCCAAGGACAAAGAGTTTGAATAGACCTGATCGGTTTCTGTAAAGATTTTAAAAAGACATTGCCTTTTAGTCAGCTGGCCTTGGTAAGTAGGAGGGCTTGGGTGGCAAAGGCTTTGCTGAGGGTAGGAGGCTGCCTGATTCTGGCGTCTGTGTCAAAGTTTTAACCTTTAGAACTGAAATTTTTGAATAGTCAGTATTAAAATGTTTAATTTTATGAGAAAGTATTCAGTGACAGCAGGGAACATATGGAGTCTGGTCCCCTGCTGTCTCACTTTATCCTGGTTGCTGATACTGGTCCACAAACCAAAGCAGAGGTGGATGTTTGGGCCCAGTAGTTAGCTGCGATGAAGCGTGTGACATGGCAGCAGAAAGAATATGCCTCAAGTTTATATAAAAAGCTTCTAAATTTGAGGACAGAGGGAGTTTAGAAAATGGCTATGGAGGTTAGTCCCTCACTCCCATCTGCATGAGCAGATCCCTGTGGTCTGTGTTCACTTCTGAATGCCAGGAGCTCCAGCTGCAGCAATACCCCTTTGAGCTCTTGGCCACTGAGACGACTTCTTCAAGTAGCATTGGGCCAATAGGAAATGCTGTACATGGAGACTCCTGCTGTACGGCAACACTGAAGAGTATGAACATTTGTTGGCTAATGCCTACTGATAAAAGATGCCAAAATTTGTAAGGCATGAGTTCATCAGCACTCATGGTAATGCTGGTCTAGTCCATAAGCTATTCTGCTAGTCTGCCTGAAAGGCTCCTGTTCTTTATCAAGCGCTCTTGCCAAGCATGGTCTTTATCTCTTAGTGTTTAATGACCGTGATCCTCGTAGCCTGAAGACATTTTCTGATTTTGCAGAGTTTGGGAAAAGGGCATTGTCTCTAACTTGCTGCGGATGCTACCTTGGCGTGTATAAATTACCTAGGAAGCGATGATTTGAGGGGTGCGTATGTATGTACATAGAAATGGAACATGACAGTTCAGCAGCACTTCTGAATTGGCTATAAACAACATGCAGTGCTTCATATTATGCAGAAAGGAAACCAAACTGACGTGCAGCTGGTAGAAGCTGCTCAGTTCCTGGCTCACGTATATATAGTGTATGACATTAATTAGTAGAGGCGTTCTGCCTACACCTGCTCAGTTGTTTCTGATCTTTTGAAAGAGCAGCCAGCACTCAACCTTATTCCTCCATGCCATGGAGCAAAGAGTGGAATTAGCAGTGTTTTCCTTCCAGCATTTCATGGAGCACAGGCCCCCATAAGCAATTGCTTATTGCTGGGGAAAGGAAGCGAAGGTTTGGCTTGGCCCATGTGTAGAAAGCTACCTCGAAGGAGGAAATTCCTGTGGGGACTCTGACATCTGTTTGGTTAGACCCCTCCTACACTGCTCCACCTAGGGGTATGGAGAGCAAGTGTGGTGTCGAATCGAGTCCTTTGCATGAACTTGGATAATGCTGGATTTATAGAGAAATCTGAGTTGCAATTCCTCATGCCTTGGCTGCTCCTGGAACTCTCCTCAAAAGAGCTCTCGAATTCAGAGAGCAATAATTAATCCAGCCTCTGAGTGCTTCTGAACTGAGGCCACATTTGCAGCTCTTGTAGGCGGGATCTTTCATGAAGGACAGTGATCTTTGTGTCTCTCCTTCCAAACTGCTTCCTTTACTGTCAGCTAGGGCAGGATAGAAACTTGAAAGGTCTTCGCTTACTCAAGGGTGAGAGATTGATAAGGATTTAATCTTTTTTTTTTAATGGTTGATATTTAGCCCAAATAGGTACTGATCAGAGACAGATATCCTGTGGTTGGCCTAGTGGCTTTAGTAAATGCCTTCACCCGGTGGTAGGTATCCACACCACCAAAAAACATCATCAGAGCCAGCATGTATGTGTACAGTCTCAACAGGGATGCCAAAAATTGACCGTAGAGACAGAGGGATTTGCACAGGTAGAGGGAGTTGTTTCCTCAAACTGTGGGTGAAATGGCCGTCAGTGCCAATTCTGGGAAAAAATGGTATTTCAGCTTTGAGGTGGCATGGGGTGCACTGGGCCCTGTGGGAAGCTGGGGCTATACCTGAGGGGTGTCACCTTCCTGTCAGCTCCAGACAGTGGTTAAGTCACCTGAGAAGCTACCATATTTTCTGTTGGAGTTTACCAGTTTTAGTAATCCTGTGGGTATAGTTTGGAAGAGGGCCTGAGGAGGGGGGGCTCTGGGTGTCCCAGAGATGGGTGACACCACTGGTTTCCCACTCCACAAGGCTTGTCTGTGGATCAGTTGGTGGTGTGAGGGATGTGTTGGGCAGACATGCATCTGTCTGTAAAGTACCTGCCAAGGATATCCTCAGACGTGACACGTTGTTGGACACAAGGGGACACCTGCAGTTAATTTGGGGACAGAGTCATGTAGCAACATGTTCTTCCATCAGCAGTGCTGCTCCCTCAGCTCGGCGGCCTTCAGGGACCTCCTGTGTTAGGTACGTGGCTCAGTGGAAATGGTGGGAGCGCACTGCATAGTGAAACACGAGGGAGAAATATTTCAGTCCAAGTGTATGATGAAAAGGCTGTGATTGATTTTTGAGGCTGAAGAGTCAGTCTTGCAAGTTTGGGATGCTAAGCCAAAGACAAGGCAAGAGCCTGTGATTACAGTCTGGCCTAAAACACTGTAGGATGCTTTTGAGACCCATAATTTACAGGCTAACCAGCATTTGCCAAAGCAACAGATGTTGCAGGATCGGAAGGAAGGTGGCTGGGAATGGGCAGTGTTTTCACCGAACGGGGTCCAGCCTGCCGCTGAAGACTTCCCACGCTCTGAGTCAGGCAAAATAAGCAGCTAGGGCTGAGCGTGCTGTGCTGACCAGGGCAAGCGAAGAGGGCATGGCAGGTCCGTGTTTTCAGTTAAGCAGAGAGACAGCTGGAACTGCTTCATTTTTTTATTCAGTGATGACTGAATACGCAGAACCTCGGACTATTGATCCAGAACGGTTGCTAGTGCCTTGAGAGGCATCGTTTGAGGGAGCCCTCTGTAGCTTCACAGTGGCAGCCATCAAGATGATTCCTTAGGAGTCAGTAACATTTCAAAACTGGTATTAAAGACTGTGATAAATGTGTCTAATTAAAAATTGTGGAAAAAAATTAGGTAACTTTTTTCTTTCCTCTCCCCCTCTCTCGTCCTTTATTGAGCATCTCTCCGTTGTCCCCAGAACTTGTGTTTGGTCCTGCATTTGCTATTCAGCTTTTATTTTCCTAGGCTGCACTTGAATCACACATTTGCAAGAAGAGGAAACAAGCACATTCAAAAGGAGAAAATAAGAGTAGTTTTCATTTTTTTTGAAATGAATCAAATGCCTTATCCAAAGCCCATTGAATTCCATGTGAGTTTCCCCCCTGACTTCAATGGGCTTTGGTTCTGGCTTTTAGCTCCCATGAAAGGTCCTGAACTGTCTGTGCTGGGGTGACAAGGAGGCTTGGATAGACAATTACCAGAGCTCTTCTCGGCCCCTGGCACAGCCAGGTTGCTAAGGAGACTTGGCCTCGGGATGGGCCCCCGAGCTCACCCCTTCCGGGGTTATTGTCTCCTCTCCCTGCCAAGGCACTCCCGTAGCGGCAGAGCCACTCTTTCCCTCACAATACGCTCTACTTCGGCCTCTGGCAGCAGTAAATGCTGCCCTACGTCTTCCCTCCGCCAGCGTGCTCGGTGAGCAGTCCTCTCTTCCCGCAGTTTTTCCATCCCTGCACCCCCGGCACTAGGGCCGGTGTGGTGGGATCGCATCTTCTGCGTTCTGTTGGCTGTGAAACTTGGTTTTTTTTTGGTCCCTGTCACCCGCATCTTCACCTCGTGCATTGGCATCGTGGCTTTCCTGTCTCTCTCCTCTCTGATTTCCCTCTGTGTTGGCTGCAGCTGCTCAGCAATAAATATTAGAGGAGATAAAGCCAAGGAATGGAGAGGGATGAGGCCCTGTTGTAGGAACTACCTGTCCAGCGACTTAAACTCCTTAAAGAGGAGTCTCAGGACTCCTTGTGAAGTGTGCAGGCTCCAGTAGTCATTGCCAGGACAGTTCTTCCAGTCTCTTCTCCCTCCCGTCGTCTGTGGCAGGATGGGCTCCCACCCATCTCCAGGTGTCCTGCAGGGCTGGGAGCTTCCTGGGCAGCTCCTACCGTTGTGCCAGTTTTTCCGAAACTTGGAATTTTCCAGCTTCTCTGGATTCTTTGCAGTTTTCTCTCTTGGAGGAAGGTATTCTGAAGTTTTAACATTAACAGGCTAAATGATAGTTTCTTCTAAGCCATTGGGCAGGTCTCTTTGTCAGTTATCTTCAGATAGCGAGTCTGTTTGTCTATAGGTAAGCAAGCAATTCTGAGCAGAAACGCTCAAGCCCTGGGCACTTTTATGGTGGTGTGTAATTTAGATGCTTGATATCCCTCACGTGAGCAATCATTTTCGCTCTGCCTTTTGTAGATAATTGACTCCTCAAATGGGGATGACGTTGGGTTTGTATCTAAACTGCAAGTTGGAGAAAGCAAGCTGGCGTCTGTCTCTTAAGGTGGGACCCAGCATTAAGCATGCTTTCTCTTTAAAAAATGTTGTAAAGTTAGACTTTGGGAAGAAATAGAATAAAAATGAGATGTAGTAGGTGGGGACTTACACGTAATTATGAGTTTGGCTCAATTGCTTTCAGATCAATATACAGAAAAAATCTAAAATTTCTTTAAACATCCATTACATTCGCTTTTAAACATCTATTACACTTCAGTTGAACCAGGAAGGTCTGTTAAAGCAAGCAGGGCATATCTCTGAAAAACCTTGTAGATCTGTATGTAGTTCACTGAGTAACTAATATTTATGGTGATAAAATTAGTACCTACTACTTTTTATGGTCCTTATGATGTAGCATTTGGTACACTTGAAGACAGCTAATCTATGGGGTGATGTTCTATGTTATAGCACATGCTGTTGACTTGTTTTTGAAACACTAAAATTTCAGTGGTCAAATAGTAAAGATTTATTTCTTGAGGTTCTGATTCAATGCAATGTTAATGAGCAAGGGGAATATCAAAATCGGTAGGGCTACAGAGCTATGAGATTGTTTGCCGACTTGTATGAAAATATTGTTTGAGTTAAATAACTGGAGATGTATGTGGTCACTGTAGTTTAGCAATGATCCTGATTATTAGGTTATGTAGGGCTAATGATAAAATTAGTTTCACCAGCCTTTAAGATTTTTTTGAAAAGGCACCTTTTGACTCTTTTGCTAGTCTTTAGTAAAAAAGAACACACTGTTTCCATCTAATATTAGTGTAGTCAGTTGTGGGAGTGATGATTTCTGCTTACAAGTGTACGGCTTGTATTTTAAATGCTGAATAGTGATGTGAGATTTATGAATATGGTTTGGACAGTACCTGTGCTTAAGCAGAGTCCTCAGGTGTGTGTGGTTTGCAGAGATAGACAGGAGGACATCCTGAAATGATTATTTCCAAGAAATGATGCTGTGCAGAATTATACTTGGTCACTTGTAATTAGTGGAAGTTTCTTCATATTTAGTTATTTTCTCCAATACTGGGTGTATTTCTTGTGGTACTTGGACTCCAGGATAGTCGTGAAACCCCGCTGAATTTGCATCGTGGTGGTTACGTTGTTCTGTGCTGTTTGCCTGCGTGGGCATAGGAATATACTCCCTTCTGCTGAAGTGGGGGAGTCGACGAACGCTAATCATTGCTCCATATGTTGGAGGGCAACTAAAGTTTGTTTTTAACACTTTTACCCTTAGAGAAGAAATTTCACAAACGGCTATACATATACACCTATATGTATGCGCGCACTTTATTTAATTTTTTTTAAAGGAATTTGGAACCAAGAATGTAATAACTTTGCTTTTACTTCTTTGCTTTACCTCCTTTTTTTTGGTAGAGGAAACGTTTGACAGTCATCAATAAAAGATTAAATCATTGATGGCTATCGGGATAAACTAAACACATTTCGTGTGTTGATGCTGGCATAGTAGGAACTTTTCCAAGATGTTTCAGGCCTCATTCTCTGGTTTGTTTAAGGGCAGAGAATAAGGTCACAAAGGAAATCAAACCCTGATGTGGAGAAATGAAACATGAGGCCTACTGACTTCTAAAAACCATTTTAAATAACATTCTCTAAGGTTTCATTTTATACTGAAGGCAGCTGTAATAAGTTTTGGAAGATGGTGTAAGGTTTCTATTAAAGAGAGACTTTTGCTTGCTGTTTTTGTACCCAAATGAAGGAGCGAGGGAGATGGAATTAGAACTTATTTAGTATAAGGTGAGGAACTAAAAGTTCTCTCCAGAACTGTAAAATAGTAATTTATATGTTCTACTGTAATTTACAAATTAAAAAATATTAAACTGTTCCTAGATCTTTGAAAATGACACACACAGCCATGGAATCATTTAATAACTGCAACACAAACGCACTTTTGCCACAAGTAAAATAAGACCGCTGCTTTGTAGTATGCTGCCAGCGTAGCCTCAGTGAATAAATTCCCAGTAGATGTTTGCTGCATGCCAAATATATTGGACTGTATAAAAGATCCCATTGTTCCTTGGGCAGCATTATTTGCTATTACACTCGCAATGTTTGCTTGTGAAACAATTTATTGGAAGCTAGTATGTTTAAGAAGGAACGCTTGATTTGAAATTCGGTTGATTTGGCTCATAACGTCAAAGCTTTTACAGTGTACAGCCTCTAAAAATAAATATTTAGGTCCGCTGTTCTTTGACTTATCTTCAAAAGAATTCCTGGAGCAGGGGAGAATGGACAGCTCAGGCTGGGGATGGGCTTTTCACTTCTAATTCATACGTTGAAAGTATACGTAGGTCTGTATTAACTTTACATTCTTACAAAAAGGAAGGGGCCGAGTTAAGTTGGCAGGAAGAAGGTGGTGAGTTCCCAGCGAGGCTGATGAAACTGCAGCTCTCTGAAGTTTTTCTGGGGAGGGTCGTATTGTCCACCCCGCTCACTGGATAATAAAGAAATTCGGTACCCAGAGGTGTCATTTTGAGGACTTTCTCTTACGCGTTGTTTGAATGAAGAAGTGTGTATGCTTTGCCCACTTGCCTTTTCCAGCACAAAAAGGCTGTTGGTGGCCCGGGCGGCTGGGGAGCTGGGCTCGTGCCCTGCCCACCACCCAGAAGATGTCAGCAGCTTTTAGATCAGGCTCAGCGAGGGCGGTGGAGAGCCGCCCTGCTCTCACAGCTGAGGGCAAGGCCCCCATGGATGCTCTGTCCGAAGGCTCTGCATATCGCATCCGCAAGATGGGGCTGGGAACCCAGAAAATTTGTCGCTCTGGGTACCCAGATGGTGCAGGGTACACTCGATATTTTCAGTGATGTAAGCTTGACCAAGAACATTTGATAAATGCTGAAGCAAGTCCATTGGTTCACATGAAATACACTGTTTTCCAGAGGACTCTGTATTTCCCTGGGTCCTGCTCAGGATAAGAAAGAAGTGGTGTTTCTGCTGCTGCGTCCGGGTGAAGTAGAGAGCAGCCACCGTGGCAGTTCTGGGCAGAGCGTTTTGAAAAGTGGAGCTGTCTGGTGTGTGCATCCTGCATGAGGGGGTTCAGTGCTGAGGCCTCTGCTGCTCGTTTTGAAAAAAAAGATCCCTTTTGGTTTATTTTAATATGTTGATCAGTTTTAAAAAGTTAATCACTCACCTTTCTTCCTAATTTGTGGAGCTTTAGTCCAATCAGAATGTTTCAAAACCCAGAGGTACTTATTACAATAGCTAAAAAGAAACAAAAAGAAAGATATTTGACTTAATTCTTGCTGAGTTGAACTACGAAAAATGCTTAAGGTTTTTAGGCATGGTTTCCCCTCCCTCAAATAGCTATTCTTTATATTACAAGTGTAGTGCTCAAGTCGTCTCCTTTGAACTGTAGTTTTTGTTATACGTTTTGGCTGCAGTGTTATTTCGGAGGAGTCAGCCAACAGGCTTACAGGGCTTTTTGGCTTGAGTTCACTTACAGTTTTCTTGGCAGCTCTGCTTATTTATGCATCTTTATTTCTCTCTCTCTCTCTCTCTCTCTCTCTCTCCTTTTTGCTCCCCCTCCCTACCCGACCAGAGCGATCACCACACAGACCCATCCTCCAAGCTGGCCTCCCAGCAAACGCCTCTGCAGTCGTTGGGGGTGACGTCGAGTTTGTCTGCAAAGTCTACAGTGATGCTCAGCCTCACATCCAGTGGATAAAACATGTAGAGAAGAATGGCAGTAAATACGGACCAGATGGACTGCCCTATCTCCAGGTTTTAAAGGTGAGGCTTTACAGATGCCGGCAGTGGTGATGACTTCTTTAAAGCGTTGAGTTTATTTGATGTACATCCAAGAATTTTGAGATCTGAACTTGTTTTGAGAATGGAACTGTTTATGTTACAAATGAAATAACGAGCTAGATAAACATTTGATAGTCTGAATGCTAATTCTGCAGCTTATAGACACTTTTGCTCTTTTTTTACTTCCGTGAAGTCCTTGATCTCGGAATGTTTCAGGTATGACTTATTCAGAAAAAATGAAAACCCTCTTAAAGAACATCATTGACATTTACGTTTTGGTAGAGTGCATCCAAAACATACATGGGAGAACTTACTCCGTTTCTTTCACGTTTCTTCAGCCTCTTTATTTCAAAGTAACATGGCACCTACTGCCAAGAGCCTGTTGGCAGGGTTGGGTTTGCTGGGTGTTGAGCCTGCAGAGATGTTCTTTGAGGTGGGCCACCTGCAGAGGTGTCCAGAGATGGGCCACCACACACCACGCTGGCGTGTGGTGGCCCATCGGTGGTGTCATTCCTGCTGGCAGGCCTTTCGAGCAAGCCTGACCAAGGAAACTCCAAAGTTTTCCAAGCTGGGTGGCATTGCCCAAACTCATCGTGTTGGCAGGCAGGACGGCCAGCTCTGTACCATCATCTTCCACACAGCCGGTGTACCAGCCCAGGTGCTTTTTTCCTTGATTCTGCTGTTTTCTAACTCCTCATGTGATGCTTCGTATTTAAAAAAAAACACAAAAAACCCAACAAAAAACCCAAACAACCCCCAAACCCTCAATGTTTTGATGCTGATACCTGTATGAAGTGGAAGGCATATTCTCATGTCGTGTTGGTGGTGGGACCGTAGACAGATTGGTGTCTGTTTTGGGCAGCAGTGACATTGTTCTCCTGTGTTATTGGTCTATTCTAGCATTCGGGGATAAATAGTTCCAATGCTGAAGTGCTGACACTGTACAATGTGACAGAGGCGGACGCTGGAGAATATATTTGTAAGGTCTCCAATTATATAGGGGAGGCCAACCAGTCTGCCTGGCTCTCTGTTCTGCCAAGTAAACAAGGTAACACTGTTTTTTAAAGCAAGCTGGATGTAGAAGCTGGAAAAAATGGTGCTTTGGGAGACTGCAGGCAGCTTGTAGGATAACTCTTTGGCCTTGTGGTATATGTGTAATCTTCCTTCGGTGATGCAACTGGTATTACACCAGCAGCCATGGAAAAATTCCCACAATATTCCCCGTGTACCATAAGCACTGGTTTCTGACGCTGATCTTTATTCTCTCTTGCGTTTGGTGTCTTTGTGTCTGTGTGTTTATGTCTAGTTTTGTTGTTAATTCGGCATACTTTGCAGTTCACATACAGAGTACTCGTTGAATAACGCAATTACAACCTAATTAGTGTATATTTATATATATACATATGTATATATATATATGAAATGTTCACATAAGTACCTACTGAAAGATAAGGTCAGGTCAGTTTAGTCACTTATAACTTCCCACGTCACCTGCAACTGTGCAGGGTGGGAGGTTTTTCTGTTGTTATTCACCCGTTAATAACTGGGTAATAACCCATCAATAGCAATAAAGACTGGCAACAATGTGACTACAGCTCACAACTAAATTTACTTTGAAATGGTCTGGTAAAAAATGTGTTTATTCCCTCATCATGAATTTCAAAGTAACATTTTTGAACGGAACAGAGACAAAAGGCAGCAAACAATAATTTCTCTAAAGTCTCCCATCATAGAGACCTTGGTACTGGTGCCCGGCTGCGCCCACCTGGGGACAGCTGGAAAGTTACGGCTCTAAGATTTACTCTATTTGTACGAGTTTAGATAATCGCTAATACGCTGATTGGTTTGGTGCATAACGACTTGTCAAGCCCCAGATTTATCAAGTCTAGAAGGAGACCAGAAAAAAAACCCCTTCCAGAGTATTATTTTTTTAAAACTCTCTAAGATTTAGAAAAAATACATTTTATTTCCATCTCCTGGTTTTTGAACCTTTGGGGTCCGGTTTTTCTCCACGTCTCTGAGCCACGGCTGATCTTTTTCGAACAAGTCCTGAGCTGCCATCCTACTCTCCCCACTCCGCTTCTAAGCAAGGCACCAAATGTTACTAGACTTCAGGTTAAACTGGGGTTTGGCAACACCGCACAACGTACAATGTTTAACTGTAGTGCAGTGCCTGATGCAAGGACCATGCGCTGCTTAAGACAGCTGCTAAGTTGTGCCTTTTGGAGCAGAATTTGCCCTTTTTTTTATCCTTTCAGAGCATATTTTTATAGTAAATTCTTCCCTCTGAAACAGGTAACTACATGTGAAGGAGCCTGCGTTCTGTCCTACTTCGTCTTCTCTTTGTTTTTCTTTCAACTTCCTTTTATTAAAAAAGAAGAAGGAAAAAAAAAAAAGTAACCAAGCCTTGTGGGTTAATTTTTCCATGTCATTTGATTGCATGCATGTTTAGGTGGTGAGTTTAGGTCTGGTGAAGGGTGTTGATTACTTTCTGAGGTGAGCTGGGACCTGTTGGTAAACGCCTTTTGGATGAGGGATTGTGGATGGGGAAGGAGCTTTGCATCTCTACACCTCTGCCTTTACAAAGTGCAAAGCCCCGTGGCTCCATCTCCCTATCCACAAGAGTTCTCTCAATGTCTAGCTTTTTCTCTTGCTTCCCTCTTTTGTTTTTTTCTAGGCTGCCGGTGTTAACACCACGGACAAAGAAATTGAGGTTCTCTATATACGGAATGTAACTTTTGAGGATGCTGGGGAGTATACATGCTTGGCGGGTAATTCTATTGGGATATCCTTTCACACTGCATGGTTGACAGTTCTGCCAGGTATACACTGCTCTCTTTCTGTGGTTTTTCCTCTTTTTTTTTTCCCCTTGTTGATTGCTGCAGAATTAGCACGGCTTCTGTCTCAGAAAAGGACTTTTACAATGATTTGGGTTTTTTAAAACGCGGTTGTCTCAAGCCAATGAATTGTCTTGTCATGTATTTGCAACTCCAAAAACCTAACAACACTAACCAAAAAAAAAGGCGGGGGGGATGTCTATTGCACTCAATTGAAATATTTTTTTACATCTGTTAAATGTTCATCAGAAATGCTAAGGAGCTGCATTTCCTTAGCACTTCAGTGAGAAAACTGAAAAAATCAGCACAATAATCATTGTAAAATTGTTTCAAGAGGAGGAAATTCAAAGTTTCTTCTGAAGCTTTGGGACTAACTTGGCCACAATCATCTACTGGCTCATCAAAATACCTGAGCTATTTAGCGTGCTTAAATTTGCTTTTACCTATCATCCAAATCTCGTGTGGAAATTCTAATTGTAATGCCAACGGATCGTGTACAGAAGCAGTGCCTTCCATATCTTGGGAATCGGCTCCGTGCATCTTTAAACATTGCATGCTCTAAGAAAACAAGTAGTCGTTTGCTTTTACTGCAAAGCATGTCTTGCTGTTCTGGGGTTGATGATGTTTCTGTCCTTAAAAGAAACAAACATCAATGTGCTTTATTGCCTGAAAATTGTTATCAGCTGTTAGATGATGTAACTGTAGTTGGTTTTGACACTAGTCAAATTTTCTCGTTTATAACTGTTGGCAGCTGCCTTAGGAGTTCCTTTGAACAAAAAAACATGAACCACCTGAGGTTTGCTGGGTCATCTTGTGCTTACCATTTATTAATTGTTAATCCTAAGTAGAAGGTACAAAACCTGCATGTGCATATTGCTGAGGTTCATATTACGGGAGTGAAACGTTCCCGCTTTCTGCAGATAATTTCTTACCCTTCATTAAAAAATATCGAACGAGGCAATGTTACTGCATCTCACTCTTAGGTGCACACCGAGCTCGCGTGGTCTGGCACCAGGCAGGCGACGTGGTACTTGTGTAGAGCTTGCTTCTGCTAGAGTGTTTGCATTTCGCAAGTGCTTGAACAGCATTTTTATTTATTTTTTTTTTTTTAAACCCATTTTCTTGAATGAAATATTTTTACCAGCCCCAAATGAGGCACAAAAAAATTTCGGCTTGAACGTGCATTGCTTGCGGAGTGACTGCTGATTGCTGTGGAATGCTGTTTATCCCAAGCGCTGAATCCTAGATAAGGGATTAGGGACAGTGTTTGCACGTGTAACTGTCTGGAAGATAATTCCAAAATGGTTTCAATCAGAGCAACAGCTATGGAGAACCACTCCCACTAAAATCTAATCTTGTAGACTGGTAACCACCGGTGAGGTTACTTGAAATAGACAGTCCTCACAAAAGAGGACTCATTAATTAACGTAATGCCAGCAATTCAACTTTCGCTTGCGTTACGCTTTTTAATCCGGGCTCTTCAAAGGACCTCAGGGGAGTTGGGCACCCGGCGTGAACCGCAGCGAGTTAAGCAGCTGGGCAGCTGGGTCCTCCAAACACTTCAAATCCCTAACCTAAATTTAGAAACATGATGAGGGACCGATTCGTCCTGCCTTCCCTCTGGATTTTGGGACCCCAGTGAAAATTTTGGATAAACAGGCAATGCAGACTCAAGCCCAAACATCTATTTGCGAATTTATTTAGGCTAGCTAATTCAATATTTTATTTTCAGATGTGTCTTTATGTGGTTAAAAAGAATTACAGTGCTTTTGAAGCTTGACTTGAGCAACAAAATGAACCTGAGGCTAGTTTGAACAATTAAGTTTTTTTCTTTTCCCCCCAAATTATGCCTGATCCTGCAATATTTCAAGGTATATGTATCTACTTATGTAGGCAGACACATGTATGTGTCTGTGTATATACAGGTGCATACACAAGCTCACACTCAGGGGCAAACTGAGAAGTCAAAGCAGTGATCCAGAGAGAGGAATTACTCTCAGATTGCAAGATGGCCTAAACACCCGCAGTATTCTGTATGTCACACAGTCACTGCGAGAATTGCTGATATTTTACCATTTCATGTTGTTCCAAGCACTGTACTGAACTGTACTACGTACCGTGTGCTAACTCTGTGGCATGATTGTTCCCTCCTAAAAACTTCCAATCCAGCTCCTGAGAAAGAAAAAGAATATCCGGCGTCTCCAGACTACCTGGAAATAGCAATTTACTGCATAGGGGTCTTCTTAATTATCTGCATGGTGCTGACCGTCATCCTGTGCCGCATGAAGAACACCACCAAGAAGCCCGATTTCAGCAGCCAGCCCACTGTCCATAAGCTGACAAAGCGCATCCCTCTGCGCAGACAGGTAACAGAAAGTAGATAAAGAGTTTAAAAAAACTTTTACCAAAAACAACTAAGCCAGCTTGTCCTCCTGATGAACGCTTTGCGAAGGGGAATAAATAAGCATTAAACCGAATTGCAGTAGGGGGGTGATTTAATGCGGCACCTGGGAGACTGGCGAGGGAAGAAAGTGCATCTTGACAGAGCAATGTGTGTCTCAAGGTGAGGGAATCGTAGAATCATAGAATGGTTTAGGATGGAAGGGACCTTAAAGACCATCTCGTTCCACCCCCCTGCCCTGGGCAGGGACACCTCCCACCACACCAGGTTGCTCCAAGCCCCGTCCAGCCTGGCCTTGGACACCTCCAGGGATGGGGCAGCCACAGATTCCGTGGGAATCAGGGCAGGGATGTTAGAGGAGAGACGTGAAAAATGGAATATGGTCTGTATTAGCAGTCTATAGATGGCAAAAAATGTATTTAAAGTATTTTGGGGCCTGATCCCACAGCTCATTGAAGTCAATGGAAAAATTTGTACCGACTTAATGGACTTTGGAACAGAATCCTATTTAATTGTGTATTTATAACGTTTCTAGGGTGACTATTATTGCAGTAACTTAGGTACCAGATACAGAGAGGTATTTTTCAGGAAGAATTTTGAAGACTGATGGGAGGGAGTTTCATAGCCTGGCATCCAGAAACCATCCCAAAATAGAAAAAAGACTGTGCTAAAGTAAAAATAGTGGAGATGCTGTATCAGATCGCGGAGAGTTTGATTAAGATGCTGATGCTTTTGAGTGAGGAACAAGAGCAAATATCAGATTTAAAATGCACGCAACAGCATCACAGAAAATCTATTTTACAGTTGCTTGTGGCTGGCAATGGGTGTTTCTGGAGAGGGCAGTACCATGAGCAACAAACCAGTTGAACGAGTAACAGGCCTTTGGCTTTGTCAGAGGCCATCACTTGCCAAACAGCCTCCATCCCCACATACTGTCTTCTCCTGCAAGACTTGTTTCTTTTGAAGCTGGAGTTTAATACGTTGTGATTTTTTTTTTCTTGCAGTAGGTCTTCAGGATAGAACTCTAAACCCACCAAATCCACTTGCAGGTTTCGGCCCTGCGAGATGGAGGGGTGTTGGCATCTGAGGCTTTGGTTCACCTCGTGATTCAAAATTGGGACCATCTACTACAGGGTTGGATCTAGGCTCTGGTCAGGGGTTTGGATCTGAGGGTTTAGCTCAGGTCCAGCTGCACCATGAATAGGTTGCGCAGAATTTCTGCAGTTTTGTTTCTACAGCCTGTCCAGAATATTATAACTACCAGTAATATGTGTACCTTAAAAATAGTTCTTCAGTGTAAGTGATATTTTAGATGTGCAGTCCACCAGAGTTAGGGCAGAGCTTGGTCTTGGGATTTTGGATATTATTGCTTTTTTCTGAATCCTGTTTTCAGGGTTTCTGAATCTCCTTCATTAGAAAGACTACAGAGAAATCCCTCTAGTAATGCCTTAGCCACCTTCCTCTAAAGTGCGCTATTTTACAAAATCTTGAGGTGGGGGACAGAAACTTTGTTGGATCTGAAAAATACTTGGTTTGTTTTATGAGCAAAAATGTTAATTTGTCTGACTTGGCTAATTTTCGGGGGTTTTTTTTGTTGTAATTTTATGATTTTATGCATTTGCTTGAGGATCACTGGGAAGGAGAGGGACTTTTGCCTCTGAGTATATGAGGAATTGATGAGAAGCCCTCAGCTCAATTTAAACATCCCTGTGGCTAAAATTCTGCGTAGCGTTCCGGACAAAGAAAAGGCTTTTCAAATGTTGTGTACTAAACCAGGGAGAGATACATATCAGCCACTTAGATAAAAGACATTTATTAGATTTCTGCCTGAATATAAAAGCATCACAATGACTCAGAGATAAGTTGACGGCATAAAAAATACCTAAGGTTTGGTGTGAGCTCAGTTGTGTCAGTTGGAAATGGCTCCTCGGGGGGAGAGTGTTATTTCATTGCGTGTGGCAGCAGTGCCAACCGCTGCCCTCAGTTTAGTTATTTATCATTAAATGATGCAATATGGACCTTCTCCAAAGCTATTGTTTTCACAGAGGAAAAAAAATCCCTGTCTTATAACGTGCTTGTCAGATCGGGTTTTATCGGCTTATTTTGGTTTTCTGGATTTTCTTAGCAAAACCATCATTTTTGCTTTTAGAAGTGGGAATGATTTTTTTGAAAAACAGTATATGTTTGAAAGTGCGAATCCTATTCCAACCCCTAAGCAAAAATTTCACTGCTCTCAGTTCTCCCGAGTGCTTTTTTATTAACGGGATTTTCTCATTGAAGGGCTCCCTGCTTTCCTATCTTCATAGAGGGAAATATAACTACTCTAAGTGTTAAAAGAAATGTGTATTTCTGGTTTGATGATTTCACTGGTCATTTCACTAATTGCAGTAGCTTGCAAAGGCAGGATGAGACAAGCAGTTTCTAAAGACTTGCTCATCAACAGTGAAGATTCCTTAATTTTTCAGTTGGCATCTCCTTGGTCTCTAAGGCTGCAGCGGTTGTTTAGTTTCTGCATCTTGTAAAGCTGGTTTTGGATTTCAGAATCGTTGTCACGAATCAAGAATTAAAAAATAAGCCAGGAGGTGTTTTATTTAATGGGTGTGTGTTTCTGGATTATTCAACTCAGTTTGTTTTGTTCTACCGCCAGGCTTACTTTTGTGTTGCAGTTTATTTGTATGACAGAGGATTGTATTTAAAGCTCGGCAGGGTTTTGTCACTAAAGCTCTATTTATCTGTTGAATGAAGGTTCTCCCTTGCCTTTGTGCTGTGTGTGGGAGGAATAAAGAAAGTGGCCGGGTTGTGGAGAGGATGGGTGAGAGTGGGCAGGGGAGATGCACGTGGCAGGTATAGGCTGTGTGAGCTGGGCTGGGATCCGGGATGGGTGGTGGGATTTGTTGGAATTCCAGCGAAATGAGGCCATAGATCGGGGAATTCTTGATATTGCTTTCGAAGCTCTCTGCTGCTGGGTCAAGCTCCCTGAGGATGTGGAGTTGAAAATAATCCTGGTTCACGAAGAGGCGTTCGCATGACCGTGATGCCGTCTTGTCTAAGCGGGATAAGAGTCTTGCTGAGTAACATATGGTTTGGTTTGCAGGCCTGGATTCTCCTACACTATTTAGTCTGAGCTACTACAGGATTTTATCATTCCCCGCATACAGGCATTTTTTTTTCCTGCCAAAATGCGGTTCTTTTCACATTCGTAGGAAGGGTCATGATGAAGTCAGGAATTACCAGTTCCCTCCCCCTATACAGCCCTCAGCCTCACTGGGATCTGGTACTGCGTTTTGGAAATGGAAACTGCTTACAGGGAAATCCAGCAAGCAGTTCCTCATCTTTATATAAAAGCAGAGAGCTGCCGTGCTCCGTCGGTATTAGCCGTGTTCTGCGTAGCAGTCCCAGCTCGCAAGGGAGGGGGAAGAAGCGTTTGTAGGATTGACCGTCACAAGCCGATTTGCAGTGTAGGCTTTAGGTGACAGGTTCACTGAACCAAAAGGTAAAGAGTAGCCTTTACAGGATCACAACTTTTGTTTTTCTTTTAACAAGTAAATTATAATTAAAACAGACAAGACGACAGGGCTGCTGTGGTAGCTATAGAAGGTCCCATCTCTTGTGACTTGCCCAAAGTCAAGTACGAGTGTTTGTCATCACTAGAGCATTTCATTGAGCACTATCGCAGTCCTCGACCCAGGACACACAGTTAATCTGTCGAATTTGGACCCCCTCAATTTGAGTGTATGTATGTGTCTTAAACAGGGGAGGACTGATTTCCTATGCTTAGTATTTTAAATACATTCCCATTAATTTATATCTACTGTGGTTGTTGATTCTAACCCTTCATAAAGACATAGTGAGGACGTTTGTGCTGAGCAAAGGCTGGTTGGTTTAAAGTAAGACTTAAGCTCACCGAGCAAAATAGCTAATTGAAAATGATGATGGGAGCTGGAACCTGAAAAAAAAAGTAATCTGGAACAAGTAATGCAACACAGTATCTCACATAGTATTGAGCAGTAAAAATAACATCCATTTTAAGGAATAGACTCTGAAATACAAAGATTAATACACAATTTGCAGTAGGATATGTTGCAAGGCATTTACTTTAATACATATTTTAGTTTCTTGTGTTATCCTTGAATTTCTGTATATGGAAACTGGTGACTTGCCTAGTAGGACTCATTTGCTGTTTTGTTGTGTAAGTGTTTCAAAAGGAGCACTTTTCTTGAAGGAGTTGTGCTTGTGTGCCTGTGTTTTAAACGCCAGTACTTACATTAGGAATCCTCAGTTTCATGTATTTAACCATGTTTCATGCATTTAACCTTATATTTTCCTAGATCCAGTCACTCAGATGGACCGTTCCTATCAACAGCTAATAGCATTACTTAGTAATTGTATTTATATACATATATGCATATGACTTCAAATTAACTTTTATAGCAGAGCCTTCAAAAAGACTGACAAATCACTGCATGGCTGCTAAAATCTCACAGCATGAGTGCCAGAACTGACAGATCTAGGCTTTGGGATATGGTATAAATCATCAGTGGAGGAAAAACACCCTTCATAATCAATTACAGACAATTACACACTGCTCTGCAGCTGATTTTGCCACATGACATTTAAAGATTCCAGCAAAGATTTGTTTGTTTTAAATGCTCCGCTGCTTAGAAATGCTTGTCAAGCATTATCTAAGAGCTGATTAAATACAGCGTATTGGCCGAAAGAAAAATATCTTGTTAAAATGGGGATATAATAATGCATTGGTGCGTGAGGTTTGGACACAGTGGGCTCTTCTCCTCCTCAAGTGCAAATATGGAGCGAAAGATCTGCCTGAGGCTGGTACTTTTCTTGGTTATGGCTTCCTAAAAGCAGAAAGGAAGCACACAAAAGAATATTTTATGGTGGAAGTCTACCTTCCTGTTGAGGTTAACATGTAGCACAACAGTCCTTTCAGTCTTCTGCTCAAGTCAAGCCGACTTCTGCCTTCCTTGCTTTAATTAAACACTCAAAACACCTCCGTAGTTTAGTGTCATCATTGAAAACAGGCATCACTAGCACAGTGAGTAGACCTTGAAGATGTCTAATTCACCTACATCAGGTGCCCTTCCTTGCTTCTCTGCCCTGGCTCTGCTTTGTTCCTTTATCTTGGAGAAGCCCATGTTGGTGAGCTGGGTGATTGCCCAAGAAGTTCATGCATTTTGATTAAGTGTCCGCCTGCTGCTTCTTGGCACCTGGTAGACCCCCAAAGTGGTGCTGGAGTCTATATATTGGCCATGTGCAATTACAATTTTGCTGCAAAAACTCAGTATGGTCTCTATTATGCCCATGTCCTGTGTCCCTTGAATCTTTGCTTAATTGAAAGCAAATAGAGCATCCACATACTTGAAAGCAACTCCACGTGCTGAAACGTGGGGTTCAGGGCAGGAGTGTCACTGGTTCTTGAACCTGCATGGTAAGGGGTTGGAGAGAGCAGGGCTGCAAGTAGCAAGCTGGAAAAAGGCTTTCTATATGCTGTTACTTAAATGTATACATGTAGATTAAAGTTGACCATGTCCACTGACCTTGGAGCAGGTAGGGTTTTCCTCATTGTTTTATAGTGCACTCTAAGGCAATAAAAAACGATGCTTAAAGGGTGAGTTCAAAGGTTAATTCTTTATTATTGCAGAAAAGGTGAAAGGCCATTTTGAAACTGAAAATCTCCTCCAACCACAGGCCAGCCTGGGTTGGCTTCATCTTTTCTGGAGCAGATTTTTATAGCCCTTGAGCTCCTGTAACTCCTTGTACTGCTCCAGTTAATCAATCAGAAGAATATTCCCTGGGAGTACAGTCCATTTTTCTTCTCACAGACACTGAGTGGTTCCTCTGGTTTTCTCATCATTCCTATCCACGTTAATACACTTTGGTTACCTACAGCATCTTTGGCCAATCGTCCAAGTTATCGTGTGAAGTAAACAAGTGCAATTGTGTTAAAAGAGAAATTGGCAGAGTCTTTCATCTGTTTTTTCTGTGTGTTATTACTATTTAACTTCTGTGTTTGAAAGCATCACCAGAGTATTTCAGTTTATTGCAAGTTTACATTTATAGGTTTTAACCACGGTGAGACTGCTGAACTGTAAGTGTAAGAGCTAGTGAGAACATGAAACTCTGGCAGAGATCTGAGCAGTATCTAATACAAATATTGTATTCATGGAAAAAAAAAAAAAGACCCCGGAACATCTTGGGCTATTTCTGATACATAAGGGATATCATCTAAATTTTGCAGCTTCATTTCCAAACCTTCCATGTCCCATGAAAACAATTACTATAATGGCAAAGGAAAAGCGAGACAGTAAAGGCAACGTTAACAAATAAATTGATAAATAAATCAGGACTTGAATAAAGATCTTGGTAGAATGGCTGGTGTGTAGATTTTTGAAAAGATGTTTAAGATCATCAAGTCCAACCATAAACGTAGCACTGCCAAGTCCACCACTAAACGGTGTTCTTAAGCACCATGTCTACGCGTCTTTTAAATACCTCCAGGGATGGTGATTCCACCACTTCCCTGGGCAGCCTGTTCCAATGCTTGACAACCCTTTCGGTGAAGAAATTTTTCCTAATATCCAGTCTAAACCTCCCCTGGCACAACTTGAGACTGTTTGCTCTTGTCCTATGGCTTGTTACTTGGGAGAAGAGACCGACCCCCCCTTGCTACAGCCTTCTTTCAGGGAGTTGTAGAGAGTGATAAGGTCTCCCCTCAGCCTCCTTTTCTCCAGGCTGAACACCCCCAGCTCCCTCAGCCGCTCCTCACAAGACTTGTGCTCCAGACCCCTCACCAGCTTCATTGCCCTTCTCTGGACCCACTCCAGCACCTCANAACTTGGCTTTGGAGAACCTCATACCATTGGCCTTGGCCCATCGATCCAGCCTGTCCAGGTCCCTCTGTAGAGCCTTCCTGCTCTCAAGCAGGTTGACACTCCCACCCAACTTGATCTGCAAACTGACTGAGGGTGCGCCCGATCCCCTCGTCCAGGTCATTGATAAAGACATTAAACAGAACTGGCCCCAATACTAAGCCCTGGGGAATGCTACTTGTGAGTGGCCACCAACTGGATTTAGCTCCATTCACCACAACTCTCTGGGTCTGGCCCTCCAGCCAGTTTTTCACCCAGCGAAGAATATGCCTGCCAAGCCATGGGCAGCCAATTTCTCCAGGAGAATGCTGTGGGAAACGGTGTTGAAGGCTTTACTAAAGTCTAGGTAGACAACGTCCACAGCCTTTCCCTCATCCACTAAGCAGGTCACCTTGTCGTAGAAAGAGATCAAGTTAGTCAAGCGGGACCTTATGAAGTTAGTCAAGCAGCCTTTCATAAACCCATGCTGATCGGGCCTGATCACCTGATTGTCCTGTACATGCTGCAAGATGGCACATGATCTACTCCATAACCTTCCTTGGCACCGAGGTCAGACTGACAGGCCTGTAGTTCCCCAGATCCTCCTTCCGGCCCTTCTTGTAGATGGGCATCACAGTTGCTAACCTCCAGTCAACTGAGACCTCCCCGGTCCTCCTTCTTGAAGGAGTCTGTTCAGTGTTCACTTACTGACTTATTTAGAGCTATGTAGTCTGTCTTAATAGTAGTTTTCTGTTTGTATCCCAAGTGGTCACCATATTTATTAGGCTAGAGGAATGTAAAGTAAATATTAACGATGGTTGGATGGAGAAGGGGGAAAACAGTCCACCTCTCTTATTTGAATGAGTAGCCTTATTTGTGCAGTTATACTCTCTTGTTCCACAGATACCACGTCTCACATGCAGAAGCTGGAGCTTCTGGTATCGAGACAGGTCTGTCAGTCAGCTGCAAAACCAATTACCAAGGTTTAATTTTTGATAGCAGTCCTTAACGCTTTCTTCATTACGAAACCTCTTTCCAGCCTTAATCTCTGGTTGCAGAAAAATGTGTCAAGAAGCCAACCCCATTTGATGAGATGGGTTTGAGGATGTTGACCTGCAAAAAGACCTCTCAAACAGAACAGATTGTCAGAGTCATGATGAGAAATTCGTTTGAGCACCTTAGCATTGTCTTGTCAAAATACATTGTGTAAGAGCATGACATGGTTGCAAAAGCCTTTCAGAATGGGGATTCTGAGGAGCTCGAGTAATTCCGGGGGCTGAGACACTGTAATTGTTAATTGAACTTGAAATAAGGGAGTGCTAAGTTGCGCTTATCAAGTGTCATAGAGACAAGAGGATTTTGTGTTCATATCCCTGCGTGTCACTGATTTGCACTCTAATGCTATTAGGATCTGTTTGCTTATAACTGCTTTTTTTATCTAGTTGTAAGACCTCTGGAACAAAATTGTACCCTGTGGGCACTTTACGTAAGCAAACCCGGTGTCAAAGTTAACTCCAGGTGATGAGGACGAAGGTCGAGAGTGGTAGTTATTCTGATGCTCTAGGCTTCCAGCTTGGGGATGGTCCCAACAGTGCTGGCCAAGAAGCACCTCCTGCCGCCTGATCTGAGGACAGGTACCAGCGATGGCATTGCGAAACAACCTTCATCCTGCCTTGGCCACCAGATTTGGGCTTGGCCAAGACTGTCGTGGCCTGAAGAGAGAAGGAGGAGTCACACTTAAAGGAGGGGACAAAATGGCAATAGAAGCGGTTTTGTTTTGTGTTTGTATTCGCTTAAAACTCTGAGGTCAGCAGAGAAGCAGGCTGCTGCTTGCCGGTTTGGGGAAAGAGCCTTATGGAAGATACACCATTCACACCAAGCCAAGTTTTGTTACATGGGTGGAGTATGTTTTGTTGTTGAGGCTGATGAGAAATCATACTCCAAAGTGAATTACATTTCAAAGCATTGGACATTAAATTATTTTTATGAGCTCCTCTCCACATTGCCTGCAGAATCTTTAATTAAGAATGTATTTAACTGAAAACTTAAATATTCCCCAATTATTGTGATGGCTTTTTGATGCTTTCAATATTGAATGCTTAGAAAATATGGGAGAGAATCCAGCATTTCCTACACAGTAATAGGCATGTGATCTTGATCATTGGTGCTGATGAAAAGTGCATGAGCCTTTGCAAAATTACCGTTTTTCAATTAAAAATTGAAAATTTCAATTTAATAGTAACATCCAAAAATAGTAAATTGGTGCTGATTCGGGAAAAGAAATGGTGACATGGGAAGCTAGAAGTGAGCGGAAGAAGAGAGCTTATTGGTAACCTCTGCTCACAGTATAAGCTGCCCACTTGGGTGTCTGAGGGTGGCAATACAAATGCTCTCAGTTGATTAAAAAATATTAATTTGATAAACAAAAAGAGGGAAAAGTTTATTTAATTTATCTTCTGAGTGAAGGTATTGAAATCTTAAATGGCTTTTCACCTATGGAGAGACTTACAGCTTTGGCAGCAATTAGAGTCAGTATTGCGCTTGCAAGGGAGGGTTAAGTGTGTGAGAGTAGCGCACTAGAAACAAGGCTGTGGATTCAGCCACTTTTTCCTAATACCACTGTTCTGAGCTGGCTTGGTTATCAGGTCCTGCTGTTTTTCAGTTATTGGGTCAAGATTACATCTCCGCCTTTTTTTTTTTTCTTTCCTTTTTGCATCTTGCATTGCAACAACAGGTGTCAGCCGACTCCAGCTCCTCCATGAATTCCAACACGCCGCTGGTGAGGATAACTACTCGCCTCTCCTCCACTGCCGATGCCCCCATGCTGGCAGGAGTCTCCGAGTATGAATTGCCAGAAGACCCAAAATGGGAATTTCCAAGAGATAAGTATGTAGCCTGTTTCTCTTAACGCTGCCTACACGTATCTGAAAAACATGACACGGTACGAGAGGAAACATCTTTCCCAGTGTCTCCCAGGGTTTCTTTAGTTAAAAGAAAATCTCAATTACCTGAACCTCCTCTGAAGATCAAGATCCAATTCAATTATCTGAAATCAGTCTTTCTTTAAGTAGAAGCTGAATTTTCTCTGCCTGTCGTTCTGATGTTATTTTCAGGTTTCTGGTAGCTGTTCAGATACCCTGCTGAAATGTAACTCCTCCGTTACGAAAGGAGCGAATCTAAAACGTTATTTCAAAATATATATATGATTTAGACTGGGAGAGATGTTCACGTACAAACATTGTTGAAGGGCATTTGAGATTTCCCCAAGCAATACCTCCGAACGTTAAACCACGTTTCTTAGTTGAAATATTAAACCGAATTGTTTAATATTTATAAAACAGGTAATAAAATATCATGCAGGAGATAAAGTCTAGAATACGGTATTAGACAATCTTTTCTGTCAGGACCTTCTGGGTAGGATTTTGTGTTGATTTTGTAGTAGCCTGTATTAATGGAGATGCTGGTTTTTGACTTAGTGGTATCTTTTGCATATTGTGTACATATATATACACAACTTCTGTGGCTTAAAAGTATTAGGTTTCAAGCAGAGCATACTGAATCTTGATATATGCAAATTCATACGGCTACATAATATTTTCTTCAAAGGCTGTTGACTAACATGCACAATGAGCTCCTGAATAATCTAATTAAAGCTGTAACCGTATTTCTTAATATAAAAAAGACAAGTAAAAGAGAATATTAACACAGGTAAAACCATGATTATATGTTAAAGTTAGTACTAACCTTAAGAAGTCTTTAGGTGGCTTTGAGAAAATAAGACCTTTTATCATGAACAGCTCCGTCTCAAAGTTCAGCGGTGTAACTTTTGGATAGAAGAGCTGTAATTTTGAACCCTCTGACAACTGTTCTGGAAATTATTTTAATGATGTAGCTGAAAACTAGTGCAAAATGCTGTAATTGCCACCTGCAGTATTCTAGTATTCTAGTCAACAGTGGGGGCCTGTATATGTACTTCTGTCAGCCCATACCCTGGGGGGATACACTAAATGCGGAAAATTTTAGTGCGCTAAACATTTAAAACCAGCATTCAGCACAAATGTAGGTGGAGCAGATTTGCAATGAAAGGAGGCTATTTAGAGGCGGTTTATTAGGTTGGGGGGCAGGAGGCACACAATGAGGGGTTTGTTACTTTAGTCCTAGCAGGGCAATAGCACATAAATTAACCAGCTTCCAATGCAAATGTTTGTTCTCTGCCAAGATCCTAAATTCAATTTTAGTTCTGGAGAAAATGCAGGATGACCTCAGCATAGCATACGCTGCCCTTCAGTCTTTGCACCTTTTTAAACTCGCGTTTGCTTTAGAAACCGATCCCAAACAGCCGGAGGAATTCTCACCGAGGCACAGACCGCGTTTGACGAGGAGTCTGCGGGCTGCCCTCGGGAGGAACCACCTCTCACTTCTGTCCCGTGCCTGAGCGGAGCAGATAAGCAGGGTTTTCAAACCGCTTAGCCTTGGTCTGACGCTCTTCTGTTAATGGTATGACAACCTCTCCCTGTATTTCATGGGGGAAGACAGAAGTCCATGCTTTGAAGAATGAGTCCCTACCTATATCATATCTGTGGATCCTGCTTTTTGACCGTGGAAAGCCAAAACGTAAAGAATTTGCTTATGAAAATGCTTATCCGAATCTGGCCCCTACACTGGATTACATTAGCAGTATCAAACTCGCCCAGCATCCTCCCTGGTTTCTGTCATGGTACTGCTTCTGGATGTTAGTTGATATTCCCTGCGAATAAAGGAGCCCGAATCTGGCCCTTAAGCACACTAAGGCTGGAACCCAAAAGATTTTGCCCAGAGGCTCTGAAGTTTCTTTTTTATTTTTATCACTTTATCCTCCTAAAATTGAGATCGACATCTCTGTCTCCATCTGTTATAGCCGAGCAGGTTTTGCACCCAGGCGTATGCTCCACAAAATGCACTTTTCGTTGCCTGCTTAATGACTGCCCTTTTTCAAAGGTTTCTTACATTGATCCTGTGATTATAACCGAGTTTCAGTTCCCCCCCGCTCTCTGAGCAGAGCCCCGGGTGCTGCAGACAGGAGGCATCTGCTGTGACCCTCACACATGACACTTGCGGCAGCAAAGAGCCCGCAGCCAAGAATCAGCCTCTGAGCTAGACCCAGCTGGGGGGGGGATGTAAATAAAGCATCCCGTCTTGCCCCTTAAGGGATCAAAGCGCCGGGATGTCAGAAGAGCGAGGAGGGGAGGCCATGGAGAAGACGGCTGGCAGGGGATGCTGAGACCCGCCAAGCGCTGTGTCCCGCAGAGGTGCCGCCTTTGTGCCGCCTCTGTGGCGGGTGGGCAGGGCCAGCATCGCCTCGGCTGAGCCCCACCGGGACAGGGGCTGGTGGCTGTGGTGGCACATGGCCACCATTTTGGGCTCTTGAGCATCCCGGATGCCTTCACCCGGGCTCTCGCAGCAGTAAACCCTCTTTTCCCTTCCCCTTCTCCAGCCTTCATCCTTCCTCCTCTCCCCCCCAAGAAGGTGGCTGTCTGGCCACCTCATCAGCCACGCAAAAAGAGAAATGGGTGTGATAATTACCCACAGCTGCACCCAAACACGGGGTCTGCTGACTTGCTGGCTCTGTCCTGTCTAATTCCTTCAGCGCAAGAGATCATTAGGCAAATATTCACAGCCCATGTACCCAAGCAGAAAGCAAGAATATGAATTTTAAGCTAAAAATTAATCTGTCTGAGAGAACATTTGATTTTCCTTTCTGTTTGCCCTGTGCCGTTATATCACAGGAGTTAATAATATCTAAAACATCCCCCTGCTCTCGATACCACCCTTTACCATGCAAATCATCAGCTGCCTGAAAGTGACCACATGGCGACACACACACAAAGAAACTCTTCTTTCATCCCCTCGCAGTCAATGTGAAAAAAGACGACGACGACGACGACCAGCCGCGTTACAATGACAGGAGAAGCCTGTGTGTTGCTGGCTGCTCCTGGGTTTCAACCGTGCTCGGATGCTTTTTGAGAGCTCTGCCCCTCCACGCTGTGTCTCGCCGCTGGCCATCGAGTATGGCCTCTTATCACAAGGAGGGGGGGGAGAGCTTAAAAGCTGGGTTTAGCAACGGATCTGCCCTTCCGAGATGCTCGCTATACCATCCCTAAGAAAACACACTGCAGCGCGCGTGAAAGCCAATGCGTCTCATTAGTTCCGTGTGATAAACGCTTCATGCTACAGCAAGTTGTTGAAAGCTTTTTATATTTAGCCCTGGAATTTCGCTGGCTGCATCCATCCCTTCGCCAGATGCTGGGTGTTAATCTCCTGTTTACACCCCTAGGCTGACGCTGGGTAAGCCCCTGGGAGAAGGTTGCTTTGGGCAAGTCGTCATGGCCGAAGCGGTGGGGATTGACAAAGACAGGCCAAAAGAAGCGGTGACCGTGGCGGTGAAGATGTTGAAAGGTAAGAAAATGGGGTGATTAGGGATCAGAATGGGCGATATGGCAGTTCTCATCCACGAGAAGTTTCTTTTGTGGCATCTGAACTCTGTCATCGTGGGGGGGTCAAAGAGCACATAGCTGACCTCAGCCTTCAGCAGTTTGGGGTGTAAATCTGCGCCCTTGACAGCCTGTTTATCTTGAGCAGTGAGTATTTAGGGGCCAGGAGATGTATTAGCATCGTGTGGGTCTCTCTGCTTTTAGTTTAGTTCATGTCAGCGGCTGTCCCATGTGTAGATCCTAGCCCATTCAGTCCAGGTGGTTGGTGCCTATTTATTTTGAATTTAATTGTAAGGCTAGTTTGCAGGAAAGGCATAGTTATTGGAGGTTTGATAGCTAACGACAGCATTTTTATGTACAATATTACTGTGTTGCCTCTTAACATTTAACACTGAGGAGAAGGTCAGTCTATCAAAGAGGTTGGAGACTATTTTTTGTTAGGACATAACATATGGCTTTGTATAACGTACAGTGTATACTGGAAAACAAATCCTGTGTTCTGTGTTTTGAAGCGCACGTGTTTTACACCAGCTGCTGAGCCTTAGTGAAGTTTGGGCTGGCACGCTAGAAAATGTGAACTGAACTTGTGTCTTGTACAGATGACGCTACAGAAAAAGATCTATCTGACCTGGTGTCGGAGATGGAGATGATGAAGATGATTGGGAAGCATAAAAATATTATCAATCTCCTTGGAGCCTGTACCCAGGATGGTGAGTAGAGAAAAGAAAGTAAACCAGGCCTTTCCAACAGGTCTGCGAAAGTCTCATTAATCCTAATTTTTCAAGAGTTTTTAAGGAAGCAGTCATGCTGTGATGGGATTTTTAGATACTTCCCTAGCTCAGCAGCAATATTTTAACTTCTGTCTCTCATTATACTTGCAGCTTTAATATGAGAAAGGGCACTATATAATAAGAAAACTCTCTCATCTCTTGCTATAGAGAAAAAAAGACATTTTACAGGGGCTTTACCCACGCCTCTTGTTCTGAATTGTCAGTCCTGCTTTAGTGGAACTTCTATCCCATGAAACTGAAACGAGCACTTCTACTCTCCAAAGACCACAGTGTTTTTATTAAAAGCTAATTGTGTCACGTGAAGTGATGCAGAATGGCATAAAACTCTGGAAATTAAAGATCTTAAGAAGCACTTTTCCCCTTGTTTGAGGTTGTACAGCATTTTTTGATGGAAAATGCTTGCTTTTTCAGTAGATGGCATGGAAGGAGTAGGCACTGGGTCAGGGCTTGGGTACTTTCAGCCACTAATTGTAGCTCTGCCACTGTGGAGCTTTGGGACAGTCGCTTTGTCAAGTCCAGACCTCCTGTTCTTCCAAGTTGTGCTTGCTGATTTCACAGTTAAACATTTATTAATTCAGTTCATGTATCATAGAACGCTAAAAGCTTCTTTACATCAAAACATTTTGCCCTTCGATCTTACTCCCGTTTTCACGCGGTTCTGTTTATCCAAAGGTCCGTTGTACGTGATAGTAGAATACGCTTCCAAAGGAAACCTGCGTGAGTACCTGCGAGCACGCCGCCCCCCAGGGATGGAGTATTCCTTTGATATTAACAGGGTACCAGAAGAGCAGATGACATTCAAGGACTTAGTGTCATGCACATACCAGCTGGCAAGAGGCATGGAGTACCTGGCTTCACAAAAAGTAGGTAGAACTCAGCAAATACTTGACAAAGCACATGGTGCGTGTTTGTTCGGCACTTTTTTTTTTTTTTTTAGTTTAGTCTTGTTCTCCTCTCGTTTGTGTTCAAGAATTTGCTGGGAGAAGGACCTTTCTCATGCGAGTTGCATAATCCGTAGCCTGATTTTCAAATCAGGGGGAAAATTCATAAAGTTTTTAATCGCTGTTTAACGGCGTTGCTCAAATGAGGCCCAGAATGGATCGTTTAAAGTAAATATTGCGTACGTATCTGCAGTTTGAATTCGTAAGCACAGGTGGTCGCTTGATTACACAAGTCACATTACTCCACCCATGAGACGGCAGGCCTTCTGTTTCCAGTCAAATCGACCAAATCAGCTCACATAGTGATGCAAAATAAATGAACTCAGGTAGGGAGAGGATTTACAGAATGACAACAGGCAGAGTGGAGAAGACCGCTAGATGCCAGGGCAAAAATTTCAAACCGAAAAGGCAAAAATAAGTGGAGTGAATTAGTCACTGTAAAATCATGCGCTTTACTTAAAAATGGTGTTTGTCAGGAGACCAAGCTTCTTGAAAGAATTTATTTATCCTGTCCTGTCCCTGGACACTTACTACGTCAACTTTTCTTCAAGCATTTTTTTTTTTTAAACCAGGAATTTGATTAAATTATAGTTATGAAACCTTAAATAGCCCTGTATAACTAACTCAGTAAACACATTGTGGCTTGGTGGACAAGCAATCGTGGATACCCTGGGTGGTGTTTGGCCCCGGTGGCTAAACCAGAGCACCCAATATTGCTGATAAGCACTTCCTGCAAGGTGTGGAGTGGTTAGCGGGATTTATACCGATTTCCAGTCGTGTCCACTCCCAAGCGTGGAGCTGTTTTTAACCAAAGAGCAGAGCTGAGTGTAAACCTCCAGTCCGGTTGCATAGAGTCGTGATTTTTTGATGGCTTTTCTGCGCTTGTAGAGGTCAGGGGGAGGGGAATCGAGGTCTGATTTTGCTTTTATTCTTTTGTTTTAAATAGTAATTCTTAGCATAGTAGAGTAGATGGGGCGACATGCATGACACCAAGACAAAATCTTCCTAATGGAGCACGCATGAGTATTGTATTAGGTAAAGCACCTTAGGATATCTCTTTCTAAGATTAATGAAGCATTTGCCTGGCACGGAGCCATGTCCCAAGAAAATAGAACTGTTGTGAAGGGAAAAAAAAACAGAAATCTTTTGATTGGCAAGTCTTGAGAACAAGCGTCCGCCGGAGAAGCTCTGAAGTGCTGTTGCAGGACGCTGCCAAGAAGGTGTGTGTGTGTTCGCACAACACGGCAGAACCATTTCATCCTTGATCCAGTTCCTTTGCAAAAACACTCGATCAGCGCTGCGCCGAACTTGACAGAATGTGAGGCGTTGCACAAGGCAGAGGGAAAACAAAGGCAGCACATAGTAAAACCGCGCATTCTGGTTCTTCAGATATCCCACCATTTCTGTTTGTATTTCTCTACTTCTTTTCCCCTTAGGGATCCGTTTATTGAGCTGGAATAATAAGAGAGCTGGTCTTCTCACGGTATTTCCATCATGCAGGAACTGTGAGAAGGCCAGTGTTCTTGTTGTTTCAATCCAATCAATCGCTCACTGAGACCTCAAAAAAGCAAAGAAAAAAAAAGACAAAAAAAAAATTGTGTAAAGAAGATTTGTGGGCGCCTACTTTCTGCTTTACAAAATGGTTTTGCCTTACAAGCAACTGTACATTGGAAATGGGATGTTCTTTCTGAGTTGGAGGGATGCTTTTAAAAATTCTGTTGATGTGTCCTCTCCATCCTTACTGTACTCTGCAAGAACCACAGGGAAGCTCCAGATACAGATCAGTGCCAAGGGAGAGTAAATCATCAGGGCCAGAGGGCTGGCTATGAAACCCGTCAGATACAGAAGTCAGTAATGGCACCATTTTGAAGATGGGAAGGGTCTCAGCTGTAAAACTGTAGGGTGTGAGAAAGCAGAAATATGCTGACAGCAGGTACCAGGGTCTGAATCATTTGGTGTATTCACTCAGAGGTGTTACTTGCCATTTGAGATGGTCTGTGGTAGCCCCAGCCTGCCGCTCCGGAAAGGCACACGGGTCAGCTGTAGGTCCTGTGTCCTCTCTGGTAGTCTCATCAAGATACCTTGGATATCGCAGGGCATCTCGGATGACAATGCGTACTTCTGTTTGGGCAACTGAATTGCGTTCCTACTGTCTCAGAGGATGTTCTTGTAGGGTTTGAGAACAGGGAAGTAGGAAGGCCGGCCTATGTATTTTCTGCTGCCGTAGCTTTGCTGATGCTGAATTAGAAGACTGATTTGATGCTGGAAGCATGCGCTGCTGTCTGGTCCTGCGCACATGAAGGCGTTGCTGGAGCAGGTTTTTCCTGGCAGTTCCCCATGACTAACCCAGCGAGGAGCGGAAGATTTGTGGGCTCATTTTGCCCTTGCAGGATAAGAGATCTCAGAAAATTGCTGGGGCAAGTTATAATGCCAGAAAGAAAATTGGCTGTTGTACAGTTTTTTTGTAGTGGTTCAGTCCATCATGTCTGTACACATGCTGAAATAAAGAGGACAACATAAAGAGTAATCCAAAATTAAGGAGGGGGTAAAAAAAAAGGGTATTTAACTTGAAAAGAAGGAGAATATCCTGGGCGGATTCCAAATGCAATGTTTCTTACCATGCCCCTGCTGCCGTCAACCCTAATAAGGCCGCTTAAACACAGGAATAATATCCAGAGCAGTCACAACGTCCTTTCAGTGTCAAGAATCAGTTGTAAGTTTTCAGGATAATGCTGACATGAAGGAAAGAATCTCTGAGGAGGTAACATTTTTAGTTTCAGTATCAAAGCTGTTTATAAAGCAAACAGCCCAGCCCAGATTGTGTTGGATTGGTTTGGTGTTGGTTTTTTTTTTCGATTTTTTTTTTAAATTAAATCATGATAGTTTCATGGTTTAAGTAAATACAGACACCCTGGACATCTAGTTTAAAATTATATACTGTGGATATATCTCATATTAAGATCTTTTATATTAAAAATGGCTGCACTGATCCAGACTGTCAGGTTTTAGCTCTGCTGAGGTGATACAATTTAAAAGAAGCAACTTAATTAAACGCCCATTAAGAGCATCTGTAATGGAAGCGCTGCAGTACCTGTACCTGGGCGCGTGTAACGGAGAGTGAATCACAAACAGCGTGGCACAGTTTGGGTCACCACCCAAGCTTTCAGCCTTAATAAAATAGAAGTCTTAAATAGACCAGGCTTTTCTAAGAGGCTTCTTAGGGCCGTCGTTCACCTTGGAAACACCAGCTGAGGGGATGGATTGCAGTAATTAAGACAATCATATTTCTCAGGCTTGTAGTAAATGTGTGGCTTTCCCACCTTGTGATTTAGGTTAAAATCTGTAAAGGAGGCTGTCATGTAATGGCATAGAAATAGTTTCACTTTTACAGCAGTTTATTTCAGTGTTCCTTTATTTTTTTTCTTTTCTTTTCTTTTCCTTCCAGTGTATCCATCGAGACTTGGCTGCAAGAAACGTTTTGGTAACTGAAAATAATGTCATGAAAATAGCAGACTTTGGTTTAGCCAGAGACATCAACAATATAGATTATTATAAAAAGACTACTAACGTAAGTGGATGGTTTTCTTTCCTCTGGAAACAAAGTATTTCTTGCAATGATTCACTTCAAAACTATGGTTATAAACTTAACGGGCTTCTTGAGCACTCACTTTTCATCGCAGATAGAAAAGAGGGATCAAGGACATAAGCATTTCTGTCCCCACTTACAGTGAAGTTAAAAAGATAACCAAAGAGGCTGTATATTTTCAGATTTATTAGAAAAGCTAAAAATACAAGAATTGGTTTTTTGTGTGTCCCTGACTCCGGTCACTTGAAATAGTGGAAATATTCCTGTTGATTCCAGCCTAGGACGTTGAAAAACACTGTATAAACAGAGCTAGCAATAACAGCAATAAAAATCCTGGTTGTGTGTGGTAACGCCACATACAGCTTTATGCCTTTTGCCTGTACTTAGCTTGTTACGTACAGGTTATGGCGGTAGTATCAAAGTGGGGCTAGAGGTTGAGAAAATGGATTTTTTTTACTCTCCACTCTGTCACCGTTTTGCTGTTTAACCTGTACCAAATCAAGAAGATAAAACGTTTCGGATGTAGTTACTGGTGCCTGGCTTGAACAGCTCATACCTCTTCCTCAGGGGATCCCTTCAGATCCTGACAAACCCCTCTTGGGGTTTGATGGGGACTTTGCAGAACTCATTCAGTCCTACAGCCTTTCGTATTTTCTGTAAATATTGGTTACGATTAACAATCATGTTAAGTGGCTTATCTATGAAAATAAAGCACTGAGTGATTAATGGCATTTTAATGGTAATATCATAGAAGACAGAGTAACCAGGTAGGGGTATGTCAGTACTGGAAGGAATTATCATAGAATGGTTCAGGTTGGAAGGGACCTTAAAGCTCATCCAGTCCCACCCCCTGCCCTGGGCAGGGACACCTCCCACCAGCCCAGGTTGCTCCAAGCCCCGTCCAGCCTGAGGCACGAATTGAATCGTGCCATTCCTGGGCTCGGAGCAGAGCAGATTTTGTGTGCAAAGCAACAAGCAGTTGGGACCATGAGCTTTGGGTCACTGCAAAAGGTGGAACAGGAAAACAAAATTCTTGGGTTTAGCTATCAACTTATTTTTGCAGGCAGGCCTATTTTTCAGAGGATTATTGATTGGTTTGGGGATTTTTTTGACTTTAAAGAGCCATAGTGGGATGATCTTTTTAATATTGATCTGCTTATGCTATCATTCTCCTAGCAGGCAGTCTGGGAACTGGGAGCCCTCAGTACTTTGAATTTTATCTTCAATGTTTATTTCCATTTTTCTTAACGGTCTCCCTGCTTTAGCCCATTTTACTATTTTTTCCCCTGTAGATTTTAAAGGTAAATTATGTCCTGGTTTGCATTAGCAGACTGTGCTCTGAGAATTGATTAATCTTTTAAAAAAAATATCAGTGTTGAAATCATCCTGTAAATGGCTACCATTTTAATTTTCCTTCCCTTCCCCTCCAAACTTCCAGGGACGGCTTCCAGTTAAGTGGATGGCTCCAGAAGCTCTGTTTGACAGAGTTTACACGCACCAAAGTGATGTGTAAGTGGCCTTATTTGAATGGTTTTTTATGAGGGAGCGGGAAGGAGAGTTATTTTGGTTTGTATTTGTTAAAAGTTTGGGATATTTTAACTGTATTTTCCTGTTGTCCTTTACCTTTAAGTGTTTTCATTCTGTTTCACGTATTAATAGAGGGAACAGGACTTGCCCTTAGAAAGTGAGGATTTTATGGTAGACTGCTAACCAGTGCTCTGTTACTAATCTGCCCAGCTTCAAAGCACATGAAAGGTGGAAAATGCTAACCTCCTTCTGTCAGTGCGGAAGTTTCCCCCCTTGAACTTATTTACGGATGTGCAGCTACAAAGAGTCTATCTAATTTGCTTGGCTTTTGACATACTCTGGACTTCCTTCAGGTTTTTAAAAAAAAAAAAAAAAAAAAATAGAAAGAGGGGGAGAAAAGAGAGAAAGAAAAGAAAGCTCCTGAAAACGGCTTATAAAAAATTGTGCTAAGATTAGGCATAATAAAACATAGGCTGGGTATACTGGAAAAGTCGTCTCTGATTTTTAGAAGCGTTGGTGCTTCCCAGCAGTGCTTCACATGTAGTAGGAAATCATTGGACTCTGACGCTTCAAAATCTTTTAATGTGTGCGCAGAGTTGCTGGCTGATGCAACCGCTCAGGATTTATCCTGCTTCCCATTACGGTTTCCTAGGCCCTCGCGTGCATCCCGCTTGAAGCAGACGTGTATATTTTATGCAGTGCAGATGAATATCTTATGGTTTTTATTTCTCCGAGAGAAGCTGTTAAACCGTAAAGGGCTGGATGCTTCCCAGCACAGGTGTAAAAGGTTATGCGTGTCAGTGCAGGGTTAAAAAGAAAAAGGGCAGGGTGGAGAAAATCAGAGGTGTCTCCTCCTTCTTTAACCTGGGTGCGCTTCCCGAGCTGCTCTCTCCTTAAGAAAAGCGTTGACTGAGGTTTTTCCTGCAATCTTTGCGTTATTTGCAAAGGAAGCTATACGCATAGGTTAAGGGTGGATCAAACTTTTGTTTTCAAATAACATCTCGGAGAAATATTTAAGCGAACGTGAAGTGAACTACTTCAGCGGTTCAGGACTGAAAGTCAGGCCGAGCTCCTCAGCAGCCACGGGGCACGAGGGCTTCGGTGCTGGAGCTTGGAGGCTCTTGGCCCCGTGGTGGCTTTGAAGGTGGCTTAAAGACAATATTATTGTAAGTTTGTGCAAACAGTTTACTAAAATACGCTGCTATGAAGTTCGGAGAGCTGCAGGGAGGCTCGGGAGCCAGGGCAGGCTGCGTGCTCTTGCTCACCTGGCAAAGCTGCCTGCCAAAGAGCCCTGGGTTGCCAGCAAGACGTGATGAGGCAGGCTCTGGAGGAGGTGGCAAGCAGGCAGGAAAAAGTGGCTTAAAGTTGTCCTCCTCCATTTCCCAACAAAAATTAATGATGATGATGATGGTGATGATGATGATGATGATAATAATAATAATAATAAAAAATAGCGGAACAGAACAATGCAAAATATTTTTTCTGCTTTTTCCAAAATGCCCTGCCACATAATTGCAGTCAGCTCAGCTGTGAGCATTCTGTAAATAATTAAGCTGTGAAGACGGAGTTCTTTGCAGTAGCCCTGGAAACTCGGGTGCTCGGAGCATCCCAGACAAAGGCAAAGAGTGTGTTTGAGAACGTGCTGAGCTCAGTCCCAGTTCTATATGCTGCCCATGCATCTGGTGCACTTCACAGATTGATGTCGGAGTTGGGCAGATGCTGGTTTAAGCATCTCCTAAGAGGGATTTCACAGAATCACAGAATGGGTCGGGTTGGAAGGGCCCTTAAAGATCATCTAGTTCCAACCCCCCTGCCCTGGGCAGGGACACCTCCCACCACCCCAGGTTGCTCCAAGCCCCGTCCAGCCTGGCCTTGAACCCCTCCAGGGATGGGGCAGCCACAGCTTCTCTGGGCAACCTGGGCCAGCGGCTCACCACCCTCACAGTAAAGAATTTCTTCCCGACATCCAATCTAAATCTCCCCTCCTTCAGTTTGAAGCTGTTACCCCGTGTCCTATCGTTACACTCCCTGATAGAGAGTCCCTCCCCATCCTTCCTGTAGGCCCCCTCTATGCAATGATTTGCGATCGTTGCGTCTGCCGCAGACACATCTCTGTTTTCAGCAGTAAGGCAGATCTTCTAATGAAGTTTTTTCTTTGATTTGTAGTTGGTCATTTGGTGTGTTAATGTGGGAGATCTTCACGTTAGGAGGATCGCCTTACCCAGGAATCCCAGTGGAGGAACTTTTTAAGCTGCTTAAAGAAGGGCACCGGATGGATAAACCTGCCAACTGCACCAATGAACTGTAAGGACCCTTATCTGCTGTGCCAGGATGGAAGGGCACAAACTGTACTGAATTCACATGGTTAATGCTACCCCCGGCAGAATCAAACATTTTCTAGAATTGCTTGACTCCAAAAATTGTGGATATATATGTGCGTATAGATATGTAAAGAAAGGGTATGAAAAGGTCTTCAGGAAATGTTTGACAGAGGATACTTCTTTACTCGCCCATTGAAAAAAGAAGAGATCATCTACAAGCCAGTCTTCGTCAGTGTTTTTACACCCGTATTTTTTTTATTTTGATTTCATTAACATGAAAATTCCTGAATGACAGACATACCACTAATTATATGTAAGGTGCATCAGGCTGGTTTTGTACACAACAAAATACATCTGGTAATTTCTGCATTAGCACAGCATTATCTCCTGGTGATGAGGGGAGAGTGTTTTCCCTTTCTGGTACTTCATTGTAACACTTTACTATTTTTAATTTTTTGTCCCATTTTAATTTCTTCACAAAGACCTCAATCCCTAACGTGCAAAAATATTTAAGCACGTGTAATTTAATGCCATTGACATTCCTGGGACAGAAGGCTACAGAACTGGGTCCACAAAAAGGTAATTTAGGCACTGGGGCAAGAGAGATACGGGAGGAGAAATTCACCTTTGAAGGGCGAATTGCACAATTTGGGTAAAGTCAGTGGTCCATGTGTAGGGCTGTGGGTGCTCGCTGCTTTGCTTGTGATGAAGAACATTGACTGTGTGTGAAAAGGTTTGCGAGAAGGACGCGTGATTTTAATTAAGCCAAGAAAATGTGTATTTCTTGCAGCTATATGATGATGAGAGATTGCTGGCATGCTGTGCCTTCACAGAGACCGACTTTTAAACAGTTGGTAGAAGACTTGGATCGGATTCTCACTCTCACAACTAATGAGGTAGGTAAATTGTTTCCCTCCGTAAGCTGCTGATCGGGACAACTGGTTCGGGAGACAGATGGAATTTATTCAGTTGTGAAATCCTGCTCAAGTTCTCTTCTTGTTCTGTTTGTTGTTGTCCTCTGAGGTTACACGCAGCTAAACTATGTATCCTATGAAATCCTCGGTTTCTTGCCATTTATGTAACTAAACAGAAACACATCTTTAAAGTGTTTTTGTTTATTTCTCATTGCATCTTTTGATGGCTTTAGCGTAGCAGTATCAAGGGACTACACGTGGCAGGTTGAGAGGCAGTGTTTATGTTTCAACATGAGTTTCGTGTGAAGGAGAGATTCGTGGTGTTCTTCATTTATCGACTCGGTTTGATTCCCAGCCGTGATATCTAGGTCAGAAGAGGAGAAATCGTCAATGGTAGATTTCAGATTATATGTCTGAGCGTGAATTAGGTTCACTGAAATAGCTCTCTGTGGAGGGAACGAGGACCCATGGGGAACGTGCAAACAGCCATTCAATTATCCAAAGGTCCTGCCTAACACTGCTTCAGGTTGGGATATATAAACGCAAAAGGTTTTATTTGAAGTGCGTTCTTCTGGAGGTCTGAGATATTATTAGTTTTAGCAAGGAACACACTGATTAGGGTATTCACACAGGGATCGGTTCTCTTATCGCTGAATCACATGCACCTTTGAGGAAGATCACAAGTGATGGAAATGTTGGTTCTTTTGGTGGAAATTTCTTTTGAGAGAAAACGCTTGGTGTCACAGAAATATTTTACAAATTCCTATCATTTCTGAGAAAATACATGTATAATGGGAGGGGAAAAAAAAGGAACAAAACCCTTACAGAGAAAAGTTGCAACAACTTGTTTTGACCATTGCAAAATAAATATTCCATATTTGTTGTAATTATAGCACTTCTTTATAAGGGGGGGGGGGAAGATTTGGATCGCGTTATATTGGTCCTCAACATTACTTTCTAATTTTTCAAAAGTGTCGGAGAAATAAAAAATGGATTATGAAGCAGCGTTAGGAAAGGCTGTGCGCAATAGAGGCGGCAGGAGAACCTGAGTAAAGAGCTGCCATTTTTTATGATCATCATTTGCCCAGTAGAGCCTGTTGAAAAAGATTCTTTGGCTTCGGTAGCAGCTATAAATTTATCTGGATTCTGCTTTTAAGGCTTAGTCTAAAAAAGTGGTGCCTTCAGAGATGGGGCAGGAATACGCGCTCCCTACGGAGTCGGTGTCACAGCTCTGCATACCGTTGCCGTTTTCCCCTCGTCCAGCCCTGACTGCATCTTTTCCTGCCTAATTTATATATGATTTCACAAGACCGGTTGGAGGTGGGCTGGCTGCCACGGCGGAGTGCTGGGTGGCTTGGACGGGATACGCGTTTGCAAGTTCAAGAGGGAGGTTCTGGGCTGCAATTCTGAGCCTGGGAAAGGATGTTGCTTTCTTTTTTGTGTGTGTGTTTAACCATCTTGCCTTCCCAATTCTGTACTGCTCATGGACCTGGAATGATCTCAAAGGTAACCTGAAAAGGCCTTTAAGGTTATGTAAATTTCTTTAGACTAGAATCATAGGAAAAACGGCTGGAAGAAGCTCAGGAACACGTCCAGTCCATCTGATCGGCCTACAGCAGGATCCACTATACGTTTGTCATTCCTGACAGATGTTTATGTAGCTTGTCCTTAAAGATCTCCACTGCTGTTATTTCCCCATCGCCCCTCAATAGTCTATTGCTTTGTTTCATTAGCCTTACTTCTGGACAGTTTTTCCTAATCTCTATAATCTTTCAACATAAGAGAATGCTTTTGTCCTATTTACTCTGGACAAAGCAAGCAAATTATTTCACTTGTCTTTGCAGCACATTGTATGTTCCTGAAAACTCGTCACGTTCTCAGTCAGTGTCTCCTGAGAACTCCAGTGTGTCCCATTTTCCTCCATAGCTTTTGAGACCTCTGATTTTGTGTAATCTGTCCGTTTTCCTGAAGTGCAGGTCGTTCAGGCATCGCTCTGACAATATTTCTGCTTATGCTCTCCACAGTGGCGCTTTCCCTGCAGAATGAGACTGTTGATACAGGGTCACCCTGGTTTACCCAACAACTCAAAAAATTGCTAGGGCAACCAATAATATCTTCTTCTGCATTTGTGCAAGTAATTATTTCTGCTTAAATGGTCATGTCTTGCTCTTCTCTGTGCTGAAGATCACAACCTGTTGGTTGGGGGTTTTTTGTTGGTGTTCTGTGTTTTGGGGGTTTTTTTGGTTGGTTTTTTTTTTTCCCCTCAAAAGACCCTATTTCGCCAGTTTCCCAGAGCAGCGTGCGGTGTTTCCCCAGTCCACATGAGCAGAAGTCACCAAGAGTGACGCATGGCTGTGTCATGATATCACTACCAGGAGCCATCCTGATACTGCAAACCTCTTATGTCCCTTCCTGTGACTCTGGCCCTCGACACAGGACCAGGAGGCTGGAGAGGGGATAAGGATCCCACCTCCAATACAGAACTCATAACTGAATTGTATCGAGCCTTTTGATACGACGAGCCATGCCTGATATCCCATGAGAAAGCCCTGCTTCTTCAAATACTGGACTGCTTTCTTCTTCTGTCTGCCTAGAAAGTGGTTGATTGCTTCTGGTCACGTAGAACTGGTTTGCTAATATATAAATAAGGGTCAAAATTGTCCTTGTGGCTCTTTTAAAAGCATAGGCAGCGAGATAGGCAATAATCATAGATCCAAACTGCCTTCTCCTGCTGCCTACTGTATTTGCCAGCATTTTAAAACTTATATTCCCCCCTCCTTTAAAATGTCGACCATTTTTGAACTATTATATGGTTAATTTCTGACTTAAAAAATAGATGTTAACCAAAGAACTGAATTACCCCAAACCTAAGCGCAGCAGCATAAAATACTGACTGAGGTGGAAGACTTGTCTCGTCAGTACGATCATAACTTGTGGTTTAGCAAATGAAGAGATTGCATTTAAATGAATGCAGCTGCCTTTAGAAGTTGAAAGAGAAGGGGAAAAATAACTTTATTCTCCTGCCAAAACTGTTGTTTCTAGCAAAAGAGCCTTAACCCAAAACTTGGATTCAGCAGATATTTCCTTTTTTAATGACTGCTTTGGTCATGGCTACTCTGGGACACACATTCACACACACACACACACGCACACGAATATGTAGTGTAAAAACTCAAATCTAGTGGATTTCATTTTGTTTTCCTTTCAGTTCTTTTTTGCACGTAAGCCACTGCATGTTTAAACACAAATTTAATATCACAGAATATAAAACAGATATTCAAAGTGACCAAAGGAATATAAAGTTGGAAGTATCTTTCCCTCTCCAAATCATTACCATGTGCTAAAGAAAAATGGTTCTATTTAGGATGAAATTTCGTTTTTATCATTGTGAGTGAAAAGTCCTCTTTTGATGTGGTTGGCATGTTTCTTTCCACTGACGCGGCGAATGCTGGTGATGTTGGACGTCACAAAAGTACCGTGTTATTGGTTTGGTTTTTCTTTCTCTATTCAAGCCCATTGTTTTATGAGCTACTTAAGCAACAGGCAGTTTTGAATGGAATTGCCTTACAGGAATGAGTGTCATTTTTAAACCCACGATATAATCAAGCCAGATCAGAGCAGTGGTAATGTGTTATTGTCGGTTTTACTCACTCTCCAAAAATGCAATGTATTTCTTTTTATCACAGGAGTATCTGGACCTCAGTGGACCTCTCGAGCAGTATTCGCCTAGTTACCCTGACACGAGGAGTTCGTGTTCTTCAGGTGATGACTCTGTTTTTTCTCCCGATCCAATGCCTTATGAACCTTGTCTTCCGAAGTACCAACACATGAATGGAAGTGTTAAAACATGAAAAGAAATCATCCAGAGGAATAAAGAGACAAGAACATCAAGCTACCTACCGTATACAAGACAAAATCTTTTCTCCAGGACCTTAATGTTTCTGCTTGTACATATGAAATATGGAAAAAAAAAAAAAGAGAAAAGGAAAAAAAAAAAAAAAGGAAAACTTGGAGGAAAGCAGTCAGAACGTACATAAAGAGTCTCATAATTTGCAACTTCTAAATATTCCCAACAAAGAAGAATGTTTATGAGCTGTGTCTAGATACCCATCGCTATGAATTTTCTGGCTTCCTGTAAGCTGCAACAGACTTTGTTTGTACAATGGACCAGTTGGACTTGAGGCAAACTCTGGGTCTGCCTTTCTTGTTTATTTTGTAATATTTGGAGAAAATATATGTTGGCACACACTTACAGAGCACAAATGCAGTATATAGGTGCTGGATGTATGTAAATATATTCAAAATATGTATAAATATATATTATATATATTTACAATGAATTATTTTTTGTATTGATTTAAAAATGGATGTCCCGATCCACCTAGCAAATTAGTCTCTTTTTTAACAGCTATTTGCTAAATGCTGTTCTTACACAGAATTTCTTAATTTTCACCATCCAAAGGTGGAAAATACTTTGCTTTCAGGGAAAATGGTATATCATTAATTTATTAACTAATTGGTAATGTACAAAACAGTTAATCGTTTATAGGGTTGTTGTGTTTTTGTAATTTAAATGGCATTTCTATGCAGGCAGCACAGAGAACTAGTAGATATATTGCTCGGACTTTACTAGTTTTCAGATCTTTAAAAAAAGAAATATTTACAGTATATAACTAATTTGGGGGAATTAAACTTTTGATTTATTTGAGTTGAAAACTGCAGTGTCAGTTGATTCTTCTTATCAAAAGCAAATCCTTTAACAAGAAAGTCTTTTATTCTCGATAGCTGTCACTTTAACCATTTACCTCTTTAGCAGTGTTTCCCATGGACAAAAAGCAGGATCATTCCACTTTATCAAAGAAGGTTCCTGCAGTAAGGAAAGACATTACTTTGCCTATAACCGTAGCAGAACGTACTGCTCTAAAAGGAGCTGAGCTTCTACCCCGAGTTGGACATGCATCAAATTAACTACAATTCTCTTGCCTGAGTTGGATAATAAGTTCCAGATCTTTTGGCCTGGATCTTTTGCCTTTTAGACTATTCCTCTATTGTAACTTAAGTTAAAAAGAGAGAAGTTGTTTATAATGACAATTTGCCATAGGAATATCAGCATCTTTTTAAAGGATTAATTCATGCTGACTCCAGTATTTCCTTCTAATCCATTCCATAACAGTAGGTATAGCACTGGCCTCGGCTAAAATATCACTGTCGTTTCTATCTTTTTACGGAAGTCTTGTGTTTTTACTTTCAGAACGCTCACACTGATACGGCCATGCAATATGAATGCAAATTACACTGTTTTATGTGGTGGTGTTTTTTGGGTTTTTTTTTGTTTTGTTTTGTTTTGTTGTTTTTTTTTTTAAATTGGGTAAAAGAAGTATTGAAATCTGTTAACTTTTGTACTGACAATAAAATGTTTCTACAGATATTAATGTTAAAATTACAAAATAAATGTCATGCAGCTTATTTTTCCTAATCCTTTGTGTCATACAAAATGGTTTCCTGAACATCAAGTGATGGAACACGTCCAGAAATGCTTCCTTTTGACCTTATCGTAGATCCTATATTACAAAGCAATTCTTTCAGGAATTATACTTTTGCCTCTCTCTTATAAAATGCCTGCTCATGAATTACATGGGTTATTTGAGTAAACATACGTACAGTCTTTGGTGTTTGTGGGGTGGGACACTGTTTGCCGGAAAATGGTTTGAACTGTTCATAGTGTAGACATAAAATATAGTCTCTTTTTACTTAGTCAGGCTGTATCCTTTAATTAATGAGGTTTTTCATTCGTACTACAGAGGTTGGAGGACCATTTGTATAGGAGATTTAAAAAAAATCATAACGGATGGAAAGACAGTCATGGAAAGACAATAAAAGCTTCTTTTGAAACATAAGGAAGACGCACCGCGACGGCTAGTGCTTGAGACAGAAATGGGAACTTTATGGTCACGTTACTGTTGCAGGTTAGCCAGAAAAGGGTTCTTGAACCTGATCTTTGCCACATGCTGTAAAAGCACCGCAGACACCAAACTATTCTTTGGTTTCTTTTCATCTCTTTTTACTTTGACCAGAAAGCCCCTACCAATTCCAAGAAACTTTCTGAAAAAGTGGCTGTTAAAAACTGTTGTTTTCCAACTAAGAATTATCTGATTGAAACATTCCCCCTGGCTCTACCAAAAAATAACAATTCCCTTTCCCCATGACATCTACTACTATTAGCAGCAATGGTAGCTACTGTCTGACAGAAACCACAATATTCTTAATTACACACGTCTGGTTTTAAGATTCTCTTAAGGGGCATCAGAAGATCTTGAATCTTCCTCTGCTTGTGTTGAAATGAATTTAAAAGCATCTACTTTGGTACCTTTTTAAAAGAAAAGCACGCAAACAACCAGAAACATGATGGAAAGGAGCTATTAAATAATGTAAGCACGTTTGGTTAACTTTGTTTTGTTTAAAATAGTTTATTTGCTTTTCCTTTGTTCATTTTTATTTTGGCTCTCAAAGATTGAGATTTGCACCTTGGAGACAGACCACAATTTCACAAACTCCGTTTCTGGGGGAGAGGCAGAATGTCCTCTGCGTGTGGAGTCGCAAGAGGAAATTAGGGAGCAGAAAATAAAACCCAGCACTGAAATTTGTCTGAAGGGGACGTGTTCTTTATTGCCCTGCCTACCTTTGGCTCTTTCATGGGAAGAAGGAGTTAGGGATCTGGATTGCTATCTCATCTAAAAATCAAGTTGCCATTAATAACAGGAGCAATAATGAAGAGCAGCATTATGTCAGGAAATGAATTTATATTGATGTGAATAATGAGGATTAAGTTCTGTGTATAATCGGTTTCCTGCAGCGTTTAATTGTTGCTTGTCTCTCCTTTAAGTATTGATTCAAATCAACTTTGTGTAATACATGAGAACATATGGATATAGAACCCAAATTTGTTATGGCTCAAGTCCATAAAGAAGTTCACATTGCCTGTTTTGGTTTTGTTTCACTTTTTTACTGTAATATAACAAGTAGCATGGGCTATGTACATCAGAGAAAAAAGATAGATGCTATTCTGTCACTGTTCCTGTTGGTCTGATATCAGTACCTGTTTTGTTCTGCTTTTACAAAAGCAAGAGTTGAACTGTGTTCCGAGTTTCAAATTTGTTAAAAGACAAGTAAGTATGGTTTTATCTCTGCAAGTAAAACGAGCAAATCTTTGTAGAAAATCTAGTAATCTTTGTGTCTATCCATTGAAAGGACATTGAGAAAAGCACTAAAAAAACCTGAGGTCTGGAGACGGTCTTTTTAGTGAAAGATTCAGTGATCTCAAGGTAATTAATTAATCCGAGAGAAGGTTGAGAGTTGTCTTGAGAAGGGTATATGAGCTGCTCTTAGAGTAAAATACTGTTTTAGTGATAAAGGTCTCTTCCATAAAAGCTCTAGATCCAGTGGCTGAAAGGTGGAGCAAGACCCATCCTGGCTAGGTGGAAAGCCATGCCTTTTTGGGTGGTGGAAGTAATCGGTGGTAGGAGAAGCGTACTGATGGGTGCCACTGACCTTCCCCCGTTGGAGCAAACATCATCTCCTGTGGCTGAACAGTGAGCAAACCCAGCAGTCAGGTGAGCTGGTGGAAACATTTCCTCTGTCCTCCACGTCTGTGGTGGCAAAGCTCGTGTCATGCAGATCCTGAAGGGCAAGTTTGGGAGACTTTTCCATAGTCCAGGAAATTCCAAGTATGTGCAGAGAGTGGCTGCTCGATTCGGTGTCTGATGGTTATTGTTAAGGGAAGGTAAAGAACTGTTAGAAGACAAGTCCTTCAGCAAACCTTACAGAAACCTTCATATGCTTTAGTTTCATTTGGATTTTTTTAAGTAGCCTAACATCCTCGAGGGAAAAACTGAGGCAAAAAAGTTGCTATTCATAGAAGGGAAAAAAAAGCCAACCAACACCTGTTTTTGAAAGGTCATCTGTCCATTCTGTAATCAGGAAGTTCTGTATCTGCATAGTTTGATCTAATTGTTAGAAAAATACTTCACTGATTTTTCCACAGTAAATGTAATGAGTTTGTTGTGATGAAGCATAAGTTACTTCCAACAGCTTGTGCTTGGAAACACTGTCAATCCTTTTGCACCTGTAAATACGGCTGTGTGCTCCTGAGCTTTTGTCGCTGTGAGTCCTGAATGTTACAAGCAGCTTAAACGCAGCAGATTCTGCGGAGCAGGGCTTCTTTTTTATCCCCCTTTACCTCTGCGTAACTCCTGTTAACCAGATTTTCCATAAAACTCCTAAAGGATGGAGGCAGTCATTCTCCTCACAAGGATGCACGGAGACAGAACGCGGGGCAGGAGGCACCAGTTGCTTCAGGGTATTTCTATCTGGACTTTAGAAAGAACTTCTTCACTGTGAGACTACTTGGGCGCTGGGATAAGCTGCCTGGAGACGCAGCGGAATCTGCCTGGCCGTAGATATTCAAGACTTGGCTTGACAGGGCCATGGATGGCCTGATCTCAGGCCCTGCTTTCAACACAAGGTTGGCCAAGATGATCTCCGGGGTCCCTTTCCAGCTGAAACCTTTCTGTGATTTTGTAAATCTGCGTTATTGGCCAAAGGTAACCCAGGTCCGCAGAGGAGTTCTGGAAAGCTGCGCTGGCTCATGTTGCGGTTGTCAGTGGGATGTATTGTTCAGTAAAATCAGTTAAGCGATGCATTTAGCAAGAGAGATCCCTCTCTATTAAGGCATTTGGATTTTAAAAGTCAAGTCCTGGCTTGCTGTTGATTATCACAGCTGGCCAAAAATTTTCTGATTGAGTTGCTATGCAGTGGAAAACACTTGTTTCGTCAAAGGCTTTCTGAAGCATGAGTGTCTTGCAGAAGATAAAGTATTTTGACCTTATCAGGATGACATGACCCCATCAGAGTCATCTTGGCAGAAGGAAATGAAGTAATTTTGTATTGCAACTATTTAGTAGTAGACAGTAATATATAAAGTCAAAGTAAGAATTGAGTATTTTGATTTTATCAAAACAGAATGGTTCGACTAACTCAAAGTGACACCCATGTACTGCAAATAATTGCACTTTCAAAATGTTTTATTTCCAGTTCAGGCTGCTGCTGAGTTTTTCTTCAAGTACCAGTATTTCTTGAGATACACGCTTCTAAGTATTAATGATGTTTATGTTGCTCAGAGCACCTATCAATGTTGTTTTGACAGGCTTTTTTCTGATGCACCATCTATCGGTCCCTAAAACCAGACTACTGTGTGCATGGTCTGGAGCCAGTATATCTCAGAAGGGTTTGTGAGGAGCCTGGTACCATTTCCACTGACCAGCACCATGTGCTGTGACCAGGTTATATCTCCCCTGAAATAGTGAATGTCTGGGCAAGCTTTTCCAAAGCCTCAAAGGATTTCCGGGGAGGACTAATATTTCCTTGTGGCAGAGGAGCAACTCATCTCTTCTGCAATGGCATCGTGCCTTTGAATTGTCTGAGGCAATAAGGAGAGAGTGGAGAAATAGGGCAGCACACGAAAGCCCTGGTGTCACTGCTGTCTGGAGAAATCTATGGCCCATTATACTGGAACCAAAGTGAATTACAATTTATGGAAAAAAGATCAATACTGCCAAGGACTGTTTTAAAGACATCTCAGAGAAGGTAGCCAAGGTGCAATATTTTGTCTAGACGCATTTCCCTGACACAACTGTAATTTTTTTTAGGGCTATTCAGCAGTGTACAGCACTTTCTTTTCCAAAGGTTCGTTGCCACAGAGATGCACAAACTGACGGCTGAATACTGCTGTATTGTTAAATTCAGTAAGTGAGGGATCTGCCATGGGGATGATGGTTTGAGTATTCAGAAGAGCAAGCTACATCCAGGTCTGGAAAGACTGGGTGTGACACCACTGGAGAAAACGGAGTTGCATCTTCCTACATCATGCCTGAATTTCAGGCGTTACATGTTAAGTCCTAAATGCCAAGAGCACTTGAGAACCGTTTGCCACCACGGAAGGTTGATGCCAGTGCTCCTGAGGAAACTCTGACCACGCGTACCTGCAGCTGGCCTGCAATGAGGTTTCCTGAGGAGAAAAATTAAGCACCGTGGCAGAGGGATGCCTTTGTTCTTTGCTCCACCAGCTGGTTTTGGAGAGGATGGGACAGAGCCCACAGTTTGCAGTTTCTGCTGGTGCAAAATTAGTTCGGAGATGAGAGACCTTTTTGGTGCAACCTTTGTACTGGTGGTGCAGAAGATGCCCACAGAGGCCTACAGCTGAAGGGAGAGCGATGGTCGGCCGCAAGCGAGCAATACGCTGCGAGAAGAGAGGTGAGAGAAGAAAACTTGCTCAGTTGGCACTGGCTCTTAATTCAAAGTGTTTCCTTATGAAACTGTTCATTTTCTCCTCGTCAGCTCCAGGAAGCCGCCAACCCAAATGCCTGTGTGCTCGTCTCCTGTGGAGCTGCCAATGGGGTTGAAATGAAACTGCCAGCACGCAACTCGCCTGGCGCATCCAACTTTTCTGAAGCATTTTCTTTCATGAATACTCGCTCTTCTTACCAGTTTCCTTGGCTATATTTCATTTACTTATAAATAAGATTTTTTTAAAAAGTATTTGTGTTTTTCAGGTCACAGACTTGGGAAAAAAGAAGAACAATCAAGGGTTTCTGCTAGGCAATTGTAAGTAATAAAAATTCGCCTATGTATTTTTCTAAATTCATATTTTCCCTCTCATTTAAAATTTCCAAGACTTGTTCCCTGACAGCTGTTATAACAAATGGTGGACTTCTTCAGCTGATGTAATCCAAGACTTCATTCATGTCAGAGGAGATGTAATATTTATTTATCAGCTGGTCAATGAAGTATGATCCTTGGGGTTGTTTTTTAATGTTCAGTAGCCTTTTTTTGGTATTTTTCAGTAAAAATATTATATTTATTTTTAGTTACATATATAGACTAAACCTGAACAAGAGTTTTTGTAGATTCAGCCCTACAAGTTGCTAAATCATGAAGCTAATGCCATATAAATATTCCGTAGTCACGTAACAGACGTCATCATGACAGGGTTCTGGAAAAGTCAATAAAAATGTTACTAACCAGATAAAAATTCTGAAGGAGAAATGTTTTTATTGTGAGTTAAAAGTGTTGTTTCTTTTTTCCCCCCTTAGTATTTGGCAGTGCTTTGCTTGCTCCTCATTTGACTTTTTGCTTCATTGTTCACAAATACCCTGTGGCTCCTCATCTGACTTAATAGTTGGGAAACAACAGTTACATTCAGGATGCTTCCAACAAATCTTAAAAGCACCCCAGAATTTCATGCCGATCTTTCGATACCGGCTGCCCTAAATACGAAGGATATCACTTGGATCTTGTCATCTCTATTTTTCCGCGTATGTAAGCTGGCTTCACAGTGGCGTAGTATGTGTGCTGAGCTCCCTTTATTCTTGGTGTTGCAATAAACAAGGAGGGAAAATCTGCTGTGGTTTTTCTTCAGGCTTTGCTTCACTCGCTGCAGACAGATGAGAAGCGAAGGGGCAGCAGTCCCTTGCCTTTCCTAGCACCGCGTTCGTTGTCTTTCTTGCTGGAGCGTCCTCCACCTCCTGCCCTTGCACCCGCAGCCCAGAGCAGTAGTCAAAAAACATACATCCTCAAAGACTTTCATATTTTGTTGAGATTTCTTTGTAACTCGACTACAGACAGCCGTTGCTGCATTAATCAACTCCCTCTGTTTGACAAGCGGTAGATTTATGGTACTGCGTTGATGAAACCAAAATGCAATTAAACACCATCAGTCAGTTCAGCTGAAGTTTCCAGATACTGCTCGTGAAATCCTTTTCAAACGTAATTAGAGTTGGGGCTTTGAGAAGTGTGGAGTGAAAACAAAGAAAAGATGGTGGTTTTTCCAGGGTATTTTCAGTCTCTCAAAACTCACCTCTGAAGGACTAGAAGTATTTTTTAAGAAATAAAGAGTCAAGTGGAAGACGAGAACCTAGGGTAGGAGTAGGGGTAAAAGGAGCATCAGATGACGCAGTGGTAAGTCACTAAGTCTGTATGGTTTCTGCAGGCGCAATGTCTGCTTTCCCTCGCAGTGGCGCAGCAGTCATGAACGGTATGTTCCCTGTCGGGGCGAACATTCCCACTTCATTAATTAATAGCAAAGATACGAAACAAACGTGGCGAAGTCGCATGCTGGATCTTAAACACTTTCTTAAATAGTTTTTGTGTTCTTAATTTCTGCAGTGTTTCTACGTACACCCATACCCCAGCGACTGACTTCCAGAAAACTACCATCAAGCAGAAGTAGCTACCATCAAGCAGAAGTAGCTTATTTGTTTGTTTATTCGCTATTGAATGCCATTCTTTTTTCCTCAAAGCAGCTGATATTCATGTAGCGAGTCCAAAACATTTTGAGGGTTCATTTTTCCATTCATTGTATATCCTTTGAGAACAAATGCTTCCTATTCCTTGAGGTTATTCACATTAGAAATGCAGTGTCAATATTGTTGTTGTATCTGTTGCAACTAGAAGCGCGTGTAAATTAGTATATGCTGTTCGTATAGTGTAAAAAGGGGAAGATGCTCAGACATTAGTGCCTGTGCTCCTTATGCAGGCCACATATTGAGTTGATCCCTACATAGGAGATCAAGAGTATGTTCCAATACACACTGGGGGATGGATGTCCCAAGAGCTTTTTAACCCAATGGAAAAAACCTGTCAGTTTTCTGACAAGGAAAGAAGATGGGACTTAACTTTTGCAGCAATAAACAAACAAAGTTTTAAAAAAATAAGCCTCTGTCTTTTCACTTAATCTGTGTGTTATGTCACTTAGGGTGTTTCTGGCACCTAATTCTGTGTTTGATAGTCAACGAAGGCCAGTAGTCATTTTCTTTATTTTTCATTACAATCCCATCTTCATCGGAACTTCTGTTTTGAATCTGTTATGGAGCCAGTACCACAAAAAAGTAACAGGGATCTCTTTCAGCAAAATCTGTGTACATCTGATGCCATTAAAAGTAGGCCTTTTGCCAGTAGCCACATGATAAAGTTTCTTATGGTGCCAGAGTAACGTGGTGAGGAAGTCGTCTCCATCTCTAAATCCCCACTTTATGCCATTCTTCGAAAGGCAAAGGATATTTGAAGGGTGCAATTCTTGGCTTTTAGCACACCGCTTTGGAAAATGAGCATCGTGCACTAGTAACGTTCTTCTGATGGTGGAATGGCCATGGGCATCTAGGTAGCTGTGAGCATTTCAAATGCTGGGACCGTGAATCTGTAGGAAATCATGACTGCGTGCTTATCCCCCATGTACTTGGCCATTTCATGATAATAAGAAGTTACAGAGAAGGTCCACATGAAAGGAACGCGTTGACTGCTTTTAAACGTGCAGGCACCCACCAGAAACATGGTGCCCCAGCTGTGCAGAGGATCATAGAATCACAGAATGGTTTGGGTTGGAAGGGACCTTAAAGATCATCCAGTCCCACCCCCCTGCCCTGGGCAGGGACATCTCCCACCACACCAGGTTGCTCCAAGCCCCGTCCAGCCTGGCCTTGAACACCTCCAGGGATGGGGCAGCCACAGCTTCTCTGGGCAACCTGGGCCAGGGGCTCACCACCCTCAGAGTGAAAAATTTCTTCCTGATATCTAATCTAAATCTCCCCTCTTCCAGTTTGAAGCCATTGCCGCTCATAATCAGGCAGTCAGGAGTTACAGAAAGGAGTTGCCCCACTGCGGCAATTTTCATTTCCCACAATTAATAGAAACATGTTGGTTTCTCTGGAATCTTGTAATTGGTGTGATATGGCAAGCATTCGCATATGACGTATCCTAAACTTGCTGTGACAGAAAGTTTACTGGTTGCAATTCTGGATCAGATTTTTGGACCACTGAGCCTGACAGCTTGCTGCTATGGGTGCTCAGTGCCTGGAACAGTTTGCTGCTGTTTGCTCTCTCCAGAAGGGCTGCTGGGAGGCTTTGGAGAAAGGCACCATGACTCAAAAACCAAGTCCAACTGAGTTGCTCGTAAGGTTCATCACTCTGTGAAGACCTCCTCTGCTCCCTGGTGCAGCACCAACCACCCACATCTTCTCTGCCTACAGCGGCAGTACCAGGGGAAGAAGCAGCTGATGGGGGCAAAAGTGTGTTCTCCCACATTTGCTTTTCCCCCAAAAGGGACACCCATCCTTGTCAAAGCTCCCCAGGTCACGCGTGCCTGACCCACATCAACACTGCTGGCTGCAGGAGCGAGCAGCTTTCATCCTGGCCTTACTGGCTGCCACTTCACCTCCTAAAAAATGAAATCTCAATTTTATTTTAGTGCAAATAACCAGTTCCAGTGCCTCTGCAGTACGATATTCTAAAGACAGCTACTGCATTGACCATATAGCCTGGACACTGCACGCGCTCTGCTGGATTTTGGATTTGTTTTAAATTTTCCAATTGTTAATTTTATAATGTGTCCCTCAGGTCCCTTATTAATGGACAGCTTACAGAGGAGGTCTGGGTTACTGTTTACCACAGCCCTCAATACTTTGGCATCCCTTGAGTCAAATTGAGCTCTCAGGCTTCTGCTTGCCAAGTTAAATCCTTTTAGCATTTTTATAATCTCCAAACACACGTTTCTTCATCTCTCGGACTCGGTCTCTGGAATTCAGTCAGCATTTGTTGTTTGAAATCAAATCATGATGAAATCTCTTAATAGTCGCTCTATGAAAATATTTTGTTTAAAAAACACTCAGAACTTAATTGGAATGAAAATACCAGCAGCTGGATTGTAGTTTGAAGCCATGAGCCTGAGAAGCAGCTGGAACAGGGGGATTCGGAGAGACACTTCAAAACCGGCCTCTTCCTACAGGAACGTTTCAAGGCTGCTGTATTTTGGCAGGCAATGAAAAGGCCCCACTTGAGTTTAGCCTTCTCTGACCGACACCGTATGCTGCCGGTACATCCTCGCTCCGCTTCGCAGATAGCCAGAGAGCACAAAAACGGCTCTGTCCGCTCCTAACTTTTACGAAGGGCTCTGAGGAGCTGGACGCGTTGCCAAAACATCATTGCCATTACCGCCGTATCTGAATAATGACTTGCTCTGGTAGAGAAATTAATTTCTTCTCAGCTCCTCTAATGAGACCTACTGAAAAACAGGCTGTAAAGAAAGATTTTGGATGACTTGTTCACTGGATGGGGGCTTACTCCTTCATCTGCGTTGAGTCTGGCTCTTAACTTGTCATAAGCCAGAGATCTGATTAAACTAATACAAGCATTCGTGAACTTGCCAGATGATTTTTGCTGTGTTTTATTTACACTTTCTCAGAGAAGTTGTTAGGATTCCAACAGTTTGAGACCTTGGGTATGCACAGTAGCGTCCCCACTAAGAATTCAGTTAGCAAAGTGTTGTAACTTTTCAGACCAGTTCTGTGTCCAATTCCTACTAGATAAAATTCCTTCCAGCACAAGGGCTGATTGATAAGGGTGGAACTAATTGCCTGGAGAAATTGCCTTCACAGGGCAGAGGTAATCTTCACACACAGCGTAGCGTCTTCCTGTTTGTATCTGAAAAGACGGGCTCCTCAATTTGATAAGCGTAGAACATTTTGTTTTAGATAAAGAGTAAAATGAATGTATGAAAAAACGTAATTTGCACATTGGGGCTGTAAGAGATACATACATGGAAAAAACCCCCGAAATTAATGCAAACGCGTTGGAGCAGCCTTTAGATAAATTCTTCTCGTTGGATGTTTGCTTTCAAATTACGCTTATGACCAGCGGGATATCTGGATGTCTAAAACATTTTTTAGGGTTACAGATATAATAATACAAACTTGGCACATAAAGCAACGAGAACGCCAGCAACCTCAGAAGCCTAAAAGGAGCCAGTGCATTCTCCGGGATGAGGCGTCCCGCTCTCTGTCAGCACCAATGCAGGAACTCGGGTGAGGACTTTTGGAAGTTTAAAAAGGCGTCCAAAGTGATTTAGCCATGACTGCGATCTTAACAATACTGATGGGCTTTTTGTTTTGTTTTATTTCTTTTTTGTTTGATAACCTGGCATGCAAACCGAGATCAGGAGGCACTAACAGCCGAGTGCAGTTGCAAAAGTAAATGGTTAAGGATATAAACCAGACTTCTAGCTTGAAGGAGTTGTCCTTGTTTTAACTCCTACTGAACAATCTGATTATCCCAAGGTAATCCCAGCTGTGAGAATGAGGAGGGAGGGAGCAAGCATGTTTTGATGCAGAAGGGGAACAATTAGCTCCTGTTACTCTAACTCACTCCACCCTGACCATACTGTAAATCATTTATTAGAGGATAAAATACACTCCAGGTACGTATTTTGCTTATTCTTTCTCAGCAGCATTATTTCGGTGGCTATAAGCAACTTGTTTTGTGCTTCCGGTATTTAAGACAAAACTCATTTTTGCTGGCTTTTTAATTCCTCCATCAAGTGTTTGATGCAGTGCATGGACACTGCATGCCTGCAGGCGAGGCTGAAACTCGTTAGTGCAGTCAGAACTGCAGTCTTCACTTTTTCCTAATAGACTTTGCGGGAAAAAAACCTGGGAGACGTGACCAGAGAGGTATCTGCCGTATTCATTTAAATGCGCTCTTTCTGAAACTCCTACACGGAGAGCTTCCCTCTCCCTTAGAGCACTGCTATAAAACCCTGGCATTAAGTCAACAAACTGCTTGAATACTTGCCCCATGCACGTCCTTCATTACCCCTGAAATCGCGCTGAGTGTAAATCATGTGCTTATGCACTAGAATCAGGGCTTCTGTGAAAATGAGGTGGAAGTGGCCTGTGGGAAAGGGTTTTGAGGGGCCTTGGCTACCCTGCGTCAAGCAAGACCCAGGCACAGGGCCATGGAGCAGGTATCTCCTCGGGTACAGGAGCACCTTCAGCGTAACCAGGACATTCCACAGTTCTGGATTACCTTTCTGGGTCCACCTCCATGCTGATGCAAACAGGGCTCGAGCCACAGTTGTCCTGAGGAGGAGAAGGTCCATAGCAAACATAAACAAATCGCTTTTAGCAGTTGGCAACTAATTCTGGATGGGTTTTTTTCTTGTTTGTTTAATCACCTTCCAAATTCTGTGTTATGAAGATGCCTTTCTGGACAACGCTGTAGACAGCAGGAGTCTCTCATCAGTTTGGCAATGTGAATTGGTGACAGATTAAAAATGTGATGCGGAATAGACCTGGTGAATATTTGCCAAAGTATTCTGTGGATATTTATTTGGCTTTTGAACTGAATTCACTTGGGTCTTTTTCCCCTTTCTTTGGAGCTCACACGCTAAGAGCACTGCAGTCTTACCGTCTCTGACCATGCAGTAAAACCTTTAAAATCATTTTCTCCAGCAGAAGTTAAGTTTTGTATTTGCCACGGTTGCATCACAGCTACTTGCTCGGCGCTCCAAAAAGGAGCGCAGCGCTTCTGGTTGATCACAACAACCACTGAAGTGATAAAGAGGAAGGTATTAATGTTGATAATTTTTGCCTTGTAAAGCAGAAGATTAATTTTGTGGGAACAGAAGTATAGGAAAATATATTTCTTCCTGCCTTTTGCTGAAGGTTACATCTCACCCAGAGAGTAGTCCCGTCAATTCTTATATCAGCAGGTGGTACCAAAGAAGAGGGAGATGTCAGGTGAAGTGGAAAAGGGGACCTGGGACTCTACAGCAGTTGTGCTGCCACCGAAGACATTTTCTGTTGTTGTGGATGACCTTTGTGTGCTTGTGTTCAAGCTGTGTTGAACGTTTGTCCCCCAGGTTGTCTTGAGTGCGGGAGTAAACGTAGGTACTGGTCGAACAGAGTCGGGCAGAACAAAGTGGCAGCGGTAGCTGGAAAGTGTAGCTGGGGAGATGGGGTGGGAGAGAAGCTGAGTATTTGCAGCTCAGTATCAGGTAAAATGGCTTTAGCACTGAGCATTTATCAGCTCTATGAACAATCGATGAAAGAAGGGAAATAAAGAAACACAAGAAAAGAAATCCTGGTGCAATTTTAATAACGAGAACATTGGAACAGGCTGAATCTGTCCATGGAGTCTCTGCATTCAGGGAAGTTAAACCTGTCAAATACTTTATTACCTTGAACATTCATTTGAGCAATCAAGGAGTTCATTCAACTCCTAAATAAGTGTATAAACCAACAGGTAAACATAAGTTTCAAGGATAGCCAACCGTCATAAGGCTGAAAGCTGAGATTCCCAGTTGCGGTCTGGTAAATCTGTTTTCCTTTATCCTTCTGGAGTAGCCAGAATCCCAAATGGCTAGATTAGGTTTACATTTCAGAAGAGAGTGATTTTAAAAAAATTATTTTATCACACATATCCCAGAGCTAAGCACAAGCCCTCAGGTGCACTCTACTGAAATTCATGTGAATGCCATCGTTGTATTGACCAGTTGATTATTGCTGCAGATGCTTGAGGGTTATGGATTCTTTCCTGAGATCATATTAAATCTTAAATTAAGTTTCTGAATTACCAAAGTAAACGAGAGCATCAGCAAGTATAAATGAATAAAAAAATATAAATGAATAACCGAGGAAGTTGCATCAATTTACGCAGCCTGAGCTTGTGAGCTGTACTTTATCTCGTGCCAAGTGCAAGCTCCCACATCACTAAGTTATTGTCACGGTGTCTGGTTGTGGCCATTTGATTACAAAATAATATTGCCATTTAAAAAAAAAAGCTGTCTTGTAATACAAATCATGGATTTAGTGTTCGGGATTTTCATGCGCTGTGAAGATATCAAGTAATAAGCAAACCTTTTCTTCACGATTTTGAATATACTCTTGAGCACAATGGATTTAAAAATCCTCTCTAACATTTTGCTGTTGGAACACAGCCTAGCAGGAGGCTGTACATTGTGCAATAGTTCAGAGGAGGTGAGATTATTGTTTTTAGAGTCATTTTTAAGCTAGCTTTTAGAAGCCCAGGGTTTGAGAAACAGTTCAACACCTACTGATGCTGGACTATGTGTAAAGTCTTTTTTGCATCCATGATCCCATGAGTAAAATCATGTCGGTGCCCTTCCTGGAAGTTGCTAAATAGGGCAAAAAAAAAAAAAAAAGAAGAAGAAAAAAGCTCCAAACTGTGCCCATCTACTGATGTCTTCCAGGCAGTATCATCAGGCCCCAGTGCTGCTCTGAGCCAAGGCTCTTGGAAGCTATCTCTGTGTTGAGGGATGTTGTAGCGTATGACAATCCCCACATGAGCTTTAAACCCCTCTTAAAAGCAATTTTGTGAACTCTTTGACACACCCCTTTATTTCACCTCGTTATTAGAGTTTTCTCCCATTTGCGTGTGTCTTTCCCATGCTAAAGCTGTTGCTGCCTTAATTACAATTAGTCAAAAGAGAAACACCTGCCTGGCATGCTGCTCCAGAGCAACCTAAATACTAAAAGTGTTTGCTGAAAGCAAAATGATGTGGCTTTGAGAGTTAATTGCTCGTCAATGTTATCTTTAGTATTGGCTATTGTGAAATTAGGAATATTTAGGTGTTGAGGAGTCTTTCACTTTTCTGGGCTGCTTTGCTGAAACTTTACTGTTGTCCTGAAAGATAAATTTGAAATGACAGAAAGCAGCAGAGAAATCTACTCTTTTACTCCATTTATTATTCAGAAGAAGCACTTTACTGCTTTCTTATGAATTATAAAACAAAGAATGGATAAAAGCTATTTTAAATGTTATTGCAATGTATTATTATAACTGTCACAGTAATTAATGTAATTCTAGGATAGCTAACAGTCGGTAGATCTCGCGCTCCATCGAACATTACAGTAACCCCAATTATTTGAGATTTCACATCCCGAATGACTATGAGATGCCCAAAGCAGGACTCTGAGGCTGAGATGCTCCAGCAGAATTGCAGTTGGGTGATTGCGTGCACCTCCCCGGGGGGGGGTTGGCTGTAATGCCCAGCAGGTGGATGGAGTTGTGTGACGAGGTACTTGTAAAAGTGCTGCAGCTGGTGTCTCCTTGTTCAGGAGTGTCTCTCTGGTGGGGCTGCTTTGTAGGAGAGCTGGGTTGGTCTGTCTGTGGACTGGGTGGGTGTGTGCTTCCTTGCTGGTGTCCCCCACCCTGAGGAGGACATAGTAGTGTGGGTGTGTGTGTGGAGCCTCTCTACCTGCTTGATGAAGCTATGTTGCTCTGAGGAAAATGAAGGAAAGGCCAACTGAGCAAGAGCGTGACCTGCCATGGCCCATGGCTGCTGGTTCTCTGCTTACAGCAAGGACCTCTGTTTCCTGGGGGTCCCTCCAGCCTCTCTGCTGTGACCCCTGTGCTCACACCTGCCCTGGGAAGGGATCTGCCCCATGCTGTGGCCATATCTATCCTTCTCCCAAGGTAAGTGCACCTGGTGGTCCCCAGAGCCTTGTGTGAGCATGCTGTGTGTCTCTGTGTCCTTGGGAAGGTTGTCTTAGGTCTTCAGAGCTTGGCTCTGTTTGCATAGGCTGTCTCTTCCACTGGGCTGCTGGCCCAGCGCCATGAAGTCTCTGTCCCTCCTCACTTTGCCAGTGTGAAGTAGGTGCCTGGCCCAGGGTTTGTTCTTGGGACCAAGTAGCTGGGCATTGTGGTGCCTCTTGGGGAAGGACCTCTGAAGCATTGGACTTGATGATCTTAAAGGTCTCTTCCAACCAAAACAATTCTATGATTGCAGGAATGTATCTATTTCTATGAAATGTGAGATATTTCTGAGACCCGGGGTTGGAAAATATGTACTCTGGGAGATGAATAGCAAAAATTGTAATGTCTGATAACTTTATGTGTTCGTATTGGTGAAGTGACCAAACCCTCTCCTCCGAAGTATTTCTCTTTAACAAAAACTTAAGCCAGCTGTGTAAATATTTATTTTCTTAAGAAAGCTGTAAATAAGGTGGTCTCTGCTCCCTGTGTAGCAGTAATATTATGTTTCCAAGCTCCTATCAGTTTATTCCTTTAGCAGCTGCTGAAGAGAAATTGAGGTTTGATTTGTGATAGTCACTGAAGGCTGGCCACTGTGGCTTGTGTGGCTGTTAGTGTACACCCGTGACAGCAATAGCTGCAGTTTAGTCACCAAGTTGTTGTTCTCTGACACCATGATGCACAGGCAGCAAATTATCTTGGAGAGCAGCTCATCTGATCTGTTTCTCCAGGACGTGTTTGTAATTGTTGATGTCACCAGACTTGCATCATTCAAGCTATTCAGAATTTACAGCTAATAAGGCATTGTTTGGACCTGTTTCTTTGCTAAGTTAGATTTTATCTTTTTTTTTTTTTTAATTTATGGGTGCGTTTTGTTATAAGCTTACACTTAATGCTGTGACCGGCTTTCTAGGAATACGTACAAATATTTGTTTTCACAGGTTAGGGTGCCTAGAACTCAATAAGCAGTCAGAAGATGAGCTGTCATCCCATTATAAATGCTAGCCAGTATTTAATTTCAAGAGTTGTGTTATGCTTTATTTCTCTTGTGTATATCCTGCCAGCCTGATCCTGACTTTAATGGCTCGTTATATTCTGATGAAATTACTATTGATCCACACTGGGAAGAGTGAGAGCGGAGTCAAACTCTTTATATTGAGTGTTCCCATTTACGCAGCATCTTGGGGTGGGGGGGTGGAATTCAGCGTTCACTGTGCCAGTGCGGGCTCAAATTTAGCCATGCTGGGACAGAGGACTAAGGCTGAGCTCAGCTTTTTACAGCCACGGTCGTGTAACATCATGTATGAGCAGACCATTTTATACTGTGTGACGTCCTGAACAAACCAGGTTTTGATCCTTTTGAGATTTTTTTTTTGTGTGTCTTCTGCTGCCTTGTGAAACACAGGCTAGGTTAAGGGAAGCTTGCTATTAAGTAGGACAGTAAACTGTAAGTGCCTGCTTTGTGGTGGATCTTTCTCACAAATTATATATATATTTTTTTTAAGTGTTTGGAAAATTAAATGAATGCTTCCAAACTTGTTGTAGCTACCCCAGTTGGACCAGGTGACTTTGAACCACGCTGGGAGGAGCGGGCATTCATTCTGTGCTGTGACAAATGGGTAAGAAAACAGGAACGGCAAATTTATGTTCCCTGGAGGACCAGGCGTTTCTGCTGCAGGCAGCAAAGCCCATGCAGTAAGTCATCCTGCTGCCGAAGCCCCATCGATGGGGTTAGAGCTACCCGCACCCCACAAGCGTGCTAAGCAACTCTCCGAGCTTCTCATCCTGTCCTTGGATTTGAGCAAACCTCTTAAAGCCAACAATTCTGGTGAAATGCTCCACCGACAATTATAAAGCCATCGTATGCGTTCCTTTCACTGTGTAATCTGCTAACGATATTTCACTATCTGGCTGGGGAAGTGAGAGGGAGCACGTGCCCGACCTTGCAGCTGTGGTCAGGGAACTGTGTGCTTCAGTGATTTCTTTTATACAAACCTGTGTTTGGTTGATTTTTTTAAAAACAATTATTCTGAGCTTTCAGAGAAATGAGTCGGAGACGCAGCATCTTCCAGCGTGCAAAACAAACTAGCAATATTTCTGGAAGAACTTTATTTTTATCAGGACACAAGCATTATTTGTGACTGCCTCTCCTTAGCGTTGTGAGCATGGATAAATATGTTACTCTGAACTACAGCTTCGCTGCTGCTGCTCTTCGAGAGTAATATCCCATAAAACAGAGCTTCATTGTGTTGTATACTGATGCTGATTCTCAAATACTTCAAGTTTTATACTTAATTCTATAACTTCGCTCACGCAATTTCTAGCAGAGCAACACGAATGGGCAATGAGCAGGGGTGGTGTGTGTGTGGGGGGGCATGAAAGTAGGAACCTCTTAAAAATGGCTTTTTTTGGAGGAGGACTGATGTTGTTACATCCTGATTGCCCAAGAAAACCTACAAACGCAAATGGAATGAGCTCGGGACATTGACTGTAAAGAGGTAAATACACATACGCATATATAATTGAAGCACTACTAGTGGGCGTGTGGAAATAGATAAATCCGTTTGGAAATCTGATGGTATGGCAGGACGTCGATGTTTAAACATCAGAAAGTTAGAGCAATAGTCTGAATTTCACTTCTACCTTCATCTCGATGCCTATTCCTTTGTGCCTAGCGCTGCTTTAAATAAAGCAGGCCAGGCCTGTGCTTTCAATGTCAGCCTTCTCATTCCTTCCTGAATTACAGAATGAAGCTTGATTGAGTCCTCTGCCTATCTGATCCGCAAGGTGAAGAGTGTGCTTTTCCAATTACCAGGGCATTCACTGGTTATTTTTTGGGGGGGGAAACAAACCAAGAAAAAAAAAACCCCAACAACCCTCTTCATCTTCAATATTGCCATATGCTTGACATGTTACTTCATACAGTACCCAGTAAAATGAGACAGTACAAATTGTACGGGTACAAAAAGTAGCATTACATAGTTGATAAATCATGCAAGGAATTTGGTATCTGCGTACTTAATCTAAATTTGTTAACACTGGCAAGATAAAGGTCATTTTGACTCCATGCCGACTCTTGAAACCGGGACACTGCTCAGAAATTCGAGGTTTCTTCATCCAGCTGTGTACATGTGCCCTGTTATCCAATACTTTAATTGCTAACAAAACAGCGGGTAGTAGAGAATATACTGTTCTGTGTCAATATTTAAGTAGGACTTCACTTATGGTTTAAGTTTATTCACCTTGGAGGGAGAGAATTTTTGCCTCACTTGAATCAATGGGCAAAGAAAAAGCAGGGTTTCAACTTGCTCCTGTGGTTTGTGCTTACTATAGGCAAATAGAAAAAATATGTGAGCTATTTCTGAAACCTGTGTCTTTCAGGTACTTTTTTGGGGTTTTTTTTGAGATTTCAGGAACTGTTGAAACCTCACAGGGGTCTGGGACCTTTCTCCTTCCCCTTCCCAATGGTTGAGGCAAATCAAACTCTCTGGCTTGTTTCTGATGAATATTTGCCTAAATTCTTAAGGTTCATCTGCAAAGGGGATTTGAAATTGTAATTGTGTCTCCTTTCCTTCTCATAGCTCCTTGAAAAGCTGAGCACAGGGATGGGGAATTCTTCAGGCATGCATCTGAGGGAAGCCGAGAAGAGAAAGCGTAAGCTGCTCAGGTTTATGTGCAGAAATCACCGCCACTGTCTGTCTCCACCCCGTTCTCAGTGGCTTTTCCCAAAAGATATTGACACTTAAAGTCTAAGTCCAATGTCCAAAAGTCTTTCCATGTCCAAAAGTCTGATCCTTGCTGTGGAGGCAGTTAGAATAAGAGATGCCACCCTACTCCCACAAGGCCTTAAAACATTTGGAATGACAACTGAAGAGGAGGTTATAAAGATAGACTGGAGTTGTCCACCTGGGAGAAGTAGCAACGTGGAGCTGTGAAGCCTGCCACGTGCGGAGCCTGGATCTTTTTGCCTGGAATTGGTTCACATGCCTAAAAGATCTGTTTGTTTTTAATACCTTGTGTTCACCAACTTGTGATAACATTAACAAACCAAGTCTTGAGGAAGTTACATACTTTGATCGTTCCTTTAAGCTTCCTGAAAGTCTCTCCTGAGTTGATGTTGCTTCAAACTTCCCCTTCCGTACTGTGAGCTTAATCCTTGTATCTACTTTTCACCGTTTCCGTGCTATAGTGGGACATGAAATAAATACATAGCAAAATGAAACCCCTGTATCAAGACACAGAAGGGATATTCAGTCTTTATCCTGTGAAAAAAGACAATACTGCAACCCAAATGCAGCTTATGGCTGTACTATGCATCATAGGACCCTAAAACCCAGACTGCTGCTTTTAATACAAGTCTCATTATTAGTTTAAGACCTGGCTTATGGCCATACAAGTGGTAGTTTTGTTGGGTGTGGGCTTTTTGGGGTTTTGGGTTTGGTTTTGTTTTTTTAAGCAGAGGAAACGTGCAAAGAGCACATATACCGTAAGTTAAAGCTACGTGAAGATAATTAAGAGAGGAAGAAGAGGCAGCAAGCTTTGAACAAAGAACCTTTTCTCCACAGAAGATGTACACGTATGCCATGCCATGCCTTTAAAAATCTCTGCCAAATCTGGCCAGGCTTGTTAGGGGAATTGATTGGAATTGTCCATGGATGCCCTAGGGTAGATGGGGCTCTAACTATCCTTCGGGGAAACTGGGAAGGTTCAAAACAGTGTTTCTGGGGTCTAGACTGGTGCTTGTTGTGTGCATGAAAATATAAAGGGAAGCAGAGTGAGAGTTGGATGAGCTGCATTTAGCAAGCTGACCAATGGTTTTCAGTCTTTTCCTATGCCAGAGAGATCTCCATTGTCTTTCAAAGTGAGTTTTAGATATTTTTCTTAGCTAGTTTCAAGCTGTGGCCAATCCCAGTGTGGCTTTTTTTGCAAACCAGAGTTTTCTTCCACATCTGATCTCTAATCTAGATTTTTGAGTAACTCGGAGCAACTCTTGCCGATACAAGTCCAATGCCAAAACAACCCCAGGACGTTAGATTTAAATATTTAATTACTTTATAATAATTTCATTTCTTATTCATACATATTTTCAGCAGGAGAACTTATTGGAAGGGCACCGTTTATTTTGCAAGGGCACTGTATTATGGCATAATGGGGATCTAAAGTATGAAGTGTCAAAGTTAAAACTAAAATGTTACCTGCTCTGAGAATAAAAATTAAGCCTGCAGGTCAATAATGATAAACCTAAATACATATTAACACCTTGTCTGTCCTCCCTATCTCTAATGTTTAGCCAGATGCTAGACCAGCTAAAATCTGAGATCTTTATTAAACTTCTGGGATTTGGACCGTTAGAGCTTATGTTTATAAGGCTTTTTGTAGCAATGAGCAGTAACCTTTTCTTCTAATGAAGCCTGAGGTTCTTATAAGATCACTCTAAATGTTGATGCTTTAAGAAAAAATGCCGAACACTTAGAATTAAGAGTATGGGAGGTCATCTAAAAGGATGAAATTAGAAAGATTTCCAGATGTGAAAGAACCAAGTCAGTTCTGTCGTAAGAAGCTCAAAACCCAACCAAATCTAAATGCTAAAAGAAACATGGGTGTATTTTCTTTAGGATTTCCTGCTAAAAATGATAGATCCAACACCCTTTATCAAGTCAGTGATTTTAACTTTGTAGGAGAATTGGTGTACAGTGGCAAGAAGGGTTCTTCCTAGATTGCCCGTCATAAATGTTTGGACACAAACCGGTTTTTGTAGAGTGCGGGTAAAGGGGTTTGTTTCTAATCCTAGTACTTTTCTTCCTGTATTCTCTGTGATATCTTGTTTCTCAAAGTCAGTTTTTGTCTCAGTTTAGCAGGCCTTTGAAGCGTAGCTTATACCAAATGTTGTTCCTTCTAATGCAGTTAAATCCATGCCATTTCAGATTTCCTATACCATTAATTTTAAATGTGCATTTTTGGGTCTTTTCCCCACTTTTGGGTGTTGGCAGGCTGCAAAGAGCCATGTATTACACTGTGCCAGTTGTTCTCGATCATTCTTGTGACAATATTATCCCTGTAATATGGCCAAAGCAGAGTCTATGTGGATTATCTGATGCTTAATTACCTGAATTACAAGATATAAGATGTACTTTCAACATTCGTAAGGTGTGTAACCGAATTATTCGACTGCTTTTGTGTTCTTCACCACTTTGTCCTCCTTCATGGTTTGCATTTGTGAGCTGTTATTTAAATAAAACCAGCCCCAAACCAAGAGACTTATTTTTCTATGCTGGTTTGGATTAAGATAGCACATAGCATAAATATAAGAGTCAATTTGTGGGCTAATTTTGCTTCTCTTCCTTTCCCACGTTGTATTTGAACCCAGGGCAGCACAGTTGCTCTGGAGCATACGACTGTGGGGTTTTCATACCTTGTGCCTGCAAACGTATGTTTTTTTTAAAACAATGGCCAATGAATGACTTTCATGACTTTTCTATAATTTCTCATACCTGGTTCACGCAAAGAGATGTTTATGGTCTTATTGCTCCTGATCTATGGAGACGTGTGGATCTAAATTTACAAATGAGTTTTGAGCTCCCAGAAGAGGTGGAACTCGGGTGAAAATTCTGGAGCTGTTACTCGCTAGATGAGGGCTTCAGGGGAAGTATTTCTGTAGTAATTCTAGAAATCCCTACATCTATCCTTGCTTGATTTGTTGCTGTCACTAGACAAATGCTACATCACTTGTGGTGTTAACATTGACTAGGGGATGGTTTTGATAGAATCTCTCCAGAGCTCAGTTGTGGTATTTTCACCTTGAGAAGCCAGTAGATGGTTTGGAGTGGCAATTCTAGCCTTGCCCAGACTTTTATATTGGGGGAAAAAGAAAGATGCTGTCAAACCCCACCTTTTCTGTTAGGGCTAGTAGCCCCGTAGAGCTGTACTACCCTTAATTTCGATGCTGTCTCAACAAGCAAGTATTCAACTGATGGCAAGTTTTTCCACGTGTCCTCAAAATAAGGTTCTGAGAGCTTCTTTATGGTACTTTCCCCTTCCTTTAAAAAGAAAAAAAAAAAAAAGAAAAAAGATCTGAATGTAGTCTTCATAGGTGCACAGTTCTCTTCTAAAACTGTTGCTCTCCTTCTACCCTGTGCGTTACAAGCTGTTCTTTGGTAGTACGTTCCAGATAACAGAACTTAAAACAAATGGTTTGACTTGCAGAGACTATCACTTAAAGCTAAAATCGTGCCAAACACTGTGTTGTTTTGAGACTTTAATCAGCCACCTTTTGCATTTAATTGCTAATTTGGCAGGCTAGAGAAAGGAACTGGAGATTTCTAACAACTTCATATCAACGTGACCCGAAAAGAATTTGATGAGACAAATCTTTCTCACTCAAAGACGCTCTGCTTGCCAAGTGTCAGAAGCTTTTTGCAAACATCAGAGATGGGAGAGGGTGGCTTTTTTTTTTTTTGAGGAAAGCTTGTTAGACTCCTTTTAATGGAAGATTTTATGCAACACAAGTAAATGCATTGTGTGCTCGCATTCAGATCTTGTCCTGCCTAACACATCTTGCCTACCTGGTGTTCCACTCCAGTGGGCCAGCTTCTCGGAAGGCTTTGTGGAGCGCTGCTATGCGTTGAAAAGTAACAAACCTGGTATCCCACTTACCCAGGGAAATCTACCTGTGTATCCATATCCCAGGTAGTATTTCCTACAGTAGACGTACATGCACTACACCATTACTGACTCTCAGCTCACTGCTTAACATCACAGGCATAGCTGCAGCCAGATGCATCGTTATCAATAAGGTCTGTCCTCTCCCGATTCATCCAGTCAAAAGCAACAGTGCAGTTGTTAATCAAGAAAGTAGCTCTTTGTCATTAATATCCACTTGACTTTAAACTTATTTAAGTGTTGGAAACAGCAGAAGCTGCTATTCCAGTTGCTTATAATGTACTCTTTGTTTTCTGTTTGGCTTATCTTTAAGCACAATACAATCTTAAGGAAGCACACCCACTCCCTAATGTTTTCCTTGGGAGCCAGAAATGTGTGCTGCAGCGCGTTTAGGCAGTTGCAAGTAAAAGTGAAGTTTATATTATGAAAGGTGCGGGGGATGGTAGTGGTGGGATGCAGGAAATTATACTTGACTTTAAAGGTTGCAGATCCAGGCTAAACCCAGAGTTATGACACTTTCTGACTCGAAATGGTGCAGCCGAAGTCAAAATGCTCAACTAGCAAATGCAAAAACACCGAGCTTGCCTTGCTTGACGGATGGCTTTTCAAAGCTGGTACACCTTGTGTTATGAGTACACCCAGTCTCTTAAAAGTTCAGCAGCTAAACTGAAACTAACCATTGTTCAAATACTTTTGTAATGAGAGAATCTTGTTTACTTTAACGGTTTCCTTTCCTAGCTGGCGCGCTGTTTTTTTTCCCCAGCCTGTGATGTTTCTTCTTTCTTGATAGCATTTCCAAAAGTGACATTATCCCTGGGTCCTTGCACGATTAATTCTGATTTCTTTGCAATATTTTTTTTTTTGAATACTGAGTCTTTCTTAAAAGTCCTAGATTTTTATTTTAGCTAATGCTAAATCTATTAGTACAGAAGGCTTAACTTTATACATGGCTGGCTTGGGAGGCTACTTAAGTAGTCCAGGTTGTGTGTGTACACTATATTATCTGGACTACTTAGGTAGCTATATGTGTGTGTGTGTGTGTATATATATATATAGATGGTGTGTGTGGGGAGGTAAGAGCGAAATATAATGTTTAAGGATTCTGACTGTTCAGGTGTGAGGCACAGCATCATTGTGCGTATCGTTAGCCACTCCTGCACATGGGTGATGGTACCACAGCCAAAAGGCTGACCTGGATGCGGATCCAAACTCACACGTGTGTGTGCATGCCCCCGGTAATGGCTCATGTGTGAGAGGATAGCAGCCTCCTGCTATATTACTTACTAGAGTTGCTCTTTTCTCAGGGTGCTGAATCTCTGTTCTGAACGTCTTGCTGCTCTTCAAAGCCCTGTTATCCGTACCTCTGCTCTCGGCCTCTGCTTGGTTTTGGCATGTGACTCTTCATTTTCTATTGTAATCTCAATATAGTCTCAGGGTATCAAAGACAACATGATAAAATAAAAAAAATGACTGAATTCCGAATAAAATCATGCATATGTTTTGCGTCCCCTTGCCGCTCCTTTTATTTTTAAAAGGAGGTTGAATTTTATGCAGACGCCAGATATGAGGCTTCATTTTAGAATCCCTTCAAACTTCGTAAGGATTCAATCTCAAATGCTGAAATTGAAAAGTCGTTTGTGATTTTTTTAATTCGGAGGCACAGGTAAACATCCTTGGAGCGCTATTCAGAGACTGCTGAAAACTCAGTTTAAAAGCTGATCTCGGAAGAGCTCAGAGTTTTTAACTTAAATGCGGTTTGTGAACCACTGCTGACGCCTCGCTCTCTCTTGAGCAAAGCAAGCTTGAGACAAGGCTGGTTTTTCTATTAAATAAATAAGCACTACAATTTCATTGATAGTTTTTAAACGGAAAAGGTCAGCCCCATTGTTTCTAAAGCAGTAGTATATGAATCTGAAACATAAATCGTTAGTATCAACAGCGAAAACTATGATGTAGTCAAGCATGTGTCACAATGAATAGAAAAATAAACAAGTTCTTCCCCTAAGACCTCACCCAAGACCTCTGTGCTATTTAGAGCTGAATGAAAGCATAATAGAATAAAATAATCAGTTTGAATACTTTTAAATAAATGTTTGAATTTTTTTATTGTTCTGCGGATGCTATTTGAAGAGTATATCTTCCTCCAAAGTATGTACGCATAAAGTACTTTTTAAAAAGGCTCTAAATTAGAGATTAAGCGTTAAAAGCAGTTTTTTTCAATCCCAGTTTTACACCGTCTTAAGATTTGTAATTTTTTCTGATTTAAAAATCTTACGGGAGTGAAAAAGATGGACTTCCATGTATTTCTAGTATCTCATACTACTTCATCCTTTCTGGAGAAGAAAAGCAATAACAGAGGAGAGAAGAGAAAAACCTGAAACCAGAAAATGGAAAACAGACATTTTTTGGTTTTCAGAAGCCAAGCTTGAAATACTTTGAACGAAAATTGAAGCATTTTATTCAGTGAAAAATGAAGGGGGGGGAAAAACCCCCAAAGCAGATCAGTAGGTGTTGGCCAACATCTTCCTTTTGTAGTCCTGCCTGCTATGGACAGTAGTACTTTCTTTTCTTTCTCTCTTGGTACAGAAAAATATTTTGCAAGATGTGAAACTTTCATCTGACCAGATCTCCCTCTGACATTCCTGCTGCACCTCTTTGGAAAAAATGAAGAAAGAGAAAATATTCCACGACTAGAAATATGTGGTGTGACAAGTCTTTGCATCACAGGGTTTTTTTTTTTTTGATGTATATCCTTTGGTCATAACACCTTTAGAAGAATAATTTGCTGTAAAATGGTATTCATAACTCTCAAAAAATCATCATTTAACAAAAATGGCAATGTTGCGGGGAGGAAGAAGAAGGCCGCAGGGCAGACCCCTGTGTGCAGTATCACATGCACCCCCAGTTAGGGCAACCTCTGTTCCAGTGCGGGGCTAATGGGAAAGTTTGACGGACTGGTGTCTAGAACATCTTCAAAAACGAGGTTTCAAAGTGGTGTTCTTGTCTTTCTCTGTTTCAACAATTCCCTGGGTTGATTTTTTTAAGTGAAATAGTTGGTAGGGGTTGCCCTCCTGCCTTTTGTCCTTCCATCGTCACAGCTACAGCACTTACATTCACTTTTCAGACTTCCTCTTGTATAACTTAGTGTAGGAAGGGATTGATTGGTTTTTTTCCCCCAAGGCTATTCTTGCGGAGTCTTATTTTGGCTACTAGGAAAGAAGCATATTGAACAACACAGAAACAATGGGTATACTGGATTGTGTTTAAATATTGGTCCCGTTTCGTTAGTCACTTACTGGGTTTTGTTGGTCTCTGTGATAATGTGCTCACTAGAAAAGGTTGCCTGTGTGGCAGAAGGGTCCATACCTGCTGGTGTTTGCTCGTAGCCTGTGGACTTGCATTTGAACAGTAGTTAAATACCTCCTGTAACAAGTTGATTCTCGCTATGTTTCATCAACTAGGGAGGCAGAACACGATGAAAAATGTGATGCTTCAAAACAACCCAGCAGACAGCAAACATGTATCTTAAGCAAATATTCTTCAATTTTGGATTGCCTTGAGATGTCAATGACAGTTGAACTAGCCCCGTATTTGCAGCCACTGCAAAATGCAGATTTGATAAACAGCCTCACATGCTTGCAGCTGGACCCAGCTGGTGCAGTCCCAGCAGCTGGAGAAGGGAAAGGAGCCTGGTCCGTGCCAAGCAGTGGTGCTCAGAGCACCCTTCTGGGGGAAAAGCTTTGGGACCTGCCGTGGGAGAAGCCCAAAGCTGTGTGGGAGAGAGCTGCAGTTCTCCCAACCTGCCTGGCAAATCCAAGGCTGAGGAGGGACGAGTGGGATGTCCTGGGTGCATCCCCCTCCCACTGTGACCTCGGAGAGACCGGTGCAGCTGCTACTGGTGCCTCGCTCACGGAATCTGGTGCTTGTGTTGGCAAAGAGCCTGAGGAGTAGACCATGAGAGATGTAGGCTGTGGGATGACTTGTTCAGATGAAGCACGTTGACTTCAGGAACGCCCCAGTCAATGATTTTAAGTCTATCATTAGGTTTAAAAGGTAGTGAGACCAGATGGGTTAGATTCATTTACTCGCATAGATTTTTATTTATCTTTACACCTGTTCCTCTAAAAATAGTGGTTGCATTTCCTTTGATGTTGCCTTCTTCTCAAGTTGGTACAGAAACAATTATTTTTCCTGTATTATTTTCATATAGTGAATCATTAAATAACAGAGAGTCTTGTAATATTTCCATAATTAAATTTCTGCCCAAAGAAGGCAATGCACTCGTAATTGCCTATCTTTTGAAGTACCTTATGGCATCAGGGCCTGGTTTTGGCTTCATTTTCCAGGCTGTTTCACAGGCAGAAACTGTCTGTCCTAAAGCTTATGAGCAGCTTTAAGAATCAGCTACGTGCTTTGTTAGAACGGCATCCATCACGACAACGTCAAGGATGCAGCAGGGTGTTTTGTCTTATCTTCTCTTTCTCGGCAGTCGCGTGTTCTCATACCTAGACGGTTGGCTCATTAAAACAAGTGTGTTATTGCTGAGCACAAAAAAAAAAAGAAAAGAGAGACACTGTTTTTTTTAAGACTTGGATTTATAGCTCCATGCTGTAATCAGACATCACAAATTCTTTCACAAGAACTATAAAACAAGTTTTCTCATGAGAAGGAAAAAAAAAAAGAAAAGGCGAGTATGCCGTCCTCCGTTAAACAATTGTGAATTTCTAGTTTAGTGCAAGCTTGAGGGGGGAAAAGGGGACCCAGCAGTAAATCATCGGTGCAGCTCTCGGCCATAAAGTTTCTTGTGCAGTCAAAACTGCCAGGGCTTGTTTGGATGACTTATTCCTAGGCAGGGGGGATGGAAGAAAGTTTATAATACAGCTGCAAACTTTTGCTGTCTCTGGTGTCACTGATGTTTATGTTAGGCGATAATGTGCTACAGAAACCTCCTTCCATTTCAAAGGTGACATTTTCCTCTCTGACCTTGTTTTGAGATGATTTCACCCAGCCAACGGAGCAGAGATCTGGAGTTGCCTGGGCACCGGCATGCGTTGGTCAGGTCTTTGCAGGGAACGGGGGGTTTGGTGCGGGCTGCGGCAGCCGAAGCCAGCCGAGGAGGGAGACCTCTGGGTCTGAGCGGGGTTCGGATCCGGCCCTTGAATACTTTGCCAGAAGAGGTGGTGTGGGCCATTATCCAAATCGGGTGACCAATTGAGCAATTGCTTTGTGCTGGGATTGGAAGAGAGAAGGGTGCCGGTTGTCTTGGGTGACCGGTAGCTCTTGGATAACCTACCTGTTCCTCCGAAAAGGCTGCTGGTCTCTTACGCTGAATCCTCTCTGTTAGGCCCAGGCTAAAATGCTTATTGCGTATCTCTATCAACAACACTTGACCAAAGAACCTCATTGCTGTATAACATTTCAAATTGTTATTGCTGCAAACTGTGTACTGTAGTTGGAGGGGCTGTTTTCAGTAGGAGGCAAAGCCTTCTGTTCGACAGCGCAGGGATGTAGCTGGTGTCAGAGCAGGTTATAGGGGTGTATGCGTGCAGGGGTGCAGCTATCTGTGCAGGCTCTCCCTGCTTGGATGAGCTACGCAAATGCTGAAGCAGTTGAAGAAAAACACTCCCGCAGACTGGCAGAACTTGCCCAGAACGGTGTTCCATAGTGCGCCTTGATACAAGTCAACTGAAAAATTAGGGGGGCATAAATATATCTTAAATGTGTGTTTCAGATGAGCAACTTGCAAATTTTCAAGAATAGTACTAGAATAGACCTTCAAACTGTGTTTTTTGAGGGAAATGGAGGAAACTAGGCTCAAATCAGAACTGTATTCCTCTTCTGAAATTCTTTCTCCTCAGTCTCTCCTGTGTGCACTGTTATAAGAAAGACATCCAGTGTCCTGAGAGCTCTGACTAACGCTTGAGATGAGTATCTTTTAAATTAAACAGAACTCAGCCTGACCTGTCTCTGTCTTAGATTTCTTAATAGTATGAAATACAGTCTTTAAACAGTCTTAGACCTGTGGTCCCCCCTTCTCCTCTTAATCTAAGGTATGATTAGTGCTTAATGGACCTTGAAAAGCACCTTTATTTATAATGTCTGCAGGTTGCTCTTGTCTAGATCTCCAGTTTTCTGGTTTCTCTTTAAATGAAACCCAAAATAGTGGGACACATACTTGGTTATTATGTTCATAGTTCTCTATGTTCATATATACTACACTTCCTGTCAGATCCACCTTCTTCAGTGAATGGTTTAATATATATATATCTCTCTCTATATATATCTAACTTCTTTTATGCCAAAAACAATGGACGTCTTTATGCTGGGCAGTACTGATAACACAGTATCTATTACACAGATACGCTAGGGTATCAGGTGCCAAGAAGCACTTTTCACGAGGGAGGACATCTAAATCCAGGACGCTTATTCTGCATCCGAGGAGGTGCAGTGAGAGCAAAAGATAGCACTCTCGTACTCGCTACGTTTTGCTGCATAAAGAGCTCAGAAGCCCTTGAAACATCAGCCTGTGTGAGTCAAAACTGATTATCTGGCATGTGTTATTTGCTGAAACCCAGGGATAAAAGGACCCAGTGCTTGAAGAAAATCAGCCCAAGCAGGCAAAGACCCAAACTTGTCATTCCAGCAACATTTCTCATATTGAATCAAACCTTGTGGGTCAGACTCCAGATAAAAGCTGTATCAGTTATGTCTGCGCATCTGCTTACGGAGGGCAGTTACAAATTTTTTCTAAGGAGCGATCTTTCAGATCCCACAGCCTCTCTCACACCTGCCTAACTCAACTCAGACTGGAAAATGAGAGAAGTAAAGCTCTGGGAGCTGGAAGGCGATCTCGTGGGATAAGGTAAACAGTCATTACCTTTGCTAATGATGCGGAATCCCTGTGATATACTAATCACAAAGTAACAGCACCCACATTGAGCTAATTAAACTTTCTAGGAATAGGTTACAGTGGGATTATTGGTTTTCTCCACACTGGCATCAGATCCTAACACAACTAGCCAAAGTTCAGATGCATTTTCATTGCTAATATAGCTGGGACCGATTTCTCTTCTATTAACAATAATGTCATATTAATGACTGTGACTGGGGCCGCACCGCTCTTGGTAGGGTACAGTCAGAGTTAGGTTGATGGTTGGACTAGATGGTCTGAAAGGTCCCTTCCAACCCAGGCAATTCTATGATTCCCTGATTCTATCAGATCTGGGAAGAGCAGTAATGATCTCCGGGGTCTCTGTCCCGTTACTTCATCAGAAGACAATCTTTTTTTAATATATTGTTTATTATTTTGAATAATGCTCAAGCTTCAATGTGCAATAGCTGCTCACCTGGATTATGTCATTTTTGGCTATGCTAATTTTCTAGTAATTAGAACCCCCGGGGCTGGATGCCATCTGTTTTCCAAAGTTCCTATCACCTTAATATCTAAGGACAGATTAAAAAACCAAAAAAGCTCAAATGGGATTTAAGTGCCCATAAAGCATGGATTTTCACGCTCATCGTAACATTAGCACATCCAAGGTGCTTGTTTTGATATCGTCCTTTTTTTCCAGCCTCTTCCAGAATGCAGCTAGTGTGCTATCCTTTTCTCCCTGGTCTCTGCTAAATCCTAAAAGGTGACTTAATCTGTTGAGAGTCCCCCTCAATCATTGTGCTTTAAGCTTCAACACGTGACTCAACAGATAAATATTCAAAACCAGAGCAATTCCTCAGTGGTTTTTTCACCAAGTTAGCTTAGTTAACTGACTGAAGTTTCGACTTCGGAAGATCAAAATGGAATATGGCTAGTCTGTGCAAAATGAAGGTGGTGAAAAACTGCTAAGACTCCATAATTTACTTAAATACATTTACAAACTGGAATAATGTTGGATTCTCCATAACTGAAAGCTCATTCAAAAGTGTTCTCTATTTTTAGTTTTACAGATCATTAGTGCTATTTTAGAATGTTCTAATATTACATGATTTACTTCCGTGAAGCAATTACGTTGGTAGGCAAAAATTGCCTGGAAGAATGAGGCAATTTCAAATGTGTCATTTGATAAGAAATAATGGGGAAATAGAAAATATTTATCCACATATAATATCTTCTTCTCAAAGGACAACTGGAGAAGTAACCTGGGGAGATTAAAACATTCTAAAAGCCAAATAATTAATGGCTACAGTAGACTACACGGTGAAATAATGATTAAAAAACGCGAACCTCAAACTGCAAGACAGTGAGGGAAATTCACGATGAAAAGCCGTGTAGAATAAGGCCCTTTCACTCTCTGGATTCATTCTTCTGTTCCTAGAGCCCCTTATACTTGATGGGATGCTCTCCCGTTCTAAATTCTCCACTTCTAAACGCTCGCCTCATAATGAGAGCTGTTTTTTCATTTTAAACTTTTAGGCTAAAATATTTAGGGGATAATCACATAGATCTCTCCGATGCCTGGTGATATTTAAAATAACAGTAGCTCAGCACTATATTGTATAGGCACACGTATGCTCATTCCTCAGAAGATGGGAGGGTTATGCAGGCATGACTTTGTTATTAGCTATTATACCACATTAGATATTTCAGAAGCAGGGGAAGATCCCAATAATTTCTTTTACTTAGTCCTACTAAAGCGCTAAGAGCTCAGTGCAAGGATTTGGTTGTGTTACCCAAGAATGACCCTCTTCAGATCAGATTCAGGGACTGGAGCCTGAAAAGGTGCACACACGAGTCTTTGAACACCTTCACCACTGGAAACAATGCTGTGAAGTATGCCTGTGCAGACTCCTGGCTCCGTATCGTAAAATCTAGTGATAGCCTTTAATGAACCATTGGCTGGGTGTTTACGTGTGTATTTTTGTGTATAGATATTTATATTCCAGCTAATATGGTGAAGAAAAATGTTTTGTTTTTATTGCTGGTTTTATTGAGGTATTTGAAGTATTTTTTGCACTACTGCGTTTAAAATAATCCTCAAATTGTTTACACATAAGTTACTGATAAGGCCAAGGATTTTGTTTTCACTGCTGACTGAAAAATGTAAAAAATGTGAATCTGACTATCAGGACTACTCACATTATCTAATAAGAGATTAAAAAAAAATAAAATAATCTTATCACCCACATATGAGTAACAGACCAAAGATGCTGCGATACACGTTCCCGGTCTGTGGACAGAGAATTGAACGGATGGCTGCTGTATTTGTCTTGTACATCCTTGACCCTGAGTGCTAACTGTGGCTTTAAGCATTTTCACTTTTATTAGTCATATAACAAATAAAAAAGTTGACACAATGAAATCAACTTAAACAGAAACTTCAATTTGATATTATTGAACTATGCAGAAAGCCCCTATGCAAGTAACTTCATTGTCCATGTGGGATACAATTAAAACACAATAAATCCTGGAAGCTTTCTGCCGTAATGAATGGGGCAGGGGGGGTTTAGAGAGGATCTACCCCAGAACACCCCATGCTCTTTGTCTAGAGATGAGCACTGAGCTGCAGAAGGCACGTTTGAAATGCTCAACCTGAATCGTTTTGCCCCTTTAAGAAGAAAATTTGGTTCTGAAGGAATCATAGCCTGGGTGCACAGTAGAGAGGTTGGAAAAGCTTTGCTGTCGTCATTATTGTTCTTATGCCCAAAGGCTGTACCAAATAAATCAGAAATTTTTGTCTGTTGAACTCTTAACTTTCTGGATGGAGGCTGTATTCAGCTCAGGTTGCAGACAGAAACGCTTGCGATGGGGTTGCTGAGATTCATAAGCATGACTTGTCTTTGGGATGGAACGATTTCAGCTTTAACCCCCTTGGACATAGCACACTTCTCACTAGTTGCTCGTTATTGTGATTACTTATTGTGGTAAATATTAGTTTCTTTCTTTATACTTTGGTTTCTTTGTACCTTTGTTACTCCTTGAGCTATCTCAATGACCTCAGCAGGTTCACCCAGAAGGCAAAGTACTAATTTTTAAGGGTGAAAGTTCAACGGACTGAGCCACTTCTTGTGGAAGTAACTCAGGTTTTGTAACTCAAAACTCTGATGTTTGCAGTGACCGCAGTTAACGCAGAAATAACTTCTTCCTTGTCGTGAGCCTGTCAGTGATGAATAAACATGGCACGACGCCAATCAGGAGGACAGCACCTCACATGGCACTTTATTTTTGCGAATAGCCAAAGGGCTAGAGTGAATTTGTTTTTTTGCAGTGGCACCTTCTTTCACCTTTGCGTTTTTCCTAGTGATAGTTTCTTTCCAAAATTATATACATATATAAAAAAAAAAAAAGACAAAGACTAATGTTGTGTAAGATGGTTAACACCTGACGTGCTGTGGCTTGTAGTTTTCTGCTACACACCCTTCTGTTGGTCCGACCAACCGCCTCCAGATAGTTAGTTATGGATTTGTAAATAACCCAGGGATGCTGTGCGAGGCTGTAGAGTCCCTCGCACCTTCTTTGGATGGCACTGTGGCATTGATGTTAGAGCCGCGCTTTGCTGACAGACCGCCACTCCGATGATGGCGAGAGGTCACGCGCCTTTCTAACTCCTCATTGAGAGACTATTGAGGCTGAAAGAAGCGATTGCTTCACTTCTGCTTTTCTCGGATTGTTCTCTCCTTGAGGACGATTTCCTAAACAATCTTGCTGCTCTTAACAAGAAAAGCCCAGAGTGGATATCGTAGCCTGCTTTGAACCGTTAGCAGCTACGGAGGAGGGAGGTCTTCAAACAGAGCCCGTCTTGTGCCAAAGCGCGAGCGCTCGGCGGCGCGGGGTTGAGGTACAGAAGCAGGGCAGCGAGGGAGCAGCCTTAATAAAAACACTGCAAACGAAACGTTAGCGCGGGGTGGTGAAAGAGCTCAATTTTATTTTGTTTTCACACATTAGGTTTTGCTTAAAGCGGACAAGTACCAGGGAGAGCGTTCTGAAAAGGGGCTTTGTATAGGAGCTGGGGCTCTATCCATCAGATCTGTCATTTCAGGAATGCGGCCAGATGTATTGACTTACTAGCAATTGCATTGGTGCCATCTGGCCTGCTGGAGGCTGTACTAAAGATGGAAAAAACTGAACAGAAAGAAATGAAATTTGTTCATCATGCCATTACCCT
>VWZL01005704.1:613240-845834 GCA_013396915.1 Stercorarius parasiticus
TGGGTATGAAATAATAGCTTTTGATGACATCATAGCTGTGGCTAAGATTAAAAGTGCTCCCCTGTGGGGTGTTGGTGGGATTTTTGTTCTGTCAGCTTTGTGGACATGTATATTTGTACTGTACTGGCAGTGGGCCAGCTCCTATGATTGTTTTATTGGGTGTCCAGTGTTATTAAGCCTCTCTGTGTTTTTTCCCCTTTCACGTCTTACTTCTGAACTGCATTTCTGTAACCAATTTGCATTACTTTATGTTAAGTTTCACGTGCCATGTGTCAGCTGAATTACACATCAGATCTAAAGGTTCAAAGCTCTTTGAATTCTTCTTGGTGGCTATGCTACATTTGCTACTAACTCCCTTGTATGCGATCGAGGAATTTAACAAGTTTTCAACTGTTTTCCATGTCTGAGGACATCTATGCACAGGATAGGTTAAAAAAAACTGTAAAGATCCAAAAAGGGAACATTTAGGGTTAACTAACACTACAATTTATACCCTGCTGTATAACAATCCTCTTGTGTTCTGGCTTTTATGTGCATTCAGCAATTGCATTATTCTGATGATTTATGAGGACAAAAAAGTCCATTCTTCATGTCTGTGAAATGCACAGCACAGATAAGTCTTGATGCTGTCTCAGGAGAACCAGAGGGGTACTGAAATATACAAATCATTAATAAATTATCATCGTAATAATGTCAAGTTGCTACATGCTAGTCTCCATGAAATCCATAATGGGCTTGAGGTTGTAAAAATATGTATCTTTTCTTAAAGTCTTAAAATACTTTTACTGCGGTTTGTATTTTAATTTAGCCACATTGATGTATTTCTAAGGTTCAATAAAAATAATGTAACGATGTGGGCTGGATCCCATTCCCAGAAAGTATGAATTACTAAAGATTCGGCAATATCACCAAATCTGACATCTTACTTTTCATCAGTTCTCTTGGTTCCTGCATGGGCCACCCATGAAGTTGCCCAAATGTTGTGCAGAATTTTGTCTGAGGCTTTTCTGAGCTGCTTTTTGTTGGGAGTAGAATAGGTGTATCAAGTATGATTCCTTTATATTTTTTTTTTCAGGTTTCTGTAAATCACAGATGACAGAGATAGCTGTGAATGACTTAATTCTGCTCTTCCATCCAGCTGAATTCAGCAGAGTAAAGACGGTGTAAATAGGGTCGGAGTCAGGCTCTTAGTCACGATGAATTTCCTTATGGTAGTGGCAGTATGTTCAGAATGCTTTGAAGTGCTGGTTTGTCAGAGTTCACAACAGTTCATTTCAGCTCCAAATAAAATATTATCGGACTTTGCTGGCTTTCCAGCACCAGCCGATGTAACAGTAGAGCTGTTCTAATGCATTTTATGATTCCAGTTTTCTTACACTAGTTTCTTTATTGGAATTCGTACAGAGCTTTCTTTAAACACAGCTTTTCACTGAAGAAAAACAAAAGAGTGTTTATATAAGACAATAGGGCAGACATCATTTACTGTACAGGGTTGATTTTGAGTTTATGCAACTAAGACAAAGGGAAATGAACACCCCCATGTGGTCTAACCTCTGCAAGAGTGTAGCTTTGTTATTTCAAGGCTTGAAATGGCCGTTTAAAGTTTGAATTATTGAGGAATACACCCTACAACACGTACTTTGTTCTACAGAATGCAGGCACGTTATTTTCCTTACGTTTTTTAATTTAGAACACATTCAAAGCAAGGCAACTTCCACCTTTTCTGAAGCAGTTTGTAACGTAGCATAAATGTCTCCTATCCCAGTTCTGCGACTTAAAGGACTTTCAGCAGTTGTTGATTTTTTTCTTTTTTGGTAAGTCTAAAAATGTCTGTACTAAGGCTTAAAATAAGCCGTTGCTGAACAGAATCCCTTAAACATTCAGTCTTTAGTTCTCATGTCTCTATCCTCTTTCCTTCTCAGAGTCCGCTGTGTGAAATTCTGAGTGAAATATCCCCTTGGGCTTCTCTCAAAGATTATGAAGCTGCACGCAGAAATGGTGAGGACAAAGAGGAATTTCAAGACCTATGCACATGGGGGGGATCCAATGGATTGCAACTTTTCCACTTGTATATTCCAACTCCTTTCAGCTTTTGCGTTAAGAAATATTGTCCCAAGATAATTGGTTAAAGCATAGCAAATCATAAACTGACCTGTTTATTAACAGGATAAAAGGGAAATTTTTTTCCTTAATACAGTAGTGGCCGCAAAACGTGTATGTGACTGCAAAGAATACATCTATTATATATCAGAGCTGGCGATCGTGCAGCCCCACAGGACTGATCTCTGTATAACACTACTATGAAGCTAGAGCAAATCCAAAGAAATTCATGAACAGTATCTGCAAGATTAAGAGTTTGTTTTACATATTTTTATGTTTGTGATAAGATCTAAGGTAAAAAAAGGGAAAATGTAAATGGTAGGAAAAGAAACATGAAAAGAGCTAATTTTGGTGAGGTTTTGATTGACTTGGTTTTGATGTAGAGCAGACTGCCTGTACTGTCCAGAGTCAAGTCCGTGTAGTCACTCAAGTGTGATCATTCTGATATAAGAAAGGAGGGATAAGGTGGGAAGGAGGCACTTAGTCTCTTCTCTTATGAAGAGTCCTCTGAACAACTTCCCTTCTTTTTGGTCTGAAATAATCCGGGTCCTCTGTCCTGCAGGTCATTAATCTAGTATGTTGACTGCCTTTCTGCACAGAGGTTAGGGTATGTCTTTATGGGTAGCTCAGGAACTAATGTCCAGGTCTGAGAGTGTTTGTTGGCCTATTCCAAGTTCAGTACCAACTACATAAATCATATTTGAATTAGCAATGCTGTATTACCTATATAAGTAACAGATTTTTCCGGTGTCAAAGTTCTTAGAATCTTAATAGGGTAAGAGGAAACCTGGAGAGGTCATCTAGGTCCCAAAGCAGTCTGCTACTGCAAACCATTCTTGACAGAGTTTTGCCTAATTTCTTTTTTTTTTTAAAGAAAAAAAAAAAAAGACAAGGTGAGGAAAAAGGATATTTAATATTCTCTCCTGGTGCGGCTGCAGTTAGACTTCACACCCCATGCTGTATTCCTTATGCATGGATATGTCAGCCCTAGAGAAGCGTTGATGAGAAAGGTGGAAAGGCATTGACTGAGGAGCAACAGTCAAATTCTCACAACTTGCAATTTAAATCTGAAGAAGAAATGTTTATAGGGAACGTTTTATTATAAGGGATGCACAGCATCTACCAGTGATTCAACTGTTAATAGGTAACTAGAGATATATGAACTTAAACGTATGGAGGAAGTGGGCATTTTTCCATTAATAACATTGAGTTTTCGCAGAGAATGGGCAGGTTCTGCAAATCCATTTTGCATATCAGCTTCAGCTGGACCATTTATTACTATGAATTTGCAGATTTGAATCTTAAATATATAGAAGTCATACTTCCTTGCTATGGAACGAAAGAGTAATCCCTCAATTGTTCTCATCAGGGCTGAATGCTCAAACTTTGCCTGCGTCAGCTGCCTCCTAACCAGCTATGGCAAATTTATTTTTAGCGAGCGAGAGACTGAAAGTTTCATTTTGAGAACCCCAAACAAAGCATAAATCAAGATAGTTTAGTGATAAAAAAGCTTGGCTGGGGACTTCTATTGGCTTTTCCATATGAAATACAACACGAGTTTTTGTTCTGTTTTGTTTTGTTTTGTTTTTTTTTTCATGGGCACGAATGTTATTTTTCGCTGGCTGTCAGAAATGGCCTGTTTCAGCTTCTTGTACAATTGACCATTGTGATAAGTCAGTGGGTTTGTCCTTTTTATCCATTAGACTGAATAAACACTGGGATTTTGTTCATCTTTTAAATCCATTATATGGCATTTCCCAGAGGAGGTAAGCTCTTTATTTACTTGTGTGGTAACTCTTTGAAATATGGCTTTTTGAATCATCTCCTTTTTCCCAAAAAAGCATTTCCAACAAACCAAGAGTTTGGCTTTATATGTAGCTTTCAAGGGCTAAACCAATTCCTTAATATGAGGACACACTGTAAGTTTAATTAAACACAGGGCTACTACAAGATTAGATCAGTAGATTGTTTATCTCGACAGTGTTTTCCAGAAAAATTTTTGACAACCAACTGCTGAAAAATAGCTGTAGAAAACCCCTAGTGAAAACCAGCAGTAAAAAAAAAAAAAATCCCCAAGAGTAATTCACACAAAAGTAAAGAAGGAATAGCTGAAGACTCTACCTCAGCTTAGGTTAATGCTGTCCTCTTTGCGGAATAATTTCTTTTGATGATCTAAGGGAGCTGTCTTGACTCTTTATATACTTGTTATTTTATATCTATTTAAACCTACAGCAGAGATTTGAGTGTGAAATACTTTTTTCAGTTTGAGACACACCCGGGATGAGGACTGTACAAAGAAGAAGAGATTTCAAAGAGACACAAATACAGTATTTCCATGTGTGACAGGTATTTCTTTGGTAAGGTCTTTAAAAAGTTGAAACAACAAAAAGAGAAAGGAGGTGCCACAAAATAGAAATACTTCGTCAGGTGCTACCAAAGGTGGTACTAGATTCAGTGATGCAGTCCTTGACTTCTATAAAGGTTACTTGACCAATAGCTATTAAAAAAGAAAAATTTTAGGAAATGGTTCCATCTTGGTATTCTGTCAGACTGAGTGGAGATTCAGTTGCTTAGAAAAAAAGACATTTCTGCCCTTTAAGATGCTTTAACAGCTCAAAGCCAGAATACCCCAAAGAACCTTCTTTCCCAGAGGTCTTACATCTTATTTACAATTCCTACGGAGGCATCTCAGATGTTCTGGAACACCTTAAATAGCATGGGGTGCTTACATTTAGGCAACTGACTGCTGTGCTAAGTTATGGATTGAACTTTCAGATTTTTTTCTGGAAAAGAGCCATAATCAGGAAGAGAATTTTCACTTGACTGTCAGGCATATTTGAATTAGACAGCTTTAAAAAAGCTGGTGAGGTTGCTTCTAGGAATACAGTCAAAATAGTTAGAGCGTGACACCAGCTAAAGCTCAAATATTTGTTCAATTTCTTGTGAGGATTGAGCGTGTCCTTGGCGAGTCCTATGTTGCAATGGGTAGATGAATAGCGGTATTCTGGAGAGAAACTAGTTAGTCAAAACTTGTCCTGAATATCCATCTGCTGCAGCCTTGATGTACATCCTGAGGGTGCAGCCAGGGTCGCCAACAGCAGCCCTTGAGCTCATGACTCTTCTGAGCAGCGGTGCAGCAACCTTACATTGGGCTCGTTTGAGAGCTGATGAGTGAGATCAGCAGACTGCCTGGAAAAACAAAGCTGTCGGATACTTTTTCAGGAGAAAAAGATATTCAGGTTGACAAACACTACGTTTATAAACTTGCGGTGAATCTACTCTTTATGGCAAAGGCTAAAGCTGTGTTGAGCAACTCTGGTAAGACTTACTTGGACCTCACCACCAGGCAATTTGTTTCCAGGGCTGTGTTATAGCACAGAGCTCTTAGTAATGGGGTTAGCTATGTACTCTTTGCGGTGGATGGAGAAGAGGTGTCTCTAGAGACATTCAAAACCCGCCTGAACACGTTCCTGGGCAGCCTGCTCTAGGTGAACCTGCTTTGGCAGGGGCATTGGACTAGATGATCTCCAGAGGTCCCTTCCAACCCTGCCGTTCTCTGATTGTGTGTTGCACCGTGTAGATCTGACACATGAGGGACAGCTGACACATCCACGGGCCCTGGCAAGAAAGGTGGAGCTAAGTTTGAGTGTCTGTGTTTATTTCACTTTGAGGCTTGGACTATGTCCCACTGACCGGGCTGGGGGCTAGAGGGATTTATCTTGAGTAGGTCTGTCTGCGGTATAAGGTACCCGGCTGGGCTTGGGAGTGGTATTAGCTCCTGTGAGCAAGAATTTTTCTTGGCTCTTATTATGCAGTTTCACAGGAGCTTCTGTGTTCCTGAGTGTCAGCGGTTCGTAAGCCAGCAAAGAGATCAACACACTGTTGCCAGCCGTTTGTCTGTGACTAGATATCTCTACACACATATTCCACGCATATTCCAACTCACTTGATAGCCTATGCTTTTATCAGCTTGGTCATTGCTGAGCAGGAACACACCGTCCATTTAACCTTTTCAGAACAGAACGCGAGTACAGAGGATTAGCTCACCAGTGGGGTGGGCCTGGTCATCTTTCGTTTGTAAAACAGAGAAAGAAAAGACTAATTATTAAGATCATATTTCAAGTTATATCCCTGCAATGACAGAAGGACTTTACATATTTCTTCTGCTTAGTAGGGTCGTCAGAATTTCTTATATTACTAGAAATTCTTCATCTGGACATTGACAGTACTAGTTTGGAAACCAGCAACGACAACTGCTGCAACAGATTTTTGAGATCTAGTTGGAGTGAAGTGCTAGAATACCATTGAGTACTAGAGCCTTGATTGCTTCGGAAATATTGACTTCTGCCGTTACTAAGCTTTGCACACTTGTACTTCAACTAGTTTTAGTATTATGTATGTCTGAAATGAAATACATTAAATGCCACTTGAAATGTGTAAGTTCATGTTTCATCTGAGGTGAAATTAATCTTTGCATTCGACCACAAACAATTTTCTTCTGATGCTTTTGATTCATTAGAAAAGCATCATGGTGGACTGGCTTGTTGGTTTTTTTTTAGAACTCAAAAAATCGGTTGTGTGCATAGTTCTGTGTGGGACCCCAATCTAGTTCCAAAAGCAATCAAACCTATGTATCCAACCTAAAAAACTCTTGCACCTTTCTTAGGTATGCCTAGATTTCACTGACTTCATGCCACTGATTTCACACAGGCAAAGAAAATGAGCAACAAAGAACTGAAGAAAAGCGGGATGTGCAGTTACATCATGAAAAGATGCTGAATGCAAAGGGTGGGACTTACAAAAGTGCAGAAGCATGGCAGGTGTCTGTTAGTAAATGATGGACACCCAAGAGGATGTCCAAAGATCCCAGGGCAATGAAGTGCAGAAAACTTTGATCTGTCCCCAGCTGAACTTGTAAAAGAACAGAAAAGTGTATAGCTGTACTGAGGCTGCACTGCAGTAAGTTTTAGTACCCTTAATGGGATGCTTAATAAGCCTTCATTTAAGCACTTGATAGCTGGATTGCGCTACCATGTTACATGTCTATAGACCTAAGGAGACCCAAGATCCAATTCATTGGGAGTTAGGATACTGCTGAGGAGCCGAGCCACAGAAGTCAGATGTTTCTGATAATTTAACTCTAAAAGATTAAGGCTTTTCACTTAACTCATTCTTTCTTCCAGTCATCAACAGCTGCTAGAAAGCTGTGTTTGAGCTTCCACAATATGCAGTAGGCGTACACTGTAAGCTGACATACAAACTCTTCTGCGTTATTGGTACCATCAGTGCCTGAGTCATATATTTGCCATCAATTGAAGTAGTCTTTCCCATTCTGATTTTATGTTTTAATGTGCTGGCATGAGAACTTAATCAGCCATTGCTTGGACAAACAAATACGATAACTATTGAGATAGAAGAAAGAATTCGACTTAGGCCAGTGCATTTCTAGTTCAAATATTATCTGTATTTAACCTTTCTCTGCATAGGTTAGAATCTCATATTATTCTCTCAAGACTTTGATTCTTGTTTTCCTAAATAATTATCTGGACTACCTGACTTTGTGCTTGGCTATCGAACTTGCTGTGTTAGGGACACTGAGGAAAGGTTAATGTGTTCTCCTGTTGCTGATTATGTCAGAATGGGCTAAGTCTGTGAAATATAAATATCCAGGATGCCAAAACAAATATTCCGATTCCCTTGAACTCATTAGCAAAAGTTTATTTTAGATGTGATGGGATGTGAGCAATTACTCCAGAATGGAATAGATGGATAGATTAGGATGGAAGGAATTCATGCTAAAGCAGGTCAGTATCTATTGGAACTTAATACTTCCTTACCGAAAGCTCAAAAATGGCTTAATTTATGAACGCATTCTTAGATACAAATATTTTGTTTGATATTTCATCACGTATAGGTAGAATTTTTTCTTTCGGTCCTTTCTGCTTTTCTGTCGTGAACGGAAATAAGGTAAATCCATTAACTGGCTCATATTTCATGCTAAAAGGGGAATGACAGCAATAATTCAGCATATAGGAGCGTGAACACCATGTAGAAAGTCATGTAGCTTATGGGGCTTAAAGTTAAAACATGAGCAGCCCATCAGAATCCAAGGAAATATCTGGTGCATTTGCGTTTCTTTCCAAACTGTAATTCTGATATCATACTTTGTTAACAGAGTGAGCTGCCGCTCAGGCTCAATTAAACTGCCAGAGCTGTAAGATAGTAACAGCAGGAAATTCTTGAAAGATAAATTCAAGATGGTAGCTACAATTGGACTTCTCTGAACTGATTACAGTTGTAGTTATATTGTGAAACGTAATTACAGTAAAGCTGAAATATACTTAATTTTTTATTAAAAGAAGCAGTAGGAGAAAACGTCGTATCTCACTTTACTTCCATGCCATACCTAATACATTCACTCTTGAACTTACTCTGTTTATAGCTTGCAAGGGACAAGGTTTATTTGAACTGGTTATGTTTTGAGTTCACGTGGGTTTCTGCCTTCAACTGCAGAATGTACTCCACAAGTTCTCGTGTCACTCTGCCTGGCTATTCTTTTTGTTGCCGTGCCAGGGTTTATCACCACTCGCTTCTGGATAGTGTTAATGATGCAGTCACTTCCTCTCTGCCAAACAACCGTAACATTCCCCAGACTTCCCCGCATGTTACAGAGCAAGTCAAGTGTCATTACCTGAAATGGTAAAAAAAAAAAAAAAATTAAAAAGTAAAAAAAGTTAAGGCTGTTTATAGAAGGAATTTTGATAGATGCTGAATGCCCTTTTGAAAGATTAATGCAAGGAAAAGCCGTCATTTTGGATATCTTAGCAGAATTTCAGCTGAGTGATGCTTCATAATACTCATGTTTTTTAAAAAAATTGTTATGGAAGCGAGCTCCTCATTTTCATCTTTTACTGTAGCAGACTCCTTGTTTTAAAGGGAAACGAAAACCAAGCTAACAAATGATGGAGGGGTGAAATTAGTGATGTGACACTGCCAGTGTTGTGCCAGCAAATAGCGTGGTGTGGCTGAGACAGACAATTCTCAAACAACCACAATTCCCAAGTCATCTCTTCTCCTTCATAACGCGCAAAATGTATTTTATTAAGGGGGCCATATGGGAAGAGGTGGGAACTATAAAACCCTACAGCGAATGCCAAGGCAGACAGAAGAAAAGTGCTTGTATATATGCAATTGAAATTCTGAAAAAAAATTATTTTGGGGAATCCTAAGAAACAGAAATAGCTGTAGAACTTTCGTTGAAGATAAACAGTTTTACCACAACAAAGTCCTCAGCAATTGGTTAAAAGGTAGCGATGTTTACCTTTGGAAAAATACCACCGTGGTGCCAACTACATCAGTTAGAGCAAATTTCCAAATATTACATCTTATTCACTTAGGCTTGACTCCATGCAAGAAAATCGCTCCCATTCCTCACAGCTGAAGGGAGAGATTGTAAGTCAGAGCTTCCCAAACCTCCATGATACTGAATCAAGCCAATTCAATACCCAGGCCCAGAAGATTCCCTTCTTTTCCTTTGATATCAGCTGGAAGATCAATGCCTGAGGATGTCTGTTGGGTTAAGTAAGCTTGCTGCAGAGACACCTGCACTACGTGAAGAGCAATAGAGGCCAAAATCCTAAATGGGAGGTAGATAACTCTTCTGTAATCTTCACATTTTTTTCCGAAGACATATTGAAATGGAATTTAGATCTCTAGGTATGTCCAGAGAGGGAAGCTGTTCTAATGGGACCTTTTTTAGAGTGGATTCTTCCTCCTGAGTTTGGACTGGAAAACCCATCTCAGACCAAAGAAAGCTTCATAATGGGAGTTTTGTGAAAACCCACCTTCCTCACAAAAAATTCAGTCTGACCAGATCTACACCCCATAGATTTTGTCCAACTCTATTTTGGAAAGCCCATTACTTACAGGGTCCATCCTTTGCGCATTCATCAGTTATTATCTCTGAGGGTATGAGAAGAAAGAAAAGGCTTCTATACTCTGGAATTTGTAGCAGCTCCTGCACAATTGTAAAGTGGACAGGTCAGCAGACATCAGTCAGAGCAGGCAAAACAGAATGACTCTCTCTGCAAGTTGAAGCTTAGACGCGTGCAGCTCGTAAAAGCGGTTCTGAAATATGGGGAGAAAAAAAATTTAAATTGTTTTGCCTCTCCCAGCCTTCAGTACTCCTGTTTTGTCACCTCAATGGCAATTTTGACTCACTTCTAACAATGCTCTGGCGTCCTTCTCCCAGTACAACCAGTCCTCACCAGCCCCCTGCAGAGGAAGGAGCCTGGTCTCTGAAGAGCTTACACAGACTGAAGGACCCAGCTCGGGAGGTCTTGGTTTGGCACCAAGTCTGAACTAACAAAGAGTGTGTCTTTTAGGCAACCCAGGGGAGATATGATGCTTCAAACTGCTCTGATCTTCATCCAAAAAAGGGACTTTTGACTCTGTAGACTCAGGAACAAGGATTTTCAAAGGAAATTAAGAAATGTCTCCACGACAAGTTAATGCTTATGGTGAAATGTCAGAGAAGTGGAAATTCAGTGTTCATTAGACACTAAATTTTCTTCAGCTCCTGTGGAAAAGCTCTCGGCTTTAAAGAATAAAAAGAGCTAAACCTACATTTTTTCACTGCACGGTAGCATCTGTGTTGGTGTGACTAACAACCAATTGTCACTTTATTCATTTGTGTTTCCTTTTTTTTGGTGAGTTAAATGGGAGTTTAACCTATTAAACAGCTGTTTGCCCGATACACCTACTGAGTTCATTGAAATATTCTAGGGTCTAAAACCTTATAAAATGACAGTGTTCCCAAGTAATTATAGATAACTATTTCTATATATTTCATATAAAATTGAGCAACGGGGCAATTGCTTTCACTAAGTTGCAACCTCAAGGAATCGTGCTGTATTTTGTAGATAGACCTTAAATGTTATAAGCTTCACCTATTCTGGCACTTGTCTTAGAAATAGAACTATGTTTCAACAGTGATATTTTACAAAGAGCTGTATGCAACGAAGGCTTAAATAAATGCATAATGTTAGCATATCCTTATATCCTTTCTTCAACGAAGGATATTTCTGAAAAGGAGAAACTGACTCATGTCCTAAAGAGGCGTGCAGACACCATTTGAGATGAATGAATTACAAATTCAATCTGTTCACGTGCTTCAGTGTCGCGCTCCCTGCAGTAGCGCCTCTGGAAGGGGTGGGTGAAGCTTAAACGGTCACTAAAAGCTTTGTAAAGCCTCTGCGCAGCTTGGGTGTGAGGCCCGATGGGTTTGAATAAAGCCTACTGAAGTACACCCCAAAAGGCACTGCTGACTGCCAGAAATGAGATGACGCCTCTTTTCAATAGGGAGCTGGGAAAATGGAGGAAAATCAGAAGCTGTAGTGATATTTCTTTAGTAATGTTCTTGTAGGAGTTCAGCATTATCTGCAGAATTAGCTGGGTGTGGACAGAATGACCTGCTAAGCCACTTCTCCTTTCTCTTTCCAAAGCCTGGGAAACTAACCCAAACCAATCTTTTAAAAGGGAGTTTTATGACCAGGCAAAAGTTAAAGTGTGGAAAATGTATCAGTGCAGGCACACCTACTTGCCTGTCGTTTGCTTCAGTGGCTGATGATAACCTAGCCTCCTTCAAACAAAAAAAACCCCAACCAGACAACAACAACAGAGCCCCAAACGAAAAAACAACAACAGAAAAAGCTCAACCAAAGTGTCTGCTGAAAAGCAGTGTGCAGGACTGAGTTTGAGTTTTGTAAGAGCAATGCCACTTGAACTTAGTGCTGCTCATTGGCTGACTGTAAGCTACAGAGGTGGTGGGAAAGTCCAGGCACTCTCTGCGTAATCCGAAGTGAAATCTAGGCCCTTGCCTGCTTGACCTCAGCTCTTGCAATCAGGTTTGGAGTTTTGCATAATACCAGTCTGGTCTTTGATTTTTTTTTTTTTTCCCCCCTCTACCATGCAAATAATGAAATTAAGGGAATTCATGAAGAGATCAGAAAATATTGATGCAACAGAGAGAAGATGGATACTTTGGTTTCTCTCCTATTTATTTCCCCATTGAATTTTTTTTTGTGTGTGACATTTTGCCTCTGTGTTTGTTCTAGTACCATGAGACATCATGGCATTTTATTTTATTATTCATTGTTTCAGTAACCTTGCTGTGAACATGTTTGGCATCTATTTAAAGGGGGTGGTTTGTAATAACCTTTATCAGGTGCTTGTCAAATTATTCGGAGGCCTGAAGTGGACTGACAATTGAATAGTGGAGTGAAATATGTCCACAGAATTATTGTCATCAATGAGGTGAAACTCACATCCTTGCTGAAAACGTTATTTGAATGAGTCACCAGGTAGTAGCGCATTTCCTGCCAGTGACAGATACGTTTTCTTAGTTGAGTCTTTTATTCATACCAAAGGCATGTGTTGGCAGAGTTTGGCAGGGTTTAGAGGAAGTCTGTGAAAAATACATAAGTAGCTCTTACCTGCAAATGTCAGGGAGACCTCTCCCTCTGCGCGGATATGTGCCTGTGCATGACCCAGAACCCGCTGATGTGTGCTTTGAACTTCACCTGCACACTTAATCACAAAGTGTATTTTAGAGCAAACTGTTGCAAGTTGCTGCTTGAATGTGATGGATGCCACCTTGCAAGAAAAGACAAAAAAAANNNAAAAAAAAAAAAAAATATCCCTTCATGTATGTCGTTCTCACATATTCTGGCAGAATGTTAAATGGTAGCACCCGCGCGACTCAACACCTAGTAGTATTAAGGTTTGACAGAAGCTGGGTTTTTATCTGACGAACTGTTTCTTTGTGTCTTGCTTAAACTTTCTCTTCGATTTTTTTTAAGTGGAAAAGGTAAACGTGTATCAAGGAGCTAATAGTTTAGTAGTTAACCATTGATTTCTGACTAAGGTCACGGCAGTTTTCAGTCAGTTCAGTCTGATAATCAGAGTCTCAACCCTAAACCTTTTTTACACAGACCGTTGCATGCAATTAGAGCTCGTAGTTTTGAGCAGTTCATGTCACAAGGATGGCGGCTTCTCCTGCAGAGGTTTAAGAACTGCTGTTTCTTTGTAAGCTATTGCTGAAAGTTTTCAAGGAGTGATTTTTAGACAATAGGTTGTTTTCAGGAGATTGTGTTTTGCCGAGCATAAATTCCTGGCTAAGTACAAAAAGTGTGCTGGTGTATGATATACAGGAGCCAAGCAGTGGGAAGGGCAGCTCGGGTACTCTGGAGGGTTGCTTGGGAGAAGTCTTGGAAGGAATGAGATCTGCCAAAGTCTCACCAGTGGAGATCTCTGTTTTGTATTAGGTGTATTGCTGTCATTCCCTCGGAATAAACCTTGTGCCATAGCCTCAAAGGCAGCTGCTGGCCCTTGCTGGATGGGTGCTTGGGGTGGTCTCGTGGGGGCTGTACCTGGATTTCCTTCCCCCTGGGTGCGGAGGGGGAAGCGCTGCCTTCTCCTCCCTCCTCTCTCCCCTGTGAGCTGTGTCAGCAAGGAAGGGAGGGCTCACGTCTCCATCACAGCCGAGATGTTGTCTTTTGAGCATAAACATTGAAACACCCAGGGCAGTGGTGCTAAAAAGGGAGATGTCCCCCCAGCACTGACAGCCCTCGCTCCGGCTCTGCAGACGTGGCCAGACTAATCTTCATAAATTTAAAATCTCAGGCTGTGATCACGCAGGAGTAGTTACTGGTGTAACATCGCTGTTCCCTGGCTGGGTGGTTTTGAGGCCTTGGGCAGTGGAGGAGTGCTCGTGATCCCAGGGAAGCTTCCATTAGAAGCTTTGCAGAGTTGCACGTGGTGAATTATTTCTGAAGTTTGGGAAGAGAGCCCAGTGCTTGGGAAAGGTGCTTTTTCAAGTAGTTATTGTAAACCAAAGGTTATACTAGCCTGCCACTATAGGCTCAAGAGCATCCTTTTCACTAAGAAAATGCAGAGCCGTGGTTTCACAATTGAGTCTAATTGTGTGATATCTGTATCTGTATCTCAAATAAGGGTTTTGAATGTTGAGACCCGAAGGGTCAGGACCAGAAGAATGGCTTAGGTTTGGCATTACGGTACTGTAATGATAATTTCCTGATATAAATAGCATCAAGTTAGGAACCTGGGTTCCCTACATCCTTGGTCTCCCCGCTGGGCAGAGCGCACTGGGTCCCGGGTTGGAGAAGGTGCAGGATCAAATACTGTCAGGCAAAGGCAGGATCGGAAACTGGCTGGTCATTGAGCGTGTTGGTCAGTAGCTGAATGGGAGATGTTCCTCTGGTCTCAGGAAATGGGGTGATGAGCTGTGGGGATATGTCACCAATGCAATAGATGGGGACTCGTCCAGTTTTGCATCCCAGGAAGCTGATACGTGAGACAGAAGTCGATGTTTGTTGTGATTTTGGTGGTGTGGTTTGTTTTTTTGGTTTGTGTTCATTTTTTTTTTCTTTCTTTCCCCCCCCCGCCCCCTCTTGCCTGGGAGCAGAATATGGGTAGCGATATGATTTTATTGATGGGAACGATGGGATCTGCCTTCCTGGTTGTGTGCAGATAATCAGAGCTCCTCTAACTTTGCCCAGAGCCTTTGGGACATGAAGCAGCTCTGGACTAGAAGCAAGGCAGATGCCTTAGTCCCAGCTGTACAGCTTCTCAGTTGGGTTATAATGGGCCTATCTGACCCACGGGCAGCACAAGCCTCTTCCCTGTCACTTGTCATTGCAGGCATACCTCAGGTCTCCTTTGGTTTTAAACACCTGCAAAGGTCAGCGTTGTTTCAGGGAATGAAATTCTGTAGGCGTCACTTTAGGGAACGACTTTCCCAAAGACAAATATTGAATAAGTGACTGGAAAGAAAGGCACACAGTATTCTCATGCTGGTCCCTTGTATGGCTTTCCCCTGCGTTTTTTTTTGCCTCTATTCAGTTAAAAAAAAAAAAAAAAAAAGCTGTCCCAATCTTGGCAAAAATCACTCTGTTTGCCTTGAATTTTTTATTTGCTCAGCAGGAAGCTTTGGAGCTGCTCAGAATTTTATAGGAAAGATGCCAGAGCAAGGGACCAACTAATGGTGTGTGAACTTGTATAAAACAAGAGGAAAAGTAATGCCCAAACTTCTCTCCTCCTCCTGGAAGGTCTGTTATATAATTCATGGCCTCGCTAGGGTTTCTTGCAAAAACAGGATATAGCAAAATCCTTTAAGATATACAAAACTGGTATTTTGGTGCTGAAAATATGGGAAAACTAAAATTATATACTCCATGGTGAATGTCATAGATGGGGGGAAAAAAAAAAAAAAAGACACATTAAATGCCTGAGTCCCTTTAGGGTGAATATGACAGATTCAAGACAGATGCATGTGAATAAATCTTCTTTTAATGAACGACACTTAGCTCTGCTGGGCTGTATCAAAAATATTGCCACGGTGTCTGTGCAGCTTCAGCAGCAGGAAGCTGAATTGTCAAAGAGGTAATATCCTGAGTCTGATCAGTGTATCATAATCAAACAGACTCTAAGCAAGAGGGATGGAGTGTCTCACAAACCATATTGGATTAAACAAGCTTGCTAACTATCTGTAATTTCTGAAGGCTTCAATAACTGTCTTAGAGGGCTAGACAGAAGCGGGCTCATGGAGTGCATTATTTTGGAAGACCACCATCTCCCCGAACATTGCCCTTACTGTAATATAGTGATGAATGCATCACTATAGTTAATATTCCATTATAGACCTCATTTTCCCAGGGTCTATAACTCACCCATAATAATTTGCTGAAGGTTGAAACTTGGCAGACAGGGCTGCAGACCGGGAATTAATTTTGGTAACACTATAATAAGTGCTCTTTAATTAATGTTAAATGAAAATGGAATTCCTAAGAAATTACACACAGCAGTCATGCGACATGCCGAATGAATTCATCATGATTAATGTTACTAAAATGAATATCAAAAGTGGTAAGTGGGATTTGCCTTTTATTAAAAAGTGTTGCCAGTGTCCTTTTGCTGATATTTGGCACCAAATCGCTTTTAAAGGGACAGCCTGAGGAAAGCACCACCTGTTCAAAAGGGAAAAGGAAAGCGAGCAGGCAGGTCTTGTGTTAGCATGCGTGTAAGTACGACCTAATCCTGTGAGCCCTGGGTACTCCGGCGGCCTGGAGTCGTTCAGGACAGCCACCTACAGCCTGAGCTAGTGCCCACAACAGCTCTGCTTCGAGTGGGGAAACTGGACTAAACACCTTCATCGGTCCCTTCCAGCCAACATATCTGTGATTGCATGAAAAATAGTAAAATTTAGGGTCTGGATTATATGGAATTATATGCGTAGATATCTGTGTGAAAATATTTGAGGGGTGGAGGCATGAGCTCTTTCAAGGCATTCTTCTCTCACAAAGTAAAGTAAAGTGGTAGTAATTATCCCCACGTTGCAATCGGGGAAGGGATAAAGCAGAAAGGAAAAACCCAAAGGTACTACCCAAGGAAGTCAGCCTTTAGGTGACAGATAGAAAATACAAGGTGAACCTGTTTATTTGTGTTATTTCCTTTGTTTGTGAAAGTCCCATCCATGCTTTTCACCTCATAACACCTTTGACTACCACAACTGAGTAGCTTTCTAAAATTCAAAGACTTGTAAATTACTGTTCATTGCTCAGAGATAAACATTTACTTATTAATTTTGGTGTTCATTTTATTAATCTCGGACAATGGCTCTATAAAGCTAAGAAAACAGGCTTGGAGACTCTTTACGGAAATGCATTGATGAACGTTGGATGCATCATCAATGGTTTGATGAATGCTGCTGCAGTTTCTACACAGGAATGCTGGGGGAATTTCCTGGGCTGCCAGATTTCTCCTTGCTAAGGGTTTAGTGAAACTGCTGTGTAGGCTGCTCTGTGATGGAGGGAAGAGATCACCTGGGAAACAGCAAGGTTCGTTGGCAGGGGATGAAGGAATAAATTCCCCCCAACCCCTAATCCCTTGTGATGGTTTACAAAGAACGAGTATTCCCAGCACAGTAAATGTTAGAGTACCTTGTGCGAGAAGTCCCTGGGAGATAGGCCACAGCTTCAATGAGGTAATAATGTGACTCATCTGCTCCATCACATGGCTCTGCCAGTGTATCGTGTTCTACCCAAGACAGGATCTCCTCATAAAGAGAGGCCATAAATCACCTGAACCACGTGTTCTGCGAAGCAGCATGGCAGATACAGTTCGCTAATGAGCCGTCTTGAAAATAAAATTACCATGCAGTACATAAAGTGTAATATTTTGATTTTGGTTGAATTTACCCAGGAAGAAATAATCCAGTTATCTGAATAAGGAATTGGAAAAAAAATAAATTGAAATAGTCTGCATTTCAAGAGACAAAATGTTAATTTGCCAAAAACCACGTATACGTGTTTCCTAGGAAATTCTTGACCAACCACAGTTCTGTTGCTCAGATAAATGGTGAAATGTATTCCAAAATGGCCTCTTTCCTTAGGAGCAAATAAATGACACTGGTTTTGTCAGTCAGGCTGCTAGATGAATTGCTTGCCTACATGGCATTGATGGCAGACGCTGCAGCCAGACTCTATGCTTCTTCCTAGGCCATAACAAAATTTTCATTTGATTGCATTCATTTTAGTATTGGTTTTTGTTTTTTAGCATCTCTGTAGACCTCTCTCTTTCTTTCTCTTTACTACTGCTTTTTTAAGTTTATATGATATACAAAAATGTCGTGTGACTATCCTTACCAATCTATTCTGCTCTGTCTCCTGCGATGTTAGTGTTATCACTCCAAATGTGCCAGATCTGGCAGGAGGACATCCCACTAAACACAGACACACCGGTGCCAAAGAAAACAAAGCCAGCGATGATGTCTCAAACAGTCTCACTTTGAATGTACATCGTGTCTTTTCTCGTAAGGATGATCAAGTATAATGATAAATGAAGAGCAAGATAGGCTATATTTTTTTTTGTGGCAGATGTAAGTGTGTAAGAGTCTGGATAAATTCTGGTATTCATAGAGGATCTTTTTCTGAGGCAGAGGATTTGAAATCCAGGAAGATTTGAAAGGAACCAAATCACATCACCAACACCACTGAGTCAGGGAAAGACAACACATCGTAAAAAATGAATAAAACTGAACCTCTTCTGACAATTACTGTTGACATACGACATCACCAGCTGCACAAAACAGCACAGTTGTCTCTTATTCTCTGCCTGCTTTATAAATCAAAACAGAGAAGTTATCTTCAGATCTTCCATATTTCACCCAGCCTAGGGGAAGGGAAACTATATGTCTGTCTTTTCAATTTGCATTCAACTTAATTGCTCCAAATTATCTGTTATGGTGATCCCCTTCCTTCCTTCTTGCTTCTCCCTCTGTGCTGGGGACCCTTTAGTGCTGGGCAGTTGGGAGCAGGGCGATAAGTTGTGGTAGAGTGTGTAACTCCATGCTGCTCCGCTCACATCTGTCCTTGCAGCCAGCCCTCCCCACGGGTCAGCGCTCCGCTTATGCTGGTTGGTCACCTGAAGTTGTGGTTGGTCCTTGAATTTGTTCCTACCACACCCCAGTGGGAGGATTTTAAGGGTTTTAGCATTCATCAGGAAGAGATAGAAGTGGCAGCAAAATCATAGAATGGTTTAGGACGGAAGGGACCTTAAAGACCATCTCGTTCCACCCCCCTGCCCTGGGCAGGGACACCTCCCACCACACCAGGTTGCTCCAAGCCCCGTCCAGCCTGGCCTTGAACACCTCCAGGGATGGGGCAGCCACAGCTTCTCTGGGCAACCTGGGCCAGGGGCTCACCACCCTCAGAGTGAAAAATTTCTTCCTAATATCTAATCTAAATCTCCCCTCTTCCAGTTTGAAGCCATTACTCCTCCTCCTACCACTACATGCCCTTGTAAAAAGTCCCTCTCCAGCTTTCTTGTAGGCTCCCTTCAGATACTGGAAGGGGTTCTAAGGTCTCCCTTGAGCCTTCTCTTCTCCAGGCTGAACACCCCCAACTCTCTCAGCCTGTCCTCATAGGAGAGGTTCTCCAGCCTAAATATTAGCCAAGACCAGAGAGTGGTGACACCAACATGCTGCCAGGGCACTAAGACACCACGTAGCTGTATAGTGTGACTTCTTATGCACACAGCAACATGTCTCTGATATCAGAAGTGACTTTCTGTTGTGAATGACCTTGTCCTTGTTCCTCCTGTTTTGTTTTCTGCAGCGGTTCCAACACACCAGACCTTAATATTTTCCTAATTAATGTTTTCCCTAGTTGGTTTTTTTTCTGAATTGTGTTTTACAGTCTGTTATTTTGATGGTGAGCTAACAGTATATTAAAAACTATCTTAAAATATACCTACATCATCATCATATTCTTAAAAGTAAAATAAAAAGGAACTCAAATTGGCTGTTTCTGTAGCCTTGGGGCAAGATGATTTCTTCAGATAAACCACCTATCTCTTAAGATTTTTGGAATTATTCTGCTATTGCAATCAAGTGTGTATTAATAGACCAGGAGAAATCAAACAAAAAAGACCTGGCTTCAACAGATGGCTTTCGGGTCCCGCATGTACACCTCTGTCCAACAATCTGTTTACGGTTCAGGTTTATTTTTCTAGCGATCATTTATTTGGACAGAGATAACAGTGTTGTGTTCCCCAAAGAATGAGTGATATGCTCTATGGGGTGAAGAAGGCAGCTGGATAATTTTGGCCGTGTAATGTTAATTTTGATGGGCACAGAACGGTACATTCTCTGAATTTTGTGAAAATCTGAATAGAGTTCGTAGAAAACACGAAGGTAAACTTGCTCTGTGCAATGCATTCCATGAAGGTATGATTCAGAAAACCTCTACAAAACTGTCAAAATGGTCAAATAGAGTCAGACCAGATGTTTGCCCATGGTTCATTTTCCCCTTGCTGACAATGGCTTGTAGGAGAGGCCTTAAGGGTTTAGGACTACAAAAAATATATATGAATAAGATTGTAAGCATCCAAATATTACTAGCAAGAAGGAATGCAAAAGGAGAGAGAGTACCCTGAATTAATGCTGAATAGCTTATGTCTTGCATGCCTTCAATGTCAGATAGTTAAAAAATAATCCCTTCAAAGCAAAGAGAAAAAAGAATTCTGTATTCAAATAGTGAAGGTTTCACAGAGGTCCAGCCTGCCTTGCACACAGTTGGGATTAGTGGGAAATGCCATGGTAATTTTTTCTGGAAAAATCTAACCGTAGTTAATTTCCAATGTCTTCCATCAGACCACCGCATTTTTGTATCTAAAGTTGTAGAGTCTGGAAATGGAAGTGAAACATCATATATGCCATGAATGAATGAATGAGAAGTAAATAAAGAATAATATCCCATTTTAGCTTAAAAAAATAAGCTTATACCAGACCATATTTGTTTTCCCTTACTTTGAGAGTATCCTACATGTCCAGAGAAATGACATGTTTAATAAAAACAACCTCAATTCCTTGTGGGTACTTGAGCTTATTCTACTATAAAAGTTTGCGTGAAAAGGGGGAGGAAAAAGAAAAAAGACAGATCTTGGTGTCTCAATGTAGTGGATTGGAAGTTGAGGGAAAGTTTTGTTGGTTTTGGTTTTTTTTTTTGCTGGTTTGTGTGTGCTGTGTCTGAGAGACGTGGGACAAGATCAGACCTTAAGAAAGCTTCAAGTCCTTTGCAGTGGGCAACAAGGCGCGTTACACAATAAAAAATGTTTTCCTGTTGAGTGGAATAGCTCAGGGGTACAGATCTTACCGAGGGTGGAGTTCCCAAAAAGCAAGACTGGAAAAGACTGGGCTGGCTGGTTACCCAAGGGGCTCTGTCTGTCACAAATGAATAAGTAGGAGAATGTAGTCTGAAGGTTGAACATAGCTGGAAAAGATCCAACAATTTAAATTCATCGGTGTGGAAAATAATTACATACTGACAGGTCTCCAGGGCAAAGAAAGAGAGGGAGAGACGAGGGCTTATATTAACTCTTCATGGTTTCACCAATCAATCAGTTGTTATTTAATTGGAGAGTATTTGTAGGCACCTTCATATGGTGAACAGGAAACGACGCTTACATTTATTTTATTATCATACAGGATAATGGGTAGCAGGAGGAATTAAAACATGATGGTTTTGGAAAAATCAAACTTCCCAGTAGCACAAACTTCAAAAAGTACCTCGATTTGGGTAGATCTTTTAAGCTAGTTATCAAGTGTGGCGTACAAAGCTTTGAGCAAAGGGAGCAAGGGAAAAGGAAGTGAGCACAGTGTGAATCTGGTTATTTGGGAGCTTATTCCAAATGAGAAAATTCAGCTGTTCGTTTGCCTGGAAGGTTCAATGGACAAGCTAAATTGTTGCTGCATTTGAGGGTCCCGGAGCCGGTTATAGAAGATTTTTCTCTTGCTCCATTAAAAGCTGAACTGAAGAAAATACACAGAGTGTTCACTTAATAAAATTTGGGTATCAATGAAGAAGATGTATGCAAATAAGACCTCAGTTCCTCATATCCAGTTTCTGGATCCTCAATTTTTTAATTTTTTTTTTTTATTTAATAATGATATTGAGGACAACTATATCTAGCGAGACAAGATGCAAACCTATTTCAAGGCAAAGTGGAACACGTTGCCATTAATCTTCTTTCAGTACTGGTGCCAAAAGCTCCGAATTCCATGAGCACTGTTCAGAGGGTTATCTGATTGTCCTTCTCAGCAGACGGCATGCTGCAACCTATAGCAAGCAAATTAAATATAATCACATCAGTGCACTGAAATTACACTCCTTTTCCATATGGGGCCTGTGGACAATAATCATGTTGTTATCCATTTATCTGTTTCCCTCTAGGAAGTTTTCAAGCTAACTAGCCAGAACAAATTCGAAGGCTCTGTCATAATTTCAGGAATTGCGGTGCCAGAGGGCTTCTAACACCTCTGGTATTTCTCGCTTTCCTGCCAGGGAAGGAGGGGCTTCTAGGGTTGGTTGTTTTTCTGAGTGGGTCTTTTTTTTCTTACCATGTAATATTTTCTTGTATTCCGTTCTCAAGGTGGAGAAAAATCAGCCTGTAGTGTTTAGCCTATGCCCATGGTCACACTAACAAATGTATTTCCTGTAAAAGCTGATATAATACAAGGTTGAATGACATCACGTTGTGGCTTCCAGTTCATTCTTCCCTTACAAGGGCAATATTGTATGGTGAGTAATTTGTCAGAGATACTAAAAACGGCTTGGGAGCAACAATAATTGTGAATAGGGTGAGTGGGTTCACTGTTCTGACTTGTTTCAGGGGCTTAACTTTTGGAAAACAGCCTAAAAAAATATCATTTTAAAGGAGTAAAAAAAAATAGGACCTGGGGCATTTGCTAGGGCCAGACATTAGTTCTATTTAGACCCTAAACCATCCCACACTTAATTGCAGGTCTGCTGCATTAGCTTGTAGGAGTAGTAAAAGCATGTAATTCGATCTAATCAGATGGGCAGAGGAACCAGGTGCTTTGTGCCAAGTGAGCCCCTGGAGCAAAAGGACAAATGTGACTGCAGAAAAGTAGTTTTACAGCACCGTAGGAAATTCTTGCAGGACTAGTCGATCTGTACGGAAAGTGGTGTAAGAACCAAAATACCTAAGAAAATGCTGGCGTTTAAGGTCGTCTTGTGCTGTCTCACCAGGGCACCGCTTGAAGTCCTCACAGAGCTCTCATTGAATGAACCTTCATGGACCAGCACTGCTGGGTTTTCCATCTCACCCAGGTTTGATTGCCTAAGGGATGGGTGCCCTCTTGTGCGTTCAGTAGCGATAAGGGTCTCCATGTAGCTACTCATTCCCTGCTAAACTTGGTGTAAAAGGGGTATCGGGAGTTGTCCTCTGCAATGATGAGTCATTCTTGATTCACTGAAAGGAACTTCGATGGTGAGCGTAGGCTGGGTGCCTCATGGGGGATCACACCCTCAGTTGTCCCTCTGGGAGAGCTGCGGTGCTGCAAAGTCACACACGCTTTACCAGGAATTAAGTTTCTCATGCAAATGATCTGTAGATGTGCCCTCCTTGTGAAAGCGGATTACTGTGTAATTCATGTAAATTGTTCCTAGGAAAAGACATTGCTGGGAGATTATCTTGTGCTGAAAGAAGGACTTGCCGTGACCCAAGTAGCTTTCCTCTAGTCCCTTAAAGGTGTGATATTGTCGGTGCGATAATTTCTTGAAGTGATAAATACTTGTCTGAAACTTTTCTTGAGGAAATTCTTTGTGTATATAGAAATTTTAGCCTCCGTTGGCATTTCTGCTCTCCCTCTGCTTTCCATAATAACGTTCTGCCCTTGCCGAGACATGAAGTTTTATATTGTCAATGAAGATTAATAATGTGGCTTATCAAGATTCTCAGTGTTGCTTCAGATGTTCTGTATCTACATTAGTTTGTTGAATATCAGCAATTGTTCCTTTCCTCCCGATCCAGTTTAAACACTTACTATTACAGGAAATAAATGCCAAGTGAATGGGTGGGAATGAGGGCTGTCCTCTAGAATTTTTTTAGCCACCTTAGAGTTGCAGCGGTACAGTTCTGGTGGTCGCAGTAGACTGCTCATCTTTGCATTTAAATCAAAGTTTCAAAGAGAACATTGAGCAAAAGCAATTTTTCTCTCCCTGAAAGAAAAGTGGACAAAAGAGGAACAATAATGAGGCAAAACTTCAGGGAAATAATAAAAAAAAAGAAAGAAAAAGAAAAAAAGGAAGTTTGGTTTTATGCTGATATGTCAGCTAAAAAAGCAAGCAAACAACTAAAAGCGTGTTTAAGTCATAAGGGAATCTTCCAACCAGAAATTGGGAATATTTGAGAAAAGCAAGCACAGTTCATTAAAATCCTGTATTTCTTTTAGGGTAAGATAAATGAGCATTTTTTTTGTCTGCCGCTATTCATTGATTGCTTTATTCGAAGGTCGGAAAACCGCTCTGCTTGTAGACCCCTTATTGAAATAGAAAATGAAATCAGAGTTCAGTGAGTTACTAGAACAGAAAATCACTTCAAATGGGAGCAAGCTCCGTTGGATGGCAAAGGCTTGGCCGGGGTCCCAGTCCTTTCACCAGTAACCCCTCAGGAGGTCAGCCCCGCCAGCCTCCTGGATGCCTCTCCCCCACCCGCCGAGGGCTGCAGACTGTCGTATCCTGGCTGCTTCTCCCCTGGCATTAGAGAAGGATTTCCTCTACATCTCCGCTCCTTCTTTCTCTTTTCAGCCTGCCCTCGTTGGAACGATTATAACATGGCCTTTAAATTACAGCAGCACAAAAACTGACACTAGAATTATTTAGGAATAGAAAGTGTGAACAGATTAAGTGGAGCATTAAAAAAGAGAACAATCTGATCTGTCAAAGTACAATGACAAATCCTATGTTTAGGAACAATAAGCATATTATAGATGTGCTACACATTTGTTTGAGTGTGCATGGTTTGTATAAACATTTTTAGCTCATTTAAATAGAAGTTCTGGCTTTGTCTGCATGACACTTTTGTTTCTTGCATCCTAAAAAGAGGCCATTAAATAAAGCAGAAATTAAAGGGGAAAACCATGACTTTGACTGTGATATAATTTGGTAGACAGTTAATTGGTAATTAAAGACTGGGTTTGCCTTAGTCGGAGCTTCTTATTTCTTAATATTTATCTGATAATAGGTATTAGACCGACACTTAAGGAAGTGGGAAGACTTTTCAACAGTACTGAGCACTCTTTGAGGCAGAGCTGAGAATTTGCGTTCTGATATTTCAACCCTTGTTTTATTCCAGTTTGGGAGAAAATATCCTCAAATGAAAATGTGAAATTGTGAAAACAAATGGCTTAAATTTTATATGTAAAAAAGCATGGCTTTGAGATCAGAATGGTATCCCTAGACAGCGAGTGTCTACAGTGAATATGTAATTGAGACCCTGCATTTCCCTGTAACTTTGCTATCCAACTGTGCTATAGGTGTTCGATAAACTGCGTGGTCTTTATGTATAGCTGAATCACCATAGCACCTCATTAAAAATGATTTAATTGAAACTTCTTTCTCTTCACTTTTTTTTTGACCTGGTCTTGCCATGCTGTCAATTAATTCAGAAATCTTGCAGATTCTCCTATAAAAAATTGCAGTAATTTGTCTTATTTGCCCAGGTAAGCTCCGCTGTCATTTCAACTTAAATTCATGACACGTTTCTGAACTGCTATAACTTTTAAAATCTTCCTGTAGAGATGGAAAAGTAGGAATGAAATGTTTTTATGGAACAACCTCTTTGCGTTTTAAGCCCTTAATATCTGTGCATACCTCTGGTTAGCCTTGGTGATAAATTGTCATAATCCTAGCAGCTGGAAGTATCATGGCTTAGTAGGCAGGTCGGGAGAGCATCACTGGGGGAGGAAAGAAGAGCTTGGACACGTGGACATGTATGGTGATTTCCAGGCACATTCCTAGTCTGAAGAAGGAGCCCCTGGTCCCCTGGGGACCAGAGCTCTGCCAGCCTGCAAAGGATATGGCTTGTGTCCCCCTCCGTGTTCACCCAGCAGAAAGGTGGAACCAGAACATCCTTCCCTCCGGCTGCAGGATCTGATCCTGCACCAAGCCAACAGTGAGGCTTCCATCTCTGCAGCGGGTGTGGAGCCAAGCGGTGTCTGTGCCCTGAATCATTCTGTGATTTACCCCTGAACACCCAAGGTTTTTTAATTTCTAGCATTCTGTATCCTCTGAGTCCTCCTTTTGTTCAGCTCTGTTATTTTGGCAAGGAAGAACATTGCTCTGTAAGGGTGCTACCCACTGGCTGGAGAAATCCGACGGGTCACTTGACACATTAACTTTGAGTTTGGCTGCTGAAAGTTAGACAGTTTTTATACTTAAAGAAGTGAAAGTCCTGATGCCTGACTACTCACTGGGATGGGAACCTTGTTGCTGCAGAAACGTCACCCTACCTTTTGTTGATATTTTTTTACTCTCTGCAGAGATATTTTTTTCTTTCTCACAAAAAAATAAGTAGGAAACATTTAGTTATTTACCCTTTGTTCTGACTAAGAGATAGAAAGAGTGACATTGTAGTCAAGTTTAAACAGGATAGATATTGGTGATATACACAGGTTAGAGAAAAGGTCATCAGAAGAGAGACAAAGGAAAAACAAACTTAGGCTATACTGGTACCAAGAGGCCTTTGTGTTGTTGCTAACATGATGTAACGTGTTTGTGATGCCATTCTGTGTTTGAAACTTCCCTTTTTCCTGGAAGTATTTTCTCTTTTGTAGCATGTTCACAACAGCACAAGTTAGAAAAAGGTGCACAAAACAACTGCAGAAATTGCTGTGAACAAAGACTTCGGGGTCTTTGAAATATGGAGGCACAAATGTACTTCCCAATCTATGCCTTTGATCTCAGGATCTGCAGTGCAGTTCTGGCACACCGGTGCGATGCACTGAACTCGATCTGATTAGAGGAAGGTTGGTGACCGTGCTGGGTTTGAGCCCTTCCATGTACTTCTGGGCTGAGGCTCACGTTTGGAGTTGGTCCAAGCAAAGTCTTCATGCTTCAGTGAATCTCTAGGCCTCACCAGACTGCCTGTATATTAAGAACTCATTCTCTTAAAAACATTGGACACGTTAGATAAAATTGTGATGCATAGTTAACTTCTTGTTGTAGAGCCACTGGAAAATACGCTACTTTGTGTGGATAAGGAGGAACAGGGTCAGAGCTTTGGTCACGGCCTGCACAGCACTCATGTTAGCATAAGAGTAGATGGGGTAGGGCTGGATTCGAGAAATTTGATAACATGTTGAAAAACAGGCTCCTACTGTGTTTTTACCCTTTAATTTCAGTAGTACAGTGGTGCCAGGTAGTTAAGAATAGAAAGGTTGTGTAGAAGCAAACATTTATATACAGCTGGAATGTGGGTTTATGAAAAAATGGGTTGTGTTTCAGAACTAAACTCGGTTTGGTATATATGATATACATATGGTATCTGTTCATTTGCGAGTACCAAGTTCCCTGTCATTTTGTCTTTGGCTGCTCTTTTTATTGTTTCTTGTAATGATAAGGAAATGGATCGTCTCAGAATAAATGAATGCCATATGTACCAAATGTACATGAAAATGTCAGCTTTTGTGTTGTATATCACTAAAACCCCACTACGAATCCATGTTAAAGAAGTTGAGAGAATTTCTTCATGTTAGCCGGCAGCTACTCTCTAGCCTCTGTGTAAACGGTAGTCAAACCTCTTTTGCTGAAGCAGAAGTTGCTGATGATTCAGTGACAGAACCTACACTGCGTACGTGCCGCTCTTTTATTGCTTACAGAAAAATAAGTGAATGGGTCATTAAGTTTCCAAGGTATGCTATTTCTGTTTGGACTGAAACAGCTTGGATGTGCTTTAAAGCAAGTAACAGAGCATTAATCTTCCTATTTCTCTTTTTTTTTTTTTCTCCAGAGAAATTTCTTTCTAAGTAACATTAAAATTCTGCACGAAATCACAACAGTTCTGCAGCAAATCTTTTATTTTCTCGTGCTTCCATGTTGATGTGGCATGTCTTCTTCTGGAGTTTGTTAAAGCGTAAGATACATTTTTGTTCTTTTTTTAAATGGTGTTAGCACAGGAGTTGGATGCAATCAACTGCAGTTAATAACGTGAACTCAAAAATTACTGAAAATTTTAAATTTTGACAAATATATAATTTAAAATATGTATTACTGTGACTTTGCTGTTTATCCAGTCGGGGACGCAAAAAATAGGTAGATGAGCAGTTTAATCAAAGAACGCAATGTGCATGTAATTTTCCTTGCTTCTGATACTGACAAAGAAGAGTTTTCAGATGGTCTACGGGCTTGAGAAAAATTGTTGTAATTTTGCATAATGAATAAATATATAAGAATTTTTAAGACCAATTGCAAAGATTGGGCTGGGAAATTATTATCTTACCTTATGTGAATATCACTCACTCAGATTTCCGAGCTGTAAAATTGGGGTAATGATTAAAAATTTCAAAGTGATTTTAAAATAGATTTAGATGTTCAATTCCAAAGGAATATTTCCAGCTTTAAAAAAATCCCTGGACTCTGAATTTATTCACTTAGCTCCAGACCTAAGCGTGTACCTTTTTGTATTCCAATACTCCTTGCTAATGTCTGTTCCTTGTCTTGTATCATGAATAGCATTTTATTCCTTGGTTGAGTATAAAAGATACCGCACTGCAGTAATGATTAGAAGTTGTTGAAAAATTGCAACTGGGGAAAAAAAAAAATAAAGAAGGGAATTTTAACTCCTGCAGCAATGCCTGCTGCTACTTTAAAGCTCTTATTTACTTTATATTTACCGGGTTAATGTTAGTTTCCTAGCCTCATTGTGCCAGAAGCTGAATAAACATAGCCAGGGGATGGCTGTGCCCCAAAGATATTATATTCTACACAGAGGGGTGATTGTGTCCTTCAGGCTTCTCACCTGTGTCAGGAGACAGTTATGGAAGACCTTTCACCTGCCCTTTCACAAATTCCTCCTGTTCTGTCTGATCCTTACATGGGGTCTTTGTGTTAGAAGTTGGTCAGGAAGGAAAATTTGGACTCTGGAGCTGTAGCAACACTTTTGTGCCTCATTGGGCTTTCAGGGCAGCCCTCATCTGGGCAAAAATCTGTGGAATTCTCCGAGTCTGCTGATAAATGATGGGCAAGGGGGGTAGCGAGCATCCACACCTGGGTGGTAGCCACCATCATGCACCCAAGACCGTTGGCACCACCAGAGCGGGCTCCTCTCCCTTCTTGCATCATCTGCACAGCAGAGCTCACTGCAAAGCTCTGTCCTGGGAAAGGGTTTCATACATGACCACAACCGGAGCCAGATCCCCCATGACCTGTACCGCCGCAAGTGGTGAGCGCTCCAGTGAACTTAGTAGAGGAACGTCTGCAATGGTTTAGAAATGAAACTAAAGTTTCTGTAGAGGCTGAGATGTTGTAATGGCCGTATGAGCTCAAATGGCACACTCCAGATTTACATGCAGTTTGTCCTCAAATGGAAAATTCTTAATAAACATACTTTAAATCAAGAAGACTACGCACATAGTTAATAGGGTTGTGTGCACATTGCTCTCTAAACCCTCGGGATTTATTAGAGAGGGATCATCTTTTCGGTAAAAGTTTAGAACCATGCACTAGGATAACATTTCCTCTTGCAGGGTCACACAAAATTATTGAAATTAAGGTATTTATTATTAAATGCCTTAGGATTTTTTCTGTGCAGGAAGAGCAGTTGAATAAACTGCCTCTCTGTACTTCTGCCAAAATCTTATTTGAAGCAACAGACACTTGCTAGGATTTGTATTTGTTGTTTGAGAAAGTCTACCTACGCTTTGGAGAGCGAGCACCAGGGCTTTGTGTGTATACGAATACTTTGCCAGGTTGTTTACCAGAGACGTTATAGCAACAGATGCTGTAAACAGACATACATTTTCCAGAGCAGAAAGAAGAAACCCAGAAGGAAATCAAGATTTCACCAGAATACTGTAAGCAATTTTAGCAAGTCGAATGAATGTCCAAAGGCTGACAAGCATTAGGCCTTCACTTTCACAAAGGTTTTAAGCACAGGCTTAATTGTAAACACATGCTTACGGATGTCGCTAACCAGCGAAGTACTTGCACAAAAGATTAATTTAACAATAAAATAATAGCTTCACAATAATAATTTCTTGTGCTTTTCCGCTTAGAAACCTGTAGCTAATGTAAAAATAAATAACACAGAGGAAACATGCATGACTTTGCCTTCCCATGGCAAAAAGAGTCATAAAATAGGAAAGGTCATGTGCTAAGTGTGATTTACCTGAACTTTAAGTACTTTGAAAATGAAACACCAGGAACAGCATAATCAGTCAGGAGAGCAATTAGGGACTCCATTACCACTCAAGAGAAGCAACAGAGACCATAATCACTTGCCTGAGGAAACGGTTTTCACATACATGCCGAATTCAGCATGTTTTCTCTCGTATCAGCAGTGTGTAAGTAAGGGAGTGTCTTAAGCTCTTGACAGGAGTAAGAATAATACATAGGAAATGTGGCGGTTATTTAGGGAATCTGTCTAGTCGTAATTTATTCTTTCTGCTTCGTTATCTGGAAGTAGTTGCTAAAAATGTTCAAAGCCTGGGCTTGCTTAAGGTATGTGGAATGCTTCGTTTGCTGACAAGGTTTGCAATGTGTCCAGCAGACCGGGGACACCGAGGAACCTTGAACTCTGTTGTACAACGGGAATTGCTATGAAGGGGTTGCTAGACAGGCCACTTCTCTTCCATCTTTCACTCTTTAAGGGGAAGCAGAAAACCCAGCAGGGACAAAGATGATAAACCATGGTTTTTAAAAACGTCCATGTGATGGACATTTGGGGTGGGAAAAGTCTGGTGACCCATATGTGCTTTATGTGTACCCTCACATACACACGGGAGATGAGTATAGGGCCTAGTTTAACTCCAGGCTAAGCATAATTCTCTATGGCAGAAAGATAGAAAGAAATTACTTGAGTTGAAGGAGGATTGTGGCCTACTCCGAATGTCACGTGTAAAAGTCTAAAGCATCCAGGAAGTGCATGTAGGGCCTGTTATCTTTGTCGTGTATCTTTTGTGTTGACAGACAAAGTGCAATAGTATTTTAGACTCCCATACAAAGACTGTTCTGTTCAAAAGAAGCATCCCAGTAGCTGGAGTTGGGGGAAAGGATTAACCAATGTGACAGTTAGGCCGGTGGATCCCTACCAAGAAGAAGGGATAGACTGTTTTCCTTCTGGGTTGTGTTGTTAAAGGACTCAGGGCAGTAAATAGACTCTGAGAGGGGTCCAAATATTTCAGGATCATAAAACCAACAGTTCATGGAAATTGTCCAGATGGCTAAATTTTAGGACAGGTTTCATGTAACTGAAGGTGGTGTCTACTTGCAACTGTTGGATTAATTTTGTGTTTCTGTTTACAAAAATGAATATTACAGGAAAATTCAGACATCGCATAGTGATGCAAGGCTTTTAATAAAGAACAGCAAAAAACCTTGAAAGTATTGGAAAAGGGTCTATAGCAGGAAAACACAACCAAATGTATGCACATCCACAGAGAGCAAACAGTGAATGATTTGGTATCTTAAGGTAGGAGGCTAGAACACTCTTTTTCTTACCCTTTTTTCATTTTGATAAGACGAATGAATGATTTTTAATGGCCATGAAAGGCCAATAAATGACTGCATGGTTGCACTCTAGTATGATGAAAATACTAGTCAATATTTATAGAGGATTTATACGGCAAATAGACTGAGAGCAACGATGGGCCCGTAATTCTCTTAGCAAATTTAATATTTTCCTTAGACGTTTTTCTTTCTGTGCGGGTTTTGTGCATTCATCAAAGATAGTCAGACATCTAGTAGCCCTACTGCTCTGACAGGGTTGCTGGACATCTGGAGATCTGTACGTGCCAAGTGCATTAGCATATACGGGCTCAATAGTTCATGCACGGTCAATCTGGAACATCCAGGAATTCTCTCCTTGGGTCCCACGCGCTGAGCTGTGCACGTGCCCAACAGCTGTTTGCACATCAGTGGCTTTCTGATGACTTCCTGGAAGTCTCTTGGAGAAACAGGAGAAAACTGCACAGATCTTGCTACAACCAGGGTGTAAGAGATTCATTTTGCTGTAGCACAGTTGCGTAAGACTAGTGTACGGCAATTTTCAAGACCGGGTTTATAGTGAAGGAGAGGTGTTTAATATTTTTTTTTTTTTTTTAATATTTCTGGGCAACGATGGTTAGAGGAGATTTGAAAGGCAAATTAGAGACGCATATGCAGAAATTTTGATTGAGATTCTTAATCTAACAGTACAACTCAGCACAGGCTCAACTTCAAGCTCATAAGTGGTATTCTTGGCAAAGGTAAACACATATCAGGGCATTCAGCAGCAGGCAAGATTAAGCTAATAAGATTAATCACACATGCACACATAGTAAAAAGAAAAAAAGATTTTGGGAGCAGCAGGTATGTTATCAATTGCTGCCTGAAAAATGCACTCTAGCTTGTTTGGGCTGGTGATAACTGAGGAATTTTAGCTCTGTTGCTTGCATTTTTTGTAACACTTTCAAATTGCATTCACGGTCTTCCAAAACAACTTTGTGTTATGAAGGCAGGCAAATTCCTTTACCTCCATATTCTTCCAGTCCAGGTTGGTTTCGTTTGGTTTTTTTTTAGCAGCCTTCCCTTGAACACTAGGAGAAAGTATGTTAAATAGTGATCTCACGCTGGTGGGAATTATATTTTTGTTGTAACTGCAGTACAGTAGAATGTGTCTGGACGCCCAAATTTAGCACTTAGGTTAATAATTAAGGCGGTGGGAATGGCGGGGTGTTTGCTTTATCGCCAGCCTTGGCCTATCATAAAACAAGCTGCTTCATGGTGCTCTTTCTGCCTCGAAGAGATTTTATTCTTGAAGTGACAAGGGCCTTTATTTGTCCTTTCATTGTGAATAAGTTTGGCCAAAAGGTCCAATTCTAATGTGCACGTATTCTTGTAAGTTCAATGTACTTATTCTTTTAATACACTCCTTGGGTCATTTTTTCCTTTTGTGTTTAGCATGATCTTACTGTATCACTTTTCGTAACTGGCTCTCAGCAGATTCAATGCTCCGCAGCTTGAAGTGTCAGATTGTGGGTGGTCCATTTCATTTGAGGTATTTTGAGCCAAATGTGAATAGAAAACAGCTTTTGTTCTGCAATTTTGGACTTTACCCTTAAATACCTACCAGACTGTAATCATCCACACATCACCCACTGCCAATAAATAACCTATTTTATTATCCAAGTCTCTAGATGGAGAGGAACGTTTTTTCCTGAATTCAGCTAGAGGCAGCAATATACTGGGTTGTCTTTCTTTTTTTTTCCCATATGAAAAAGAGTTAGATATTTTATTAGAGTGGCAGCGATGTGATTATTTATTTTTTTTAATACAAGAGTACTGATGCTGAATTTAAAAACATAAAGTGGAGTTTAAATGTTTCTGTATCATATACTGGCATAAAGGAGAGCAGAATCTGGCCAACAGAGCTTTTCACATCTATGGGGCTAGAATAAACATGCAGCATAGAGATTAAGAAAGCGCAGAGTTTGATAGCCGTGATGATATAATTTTACAGGAGCCCTGAGGAATCTTAGTGAAATCCTAGGCTGCATGGGTGAGGCAAAGCAGAAGTGCTTAAAATAGAAATGCTCTCCGAAATCTCATAATCTAGGTGTCATGTAAAGTCAAACAGGTGGATGGGAGGTAAGCAGTGCAGAGAAAGCTGGCAGATGAATTAATTCTGTAACACACAGAATTTAACAGAAAAGCAGATGCTTGGGCTAGTTATTCTCCTAATCAAAGCTCGACAGGAGTAATACAGAGCCGTCCCAGCAGAGCTAAGTTTAAAGAAAGAATTTAAAAGTGTATAAATGTGAATTTACTGTCAGTTTTTTTTCCCTCCCTGTTCAAATATTTAGAAAGTGCTTGTTTTCCTGTCTTCTCAGATTCCCCTGAGGAAGCTGACAGGGCACTGTGCGGTAGCTTGGCCACAGGGCTACAGCAGCTCCTGATTTGAAAGGGTTCAATTGGATTCTGTCAGAAGTCTTCATTCCCAAGGGGCTTTTCTATTATTTTTATGATACATCAGAGTTATACTTGTGATGCTGTTCCCCTTCGCATAATCTCACAGCTCCGATTTGCGGCTCCCGAGAGAGTCCTTAAAGCACAGATGAAGGGCATTGGGTTAAATCTCATTTTACTAGGCAACCTGCTTTGTATCATTTTCCTTTTTTTTTTTTTTTTTTATAGATCAAGAATGTATTCTTGGCATATTTTACACAAACAAATGCTGTTCTCGGTGGGAGCCTATCTACTAGTTAAAGCAATGGATTGTGACTCAATGAGTGAGTGAGTCAGCCTCTGGATTCCTAGTTGAGCATTTTCTGTTGATTTATGGTGTGGCCCTGGACAACTAGCTAATGTCTTTCTGTCTGCCTATTCTCTCTCTTATTACTTTTGCGTAGGCATAATTATACCACACAGACCTTTCCTCGTCCCTTTCTAAAAAGGCTCTTTCAGATCAAGTGGTAGACTTGGATGAGAGTGTCCTTGACCAAGGACTGCCTGTAGTGTGGGTACTGTAGCAGTCTATGGCAAGGGACCCCTTTGCAAGCATGGGTGCAGGACATTGGGGTCCTCAGTGTAGGGCAGGAGCATGATCTGGGTCCTCACTGTTGAGTTTGGGCAGGTTACTCCAGCCACATCTGGAAAGCAACAAAACTTATAGACACTATGGGTATATCTGCTGTAGCCCTCTCTGGCAGTCAGGGAACCACTGGTACAGGACATGCAGTCGAGCGCACTTACCTGGTTGTTGTGTCTGTGGGCTCATTAGCAAATGATTTCAGAGAAGTCTAATGAATCGGACGATCCTGGGTGGTTTTGAAACTGTAAGAGGGCAGTGGGGGGACTGGGAGGCAAGGTCATAGTCTTCCATTCCTATTCCTAATAAACAGCACTAACTCTGCCCCGCAAAACACACTTATAAATTGTTTTGAAAGCCTCTCCTCAGATAACTGCACTTCCTAAAGAAAAATCCCAGAAACAGCAATTTAAAGGAAGTTTCCTGGTTGCGTTGAAGGAGGTTGAAGTTAAGGTTTGCTGGACTTGCTGTGTGCACGGCACAAAGCTGACACGTCCATCTGCAGAGGTTATGATGTCAGGTTTTCAGGATGACCATGCGGCAGGTACATGCAGAGCTCAGATCCTCAGTCACAGCTCTAAGATGATGCATCTCTGGGTCTTCATACCTCCTGGCTACCTCTCACAAACATACAGAAATGTGCTAGGTCATTTGTTGCATAGATGAATGATAGATCAACTTGTAGCTTGGGGACAGCTACTGGAAAGGCAGGTTTTCCATTTGCTACAAACCTTTTTATAAAAGAAAACAAAAAGGCCCTTGAATTGCAATACAAAAACATTGATTTCTTTAATAGCTGTTGGAAACTGATGTGCTGTCAAGGGAAGCAAGACTCTGCAGGCCAAACACAGGTGTGATTGCTTACCTCAGACTTGTATATGCTGTTTACAGCAATAGTACTTTTCCTGATGTGTAAGAACATTGGTTGACTGGACTTTGAATTAATCTTGCCCTTCTTGGGACATTGAGTTGTGGGAAACTGAAGGTGGCTTACAGGTGTCAGCAAATCTTAGATATACTGCAGTTGCTGCCAGCTGCGAACCGAGCTCCTGTTCATCAAATCCAAGTGGCTGTTCTTGAGATGTGATATGAAGAGCTGCGTCCCACCGTTTCAGTCAGAAGCTAGAAAGTGTACCCAGCTCAAAGCAGTTTCGGCCTCATAGAGTTGGGCAAGGGAAGTGCTTCATCATGAGAGGAGCCAGACCACTGAGGCAGCAAAAAAGTCCTCTGTGTCAAGTTGCCTCCTCAAAGCTGTGTGCATACGAGCCCCTTGAAGTCAACAGCAGCACGCTCAGTGACCAGCAGGCTTTGTATAAAGTCTGTCAGTTATTGTAAAAGTAGTGGAAGCATTCTGTCATGGCAGCCTTTGCCATTAAAAATAAATTACTTTTTTTATTTATTTTATTTTTTCTCCCTGGTTTAACTTAAGTGGTTACATGGTGGTAGACACTGACAAAGTCCAAGCATTTTGGGACTTGTATCAAATAATACTTTCATGTTTGGATTTCATTTGCATGTTTTTGAAGCTCTGCATCTTTCAAAACCACAAGCTTCCCATCCATCTCTTCAACCCGAATTCTGCTAAAATAGCAAAATCAACCGGTCATTAGCAGGGGTCTGGCTCGGCAACTGCTACTCTTATGATTAGAAGTTAGTTTCTAAAGCAAAGAGCCTAAAAGTGTAAATCCCATGTTTAGTTTTTACCTATTCTATTGCATAGCACATCCCATGCATAGTGCTAGATAGTTTCTTCTGCAGCCATAAAAATAATTGTGCAATAACTAGTCTCCCACTCAACCTAAGAAAACTCTTTATTCTGTTCTGGAAAATGCTATAGAAATATGGTAAATGAATCAAAAGAAATTGTTATCATTCAATTCAGTGCTATCGTTAAAAAAATAATCTGGACAGTGTAAGAGGTACAAATTGCTGACTGTGTCAAGAGGTTGATGTTCACACTTAATGCCTTAGTTATAGTACTTGAAAAAACAACTTTGAGATAAGAGATGACTACATTATACCATGTACCAAAATTGTCTTTCTTTGAGAGTAACTTAGCTTTGGTTTGAGAATTATCTATCTTTGCTAATCCTTAGTGGTTGATACCTTGAAAATATCAGTTCAACTATAGAGGTACAGGTGCAGAGGAGAAGTGAGAAGATTTTTAAGGAATATGCTAGTAAATAGAAAAGTGTTCACATAAAAATGTTGCCTGCTTTGGTCCTTTTAAAACCGAAACCTGTAGGACTGTTCAGAGTTGTGCAACTCCACACTGTTTACTATTATACTGATTTGATAACTTTAAAAAAATATCAGTTTTTTTCCTGTGCAGTAAAGACACTGGCCCATTCTGATTCATAAAAACATTTGCCTATTCACTTTAAAGCCACACCCCAGCCCCACTAAAATCAATACAATTTAAACAAGTACTTAAGCATTTGATCAATAATGCTTAGAGCCAGAAGGAAGTATTAGTATGTATAGTCTGACCTTCTGTACAGGACAGATTTGTAAGATTTCCCACGAGCAATAAATTAATCTTTGGCTAAAGAACATCTACAAGAAGGCTATTTTACCTCGATTTGAAGGCTAAGACTTCCTTCACTAACATGTTCCAACTGTTAGTTACCCTCAATGTTTCAAATATGTTACTCTCTGGCATTTTCCCTTTGTTTGGCTTCGTCGTCCTGCCATCACTTCTTATTTTTCCTTCCCAAAACAATATTTTCTCTTTCTTGTATAAATGTACACTGTAATCAGACTACTCTTGATTTTGTTTTTGGTAACCTTAAGAGTGACTCGTTTTAAGTTCTTCAGTGTGCTCTACAGCTCTATTTCTCTTACTATTCAGAGGTAAAGGGGAGAGAGGCCCAAGCTTGGGCATGTGGACGTATGGGCTTGGAGCATGGCTTTGAACATCTAGTTTTGCTGGATGGAGATAAATCCGCACCTTATATCCATGGAAATGGTTATGGGCGACAAAAGGACTGCACCACTGGACCTAGTTACAGAAAAGGACTTACATGTGTCATGGACACTAATTCAGGCTTTTGTCATTGATTCAGGACTTTTTGACACCTAAGAAGTTCTGAAAAAAAACCCCAAACCCTCATAATTTAATTCTTCTGTCTCTCTGCATACTTCCTCCCTTAAGATCTATTTCAGCCCTACAATTTCTCCAATAATTTCCAGTAAAGCATCTCCAGGGGACTCCCCAGTCCTGCCCAATCTTCTTCTCAAACCTCACCCTTCTGCCGCAGATACGCAGCGTAGCACAGGGCTGTCCTTCAATGCTGAGCTGAGTTTCCCAACCATGTCCTTGCTGGGCAGCAGTGGTGGGGTTTTATGTTGTGAAAAACTTTAAGACCATGAAGAGAATTTGCTTACGTGTAATGGACTCTGACTTTGGTTTTTTTTTTTTTTTGAAGCGCGGAGTGTATGCAGAGGAGCAGGCAGACTTTGTGATCTGCTGTCAGGCAAAGCGCGGCAGGATAGATCGGATAGACCCCTTGGTGTTTTGCTGGCACAAAAAATAGCCCTGTCTGCGGCGTGTTTCTTTTGTCATCTGAGATGTGTTGCTTTGAAAGGGAGGCACAGTGATGTGTAAGAGTATTTTGAGGGTACCACTATGGGGTACTCCCAAACGTCAGAACATGATGTGGTGGCTGATGTCTTGATTAGCTCTGAAGAAAAGCTTTCCCTTTCCTTTTCCACAAGAAGTTCTTCTCCCTCCGAGGAGAAAGAAGAAAACGAAACATAAACACTTAAGCAGAAAAGTAAACCCAGCTCTATGCCAGTTAATTATGAAAACTGTAGATCAATAATATGCTGAAGGATATATGTGTTCACCTCATCTGCCCAGAAAAGTTTGTATAGGAGATACAGCCAGACTGCGTGTCTAATCAAATGAAAGCTGTCTTTGGATATCAGAAAAGCAAATATTTTTAGAATGGAGCTTCAGCCTATTCTTCAAAACAAGTATGGAGCCATGTGAGGGTTTCTGCCTTAATCAGCTTGCAATAAGAGTTAGATGTTACTCCACAAATCACGTAGCAGAGCTGCATGTGAATAAATCAAGGATCAGCGTGGAGGAGGCATGAGGTGAAAATGAATTCACAAGCAGTTACTAAGCACTCTAACATCACCAAAATATTTATTAGGTGTATTGGACTGGAAAAAAGTAATGGACATGCCTAAATTGTGGTTCTGGAAGTTGTCCAAAGTGCCCTGGCTCCGTTGGAAAGCTGGTATGCTCGTGTACATTTTCAGCTTTCCGTGTCTAGTCTGGGTTGAGATTTGCATCTAGTTTTCTATTCCTCTGTTGATGTACCAGTTTTATGCAGCACCCTCTGGGATCACTCTGCCAGTTATCCCAAATGCCGCTGAGCAGAAAGACGTGTGAATGTCCCATGGGGAGTTGTTAGGGATATTAATATCATCACAAATTTATTGGAAAGCTCACTGAAGTCCACTAAAGTTTTAAGTGAAACTGTGCCCAGTTTTGAGCTTGGATAGGCCAAGAAATGTTTCTGTATTCTTTCAGTCTCAATTTAATGCAAAAGTCAGCGCAGGGCTTGCCCAGAAACACCTCCTGGTATACAGCAAACACTGCATTGGAAAAGGAAGGCACTTCTGGAGGTCATATTCCCCCAAGATCAATTGATTACAGGATCATAGGTTTGGATTTAAGAGCCTGTATTCTTTGTAGATTCTGTGTAAACTTAATGGTGAGTCCCATTTTGGAGTTGTCCCAAAGTCCAGCTCTCCAGTGATACCAGCTAGATCTCCCACGCGACTGGTGCTTAAAAGTAAAAATTAATCCACAGATTTTGGTAATGTGCTGAAAGGTTCAGACTGCAGAATTTCTCTACTAGAAATGAATCTTCTCTCTGCTTAACATTACTCACTTTAGCTCACATTTAACTAAAACCTTTATAAATTTGTTAATCTCACATATATGCTCGATGTCACAATACATCCTCTACCTTTGAGGTGCCATATCCATTTTACTGACATCTTTCTGTTCCACGCCATTAAACACTATTGCTGCAAGTGATAAGCAGGAAGAAAATTGCATGGAAAGGTCATCAAATGTGATTATAGTGTGCTACTTATGATATGACAATCCAGTAGTGTCATAAAATCCCAATTGTATCTCAGTGTTGTCCCCCTCAAGCATTCAAAAATCCTGTATTAGGCCTGAAAAAAATCATGAGCTATTTAAAACTTTTGAGTTTTTTTTAAAATTATGTATGTTGGACTCTCTTACTTTGCCTTTTTTTCAGAGCTTGTCGCATATGCTTCACATTGTTGAGTTGTGTCAAATGTCAAGGCTTACTTTTATAATGAAAATTATAAATGGAAATTGCCTGGGTTGTTATTCAAGCAATCTCTTGATTGCAGAAACCTGCAAGTACCGCAAGAGCTGTGGTGGGCAGTGGTTGATAATGGATGCTATTTGCTGAATGGTGACTTGATCAGCAGAGAATATTTTCTCTGTACTCAGCATTTTTTGTGTCATTTCCCGATTTAGAAGGAACCAAGAATGGTGGAGGGAGGAGTGAAGCTGAGGCTGTTCCTCCTCCTCAGATATGCAAGAAAAAGGGGGGAGAGGGCCAGGTAATCCTTGATCTACCTTTTGTTCCCTCTCTGTCTTTGAGCTATAGCAGCAGGTCACCTCTCAGCTGGCTAGGGAAAAGCAGGCAGGTGGCAAAGATGTGCCTTCTCCCTGCCCAGAAGCTGACACGCCGACCGAGCTTCTGGGTGAGGGCAGCCTCCTCCATACCTGGGCTAGAAAGGTGACTTCCACTTTTAACAATGGTTGAAACAAGTCCTGATTATCTCTCTTTCTCTATAAAATAGATAAATAAAGCTACTTTACACTACAACTTGCAAAAAAGGCTATCTCCAGAAGTTTGGTATTTGGCTTGGAAATGTTCACAGGGCAACACTAGCATGAAAAGTGTTAACTGAATATTCGTGTATGCTTTCTTCCCCTTGGTCTGTGCTACCCACACACCCCTTCCACTGACCAAATAGGTCTTCACCAAAAATAGACAGAGAGAAAACCCCTCCTTGTGATACACCAAAAGCTAGAACACTGTGCGGGAAGCCCAAGAGTGATAAGAGGGACAAAAGCAAAATGCTCATCAGAATGACTCCTGTGTGGACTGTGTGAATTCAAAAGGTTAAAACCTAATCCCTAAAAAACCGGTCACTTCTAGCAGTTAATGACCTGCTAGTCTGCTAACCATCAGGAGAGGAAGCCAGGAGCAGTTAACACTTTCAGAAACACAGTTGCTGCTAACAATAGTAATGAACCATATCTTGGACTTGTTATTGTAGACGATGCAGGAGAAAAATAATAAGTGCTTCAGAATGACAGTGAATAATTGAAATATTAAGGCATAGAGGTGAGGAGAGCTATAGACGCGATCCAGGAATGGAAGTGGAGTATTACAAATATAGCAGGCAAGCAGAATAGTGCCAGAGTGACCCAGAGGTTATTTTAAAGCTGGGGACTGAACGTTTCCTTCCTGCAGTAAACACGCAGGAAGAGAAGGAAGAAGGAAAAGGGAATGCAAGTAAGTGCTGGCAGTCAGTTTATGGGCTTGCTATTTTCTTCTCCTTCTGGCTGTCAAAGCAAAAGGTCTTACAAAGCTGTGATGCCCCAGAGAGTCCAAAGTTTCCCAGGGAAAGCTAATCATGAGAATTTATCTCTCCTGAAAGTCTCCACCCAGCAGCTGGCATTTCTAGACGTCCCAGCTAACAGGAACCTCTACAGGTACCTCTAGAGGTTATTTCCCAAAAGAAAGAGGTGTGCAGGATTTCCTTGCCTAGTGCTAAACCCAAGGCCATGCTCTAGACAGCACTCGCCTTGACAGAACGATGCTTCAGAGCTATTCATGCTCTGTTTTCAGCTTCTTATTTATTTTCTTGTTTTATGTAAACAGCCAAAGGATGCAAAGGAAGTATCAAAGGATATCTTTGAGGGTTCTGTCGTTGCCTGTGCAGTTTCAAGGACAGACTCTTCCTATTTGTCTACAATTTTTTGGTCTCTGAATGTAGCGACCTGACGTCTCGCTGCTCAGTATTTGCAAGACTGTAAGCTAAATATTTTCATACTTTTTAAAAATCAGCTTCTCTGATGACTAAAGTAGGACCTTGAATACTCCTGCTTTCATTTACGTCTTCTTTCAAGAAGTCAGTTCAATTATACTTAAAAACTTACAATGCAATATTTCTGAAACCTTGGCATATAAATTACTCCATTTTGCTCCTCCCTAACAGCATGACTATCAACATGAGCCTTATCATTGCTTTGTAATAACTTATTATTTATACATTTCAAACAGCATTATTCAAACATAATTTTTGACAGCACGACTGTTCATGCAAACTTGTGAGGCTCTGTACAGGCACTGTTTGAGATTAATGGTATAGATGGTTGTTTTGTTCCTGGGACACTTTTCTTTCTCTTTTTGTCAGATATCAATATCTGTAAACAAAAAAGACAATTTAGCATTTCATGTTAGATCAATTGTATTAAGTGGCATAGGGAGCGACAGCAGAATCAAGGGGAATGCACTCTGGAGTTGGTATGGAGTCAAATCTGGGTTCATATAAGTTTCTTCTATACTGAAGCTTCAGAAATTAGGAGTGGTGATTTATAAGCTTTTGACAAATTTCCATCTGTTCTCATTCCGTGTAGTTTTTTTTCCCCCTCAGAGTTCAAAGGCTGCCTACTGCAGAGCTGTGCTGCCTTTGTGATATATAGCTGTCTCTGAGGCTGTCATACGTTCTAATTTTAACGCTGACGGAGCTCTAAGCCTTCATTTGAGAACCACCCCGAATAGCTCCAACGAGCAGGAAATCTATTCGGCTAAAACCCAGCCAACTAATCAGTTTATGAACTCTCATGCAAAACAGCATTTGTGAAAATAAACCTAACAAAGTTCAGAAAAAGTTGAGCGATGAACATTGTTGGGGGTCGGAGAGAAATTAATGCTGATGTCACCTTGTACAATTTTTTCCCTGACTGCTACCTTCTGCCGCAAAAGTGATTTCATTTTCTGGCTGTGTAGCAATCAGCATTTAGCAAAGAACAAAGCATATTTTTTTTCCCTGACTCTGCATTTTTGAGGTTTGTGTAACTACATACTCCTCAATTCTTCACCCTTTTATTGTGGAAAGTTACAAATCCAGACATGGAAAAAGTAACAGTATTTAGTAACTTGTTCCACCTTTATTAAATGAACATTCATTATAGTAGGGAATATATAACACACGCACACAAAAGAGTAATAGATTCTAAAAGTGTAGTAACAGGACATATTATTTAACTAACACTACTAATGCTGAATCCAGTTCTTCCCTCAATTACAAATATGCAATTCCCAGTGTGACAATAAGGGATAATTATAGGAAAAATTCATCATAGTCAGTCATTAGCCTCAGTTTCTCACCGCTCTAACTTTTAAAAAAGCCCACCCTGTATTCTAATATTTCCGGGAAGAAATTCATGGGCATCATTCTGTTAATCCCACAAACATATCAAAAGCAGCTTTTAGATTTTCTCAACATTTGAAAATAAGATGCTTTTTCATGGTAAGTGCCTTGTTTTCAAAACAGAGGTGTACATCAGATATTCACCTCCCTTCCTATTGCCCAGTTATTTTAAAAATGAAAATTTTATTCTTTATAGCTAGAGGTAAAAAGAGAAAATAAAAAAGAATCAACATAGCAATAAATAAATGAACATTATTTCTGTCTTCTCTTCCTCCTTTTCTGCCCTCCAACCCCAAGATGAATTTTTCTAGAGTCCTGCACAGGGAAAAAAACTTCCAAATTGTTGAACAAAAAAGCTTTTCCAAGTTTTGACCAGATTTCACTGGCCTTCAGTCTCACAGGACTGCCAGCTATAACTAATTTCCGTTCCCCCCCTCTGTTTCTGATGCACACTGAGAAAGTCGTTAGTGGCATGTTCTCTTTTAGGTGCAAAATGCAGAAATGATCTCAAACACATTGACGTGTTGTGCAGCCCTGTTTTCCAAGAGGGTTGCTCCCACCTTCCTCCTCCTGCCAGGTGATGAATGAAGCCGGGAAAATAATGTTTAGAAACCGGAAAAAGAGCCAATCACAAGGTGCAAGAAGTGAGAATTTGCAGTTAAAATGAATTGCTTAGTGATGGGGAAGCAGAGCTTTTTGTGAGATAAGTCCCATTAGACAGAAGGTAGAGGAATACTTTGAACTTGGGCTGGATGTAAAACGGATGAGGGCTACCAGGGCTGACCTTTTTTGAATTATGATGATCCTAACAGAGAGAGTTAAGTGAAAACTGATGGAGGGAAAGCAGGACTGCAGTTAACTGAAAAAAGAACGCATTTGGTTGTTTGAAGGTCCATATGTAAAAGCAGAAAGTTTCAGTGGATATCCACAAATAATGAGAGACATAATTTATCTGAGAAACCATCCTTTCAGTTGACAGCCACAAGCATAATACCGTGGTCTTTCTTTCCCTAACTAGTCCCTGGGCCTAGGTTTTCTTCTTATTTCTTACTACAACACACAAATCTCTTCAACCGCAGCTTCTTTGCAATGTAAGGGCTTAAAGTAGCTATTAGAAAAATTAATAAACAAAAAAATTAACATTCTTTTATACTCTGTTTTCATGGCTTTGCATTTCATTTCCAGAAAGCGCACCAGAATTTACTGCTACGCTCCTGAGTGCAACTGGCAATGTTGTTACTATATTTATTGTGATAGCAGTGCTTAATAATTATAGTATCAAAAAGTCTCAGTTATAATCCCTTTATTATAAAGACCTTATAAATAAAACCATTTTTTATAATCGAAGAATAATACTGTAAGCAGCAGTTACTTTAAAGGGCAACACAGAGGCCAAAGGTAAAAAAAAAGGCCAGTGAGATTCCTAAAAAGTTCTAAACAGTAACTGAAATTATTTTACATCTTAACACTTGTTTGTTATCTGAAATAGTAGGAGTCAGCTTTAAATCAAAAGCTGCTTAATGCTTTTTAGTTGCCTATTAAACTGTGCAGATTTTTTACTAAAGTGACTCTAAATGTTTCATGAAATCATATTCTGACCATCTGAAATACTTTGTTTAATAAGGTTCCATTGATTGTCTCTTTTATATGCTGCAAACAAAGTGCTCCGCTGTTAAGCTGGACAGAATTAGGCACAAGCTATACAGGATTCCAGAATTAGTTCCACTGCACGACATATGTTTTCAGAAATGGAAAAGCACAGCATGCAGCAACATGCATGTGATTTCTAGGAAACTCAGCAAAGACTGGAGAAAGTTTGGACTGCAGTCATTATACACCCAGTTCTCCTAGTTTCTGCTGGAGAGAAAGCTTTTGTGAAAGAATTTTTATGTGCAGCCTGCCAGCTTTAGTACATCTAAATAATTTATAAAACTCTAGGAGGTAATCTCTGACCAGGCTTAGCCATTAGAGCGATCATAATATTATTTAGAGGGTCAGGTTTCCATATTGTAAAGGCAGACCTGATTTGTCAGGCTGTGTCACAGAAGTTAGGACTTCAAGCCCAGGCTTTGCCTATGAACTTCAAGTGTGTTGTAATTTATTACTTGCCTGATGCAGCTAATGTAGGTTTTCTCTATTTTGAATCAAGGTTGATATTTGACTAACGAGCAAGTCTTTTGCCCATCTGCCCTTGTGCTTATGTATATTAACTTCCTTATCCTTGCAAGTGTTCAAGAAGTTTTATTGGGAAAAGGCAAATGTCAAAAGTGTAAAGTTACTTTAATAAAACTGACCAAGATCAAGTTTCCTTGCTGGCTGCCTGCCATTGAAAATCCCTTTGTTAGCTTTTTAAAATTTCCTGTGTCAAACGGAACCCTTTTAATTTCTTTCTATCAGACCAAACATGTTTAATTAAAATGTGAAAAATTTGACTAAAAATTTCATAGCGCAGAAACCTTGGGGGTTACCTTCCTTCATAACCTGCCCTGTTTTGAGATTACCATTATTTTAAGGACAGTTCTAAACCTCCTGGATGTAGAAAACATGGAAGATCAAGAAAAAAAGAACTAATTATATTACCAAATTTTTGATTGATTGTATCCTCCCATTTTCCAGGGGTGCTGATAAAAGTTTCATGAAAAACAGAGAGCATGAGCTGCTGTAGGAGGGGTGGGAGGGGAGGAGAGAAAAAAAAAAAAAAAGAAGAAATATGGTAAATGTGAACACAATGAAATGATTAAAGTAAATGAAAGCATTACTGTGCAGCTGGAACAAACGATTGATATAGTGTGCACTGGACTGATAGTTGTAGGAAACACTCCTTGTCCCCATAGCTGCTTTGATTGGCAATATTGAAGTTAGTATAAGGAGCTAGCAAGATCAAATGCAGTGTCCAAATAAATGTTCCACTAATCGACTGGAAAAAATAGTGGTTATGGATTTGGACATCCACTGTTTAAATTGCACTGGGTTACTATGACAGGCGAAGTGCTTGGCATAAAAAAAAAAAAATAATATTACCAAAACAATTAGACTCCATTAAAATGGAGTCTTTTGAAATGCTTGGCGTGTCTTAATATTTTGTGCCTGAAAAGAAACGTGATCAGGAGAGTAAATGCAATTTCGTATCATATACATATTAGAAATGTAATAAAATAATAACAAAATGGTTAAGCACTAGTTAAATTTCACAACAAAATTACCTTCTTTGTCGTAGCAAGGCAGTGCGCTTAATTTTACTTAATGTAGTGCATAGAAGGGCAGGTTGTAGAAATCCCAAGAGGTTTGACATTCGGTCTCCTTAGTCCATATCCTGCATTTTTCTGTTCTGTTGATGTGTGTTGCAAAGTCACGTTTCAAAAGGAGCACAATTACGAGATACAATTTGTTCCGGCATCGCTGGTGTCTTGATAATGGCCAGCATTCTCACGTCCTCTTCTTCGTTTTGGACTAGTTGGACCTATTCACAGCGGCTCTGCCTGGTCAGGAAGAATACATCAGTAGTGAAAATGATGCCTGGTCTCAGTGCCGTCCTTATCTCAGATAACAAAACCTGAGGCCCCGGAGAGATAAGGTACTTTACAAACAGTACCTCAAGAAGTAGGAGATAGAGACAAGCCTAACACACGTAAGTGTGGACTCATTCCAAACATACTTTCTTTTTATCCTCTAATCACCCTTATTTGATTCTCTTTGTTCTCCTCTCCTCCAAAGAAACAAAATGTCCGTGTGGTCTTTTCCAAATGAGGAACAAATAGGGTTCAGTAGAAGATTTTGCCAAAACCAATAAACAGAAGTGGCAGTAGCTGTGTTAAAATCCTAGCGTTTTTAAATAACACAAAAGGAGAATTAGTATGGCCTAGCCTTGGGCCAAATCTGCTAATTTTCTGAAGTATGGTGTCATTACAAACTTAAGAAGGATCTCAGGAGTTGATACAAACCATCTGAGCTCAGAGCTGTAGCATTACAAAGGCATTCCAGTGTCTCTGATGGAAGGAATTAACAGGGAGGCCAAGACAGAGGTGGATGGCCAAGAAAGAGGTGTAAAGCCCAAAAGGTCTGGGAGGCACAAAAAGTCTGGGAAGCCAGATAGGTATGGGAGGCCCTGTCAGAGGCAGAGGTAAAAAGGTGTGAGAGGCCCAAAATGTATGGGAGGCACTGGCAGAGGTGGAGGTCAAAAGGCGTGAGGAGGCCAAAAAGGGGTGTGAGGCCCAGACAGTGGTGGAAGACAAAAAGGTGTGGGAGGCCCAGGCAGAGGTGGAAGCCCAGAAGGAGTTGGAAGCCGTATAAATATGGGAGTTTCAGGTGGAGGCAGAGGCCAAATAGGTGTGGGAGGCCCAGACTGATGAAGAGGCCTAGGCAGCGGTGGAGGCCGAAAAGGGGTAGGAGGCCCAGACAGAGGTAAGGGCCAAAAAGTTGTGGGAGCCCAAAAAGTTATGTGAGGCCCTGACAGAGGTGGAGGCCAAAAAGGTGTGGAAAGCTAAAAAAAATGCATGAGGCCCTGACAGAAGTTGAGGCCACAAATGTGTGGGAGACCCAGAGGGAGGTGGATTTCCAAAAGGTGTGGGAGGCTAAGACAGAGGTGGAGGCTGAAAGCTATGGGAGGCCCAGACAGACAAATCGTATGTTCCCAACAATCAATTAATACATTTAGTCCTATTTTTTAACCTTTCCAACCACTGCTTAGTGTTTGCACGCTTTGAAATGAAGTTATCTCAAAAACATAAAAATAACAACACTACTCTGAGCTCTGGAAATAGATTGAGAATGAGAAATTATGTGTACATCGATTCTCCTCCATATTGGGTTATAATACAGAATGGGTGAGGTATGGCAAAATTTAGAATTGGGTCAAAATACAGATTTCTTTGGCTTAAATTTAATTTAAAGACCATCAGCTTGTATTGCTTCCTGGACAGCTTTAATTATCACCTCATTTCTTTGGGTCATTGTTCAAGGTTCTGTCCTCTCTGTTTTGTGGAAGTTAAACAAAGGAAGTCCTACCTTTAGCTAAACTGAATGAGAGACTGAAAACATATGTCCAAGAATACCACTACATTCTTTGTCTTCGATATATAAAACCTATAAGTAGATACATAGAGAGTTCCAAAATATATTCCTAGGTAGGATATTGCTGCCACATTTACAACAGTTTAATTCACTAGATTAATTTTTAAAAAAACACCTCTTTTCTTTCATTTAAGACGAAAATCGTAAAAGGTAGGCTAGGTGTAGAGGATATTTTTCCCTCTTACACTCAGGAAAGGGGGAGAAAACTATGTGCAAATAATACTGTGTGTTTAATTTTAGCTAAGTGTGGGCCATGTCGGTTAAAACTAAGAATAAAATACACTGTGTGCATACAGTCTTTCACCTCCAAGGATCTCAGAGCACTTCAAACACACCAAAAACTCTTCATCCCGTGTAGTCACAGTGCTGCTCAAAGGTACAATGAAGCTGTTGTTCAGCTGCATGTAGAAATGCTACACACCAGTGGAGGGTAGAAAGTTAAGAATAATACAGTATATTCAAATATAACTTTTAGGAGTTTTTAGGTGGGCTGAATGTAGCTACCTGGAATTTGGCCACAGGACTCAGCTTAACAGCCCTGCTCTTGTGAAAAGTGGAATAAGATCTTTAATTTTTCCATTCCATTTCCATTAATCACCAAAAGTGGTCATGAGGTTTTCCACCCCAGCCAACAGTCAAACTTTCCAACGGCGTGCTTCCGTTTAGCAATACGTTACCAGGGCACTAGATCAATGCTTCTTCAGTGTTAAGAGTGCCTCCTACTGAATCGCTAACCCAATTTCCCTTCATGTCATGACTTCCCATCTAAAAATTGACCAGCTATCCTCTCCATTTAGATGATGATCTAAGACTCTATGATAGGATGGTAACACAAGCTGAGATCCTGTGTCTTTTTAGAGAGGCCTTTAATCCATCTTCAGGAAGTCTTTCAGCAAGATTTCACTGCTCTGTCAGGCTAGGTTTACCATAAAACAGCAATTGCCCTAATCTATAGTAGTTTGCTATATAAATCATAAAAAGAATTTGAATAATAAAGAAGATATAAAAGAGCTGAAACTATAAAGGGTGATTTTTTTACCAAATGACCCTAGGTTCTTAAGGATCTTTGCTGGGTTCTGAACCCAATTAGAGCCTGTGTGTAAAGAAAAAAAAGGCAAAGCAAAATGATGAAATCCTCTAATTACATAGTCAAAAATATCTTGTGTACAATATTCAGAGACAGGAAGGAAAAAAATGATGGTAGGTGGCATGATAGGGAAGGACAGTTCTGTAGCTGAAGAAGGGATAAAGAATTATTATATTTTGCAGTGAAATTCAGTCTATGTAAATATCTTCCTGGCCAGATGCTGCATTTAATTAAGATAGCTTTAACAAAAATGCGCCCTACCCCCCTCCCCCATTTAAAGGATAGTATTTACATTTCTGGTCAGAAAGGCTGATTTTCTATACCGTTCAGAATAATTGCCAATGCCTGATTTGAGGGATGTTCCTAATTGGACAGTTCTGTACTTTAGATTAAAAATTATCTACTGTATCTTGAATTTGTTCCAATCATAGGACATTATGGTCACTGTGTATCCTAGCAGGACTGGCAGCTGTTTCATTGTCATCTCTTCAGGCTGATTTACTTTCTAGCAACACATGCAACTGAAACTACATATTTACAAACACATGCTTTGCCTTTGAACTAGAAAAAATTACCATGAGAACAGTGGAAGTACAGCTTTTTGCAGATAAATATTCGTTTCTATACAATTTGTAATAGTTTCTGTCTGCAAAGAAGGTTTCTATTTTATCTTCAGTAATTCCAAACTGTTGGTCTTTGGATCACCTGGAAAAGAAAAAGAAGAAATTTAACGTTTAATTTCTGGAAGAGACTTATTCAGATCTCTCTCTCCCTTGTCTGTATTTATATTTTAACAGTATCTTAACATCTACCCTAAGAACAGATCTTTATTCACTAGCTACTGCACATATCCAAACTCAGGAAGACTTTAAAAAGCTCAGAATTGTATAACTCAGCTAAGCTTGGTAAAATGTGGGTTTCATACACGTCTACTGCTTTGAGATACAGGTTATTTCTGCTTGGTGCTGAGCTCCGGTGTTTGAACACACTGGCCTGTGCTCGGCCACATGCTTTTTTGTGTCCTGTGGACAAGGTGGTGATCAAGATCCTGGGGGCTGATAGTGGGAGACACAGCAATTCACAAGGAGCCTCAAGCTTGCGTCTATCCAAGCTTTTCCTGAGCTGGAAAACACTTTGAAAACCTTCCCAGATGGTGACTGTAATAGAGGTGTCAGCTGTAGCTGGTAAAGGTCCTTCTGGATACTGTGAACCATTACGGTGCCCTTGCCATGTATTTTTTCTTTGAGCAGCAGATCACTACTGCTGTCCACACCCAGGGCAGCCCTTGGTCACAAGAGGATGCAGCACTCATTGGGAGACTCTTCACTTGTCTTCTTAATTTCTCCCTCCCCCTGAGTATAGAGTCATAGAAACATATAATAGTTTGAGTCGAAGGGACCTTTAAAGGTCACCTAGTCCAACCTCCCCTGTAATAAGCAGGGACATCTTCAACTAGATCAGGTTGCTCAGAGCCTCATCCAGCCTGACCTGGAATGTTTCCAGTGTCTCAAGGGAGATGAAAGCATAGCAACAATTTACCTTTTCGAGGGCTGAGCTCAGCTCTTAGGTGCTTTTGATGGTGTTGATTTTGATAGGTGTTTACCTCCAATATCCCAGAATGCTTGCCTTTAGGATATGAGAAATCCAAGACAAACATTAAAAGTGATGGGTTAGCCTGCCTGGCATTGACTCTTTTCTAAAGGCACTTCAATAATAAAGTTTATTGGTAAACAATGCTAGTAATGCAGTTTTCTAAGGCAAAGTCCATATTTATTTCATTCTGTAAAAAGAATATGGAACAAGCCAGTATGAAACAAGGAACATTAATGTGTTTTTTTTCTGGGATCTTGCTAAAAAGCACCAGAAAGATGGATTTACTAAGGACAGACAGAATTGAAGCCTTTTAACCCCTGCAAAAAATGACTGCTCACCTTTCTGTTACACAATCTCTTTATGTAGTTTGTCTAATTCACCTGTATTTCTGTACAGATGAGCAGACATTTGCTCTGATTCAGGCTATCTATGCTTGTGTTTGAATGATTAAGACCAATATTTTCACCCTGAGGCGCCAGGAGCACAGCTCACTAAATCCTGGCACCTCTGAAGATGAAACGCTTGTACTTAATATGGATCATGAACAACTGTGGTAGGAAGTTCAAAAATGTATGCATGAAATGTTGTTCCCGGTAAGTGTTTCTTTGGGACTTCTGGTCTATTTGCCATCAGATGCTGTCTCTTGGAGGTCAGTGGAAATGTTTTTGTTGACCTTTGTGGGCACACTTGAGTTACCTACCATGCAATCATGTCAAATACATCTAAAAACATTCTGCTTCATCTAATGTTGTTTCAAAACAATTTCCAGTCCATTAATTATGGTTTGCAAGCTCTTCTTTCATGGGGCCACTTTAATGTTGCTGAGTCATACTGTTCAAGCTTTCCTCTTTACGGTTGCATTTCCTTAAACATAACCTTGGTGACGTTTGTGCCAAGAGGCGAATGGCTCTGTGACAGGATTTGGCCTTATGTAAATACCTGAAGAGCCACTTCCCTCAAGGCAAATACTGAAATCCACTTAAATAAGACTTTTAAAAGATATTTTCCATCTGATGTAGCTCTGCATAGGTATTCAGCGACAGTTAACTGCAATCCAAGCTTAGACGAAGTATTTATGTAGACCTGTTGCTCGTACCTTGTCATCTCATGTCGCGTTAGCTATCATCCTGACGTACATGTCTTTGAACTGCTTCATAGGAAGAAAAGCATTGGAATAGATGTGGCCAGGAAAGCAACTGCTAGTAAAGGTATCGGTAGAGACCAACACCTACCTTGACTTCTGCTACATCTTCCCCACCAGCCGGAGGGAAGACGGGACAGCTTAACCACGTCAAGGGAGAGGGGTGGTGAAAAAGCGCTTGCACAGGCAGACCCTGGTTGCAGCTGTGCTATTAGAGATCGCGTTCAGGCGGAGACTAGTGCTGATTTTATGGGCGCTTCTCCATTCCAACTCAATGTATAACAGGTTAACTTAAACCGTGTGTGACTTTACACCCGCCTGCTTGACTATAGGTTGGAGCAGAATTTAGGAGAAGCCTTAAGCGGCTGTCAGGGATCTTGTCTGTCAGAGGTCTATCAATTAAACCAAGATGTGGCTCCAGTGTTTGCCATCTCCCAGCTGAGACATACATCTGCCTGCATCCTAATTTGGGCATAACTGCGGTGAGACAGGAGGCTCGACTGGGCTAATGCCAGCGCTCACGCTTGGAGCACACACAGTATAGATGGAGGCTGGGACAGTCGCTGTGCCTCTGGCCTGCAGAATCAGGCCCTGGGCATTATTCTTGCATAACCTTGCCATTTTACTGGTCGGAGAGTTTTGCAGCTATTAAGTATGGTAAAGCAATTGCTTTACTTCCTCCTGTGAGGAGAGAAAGAGAGAGGTATCAAGCTTTTAAATTTCAGCAAAGGGTTAATTTACCTATGAGCCCCTTGTACAATACTTTCACAAGCCTGGGGGGAAAAAAGATCCCACAGAAATGGTGTAAAAGAGGGGTACATACTCAAGGGCACTCTTCATCAAATCTGTTGCCTTGTTCACACTGAAATGAACTTGGACTTATACCTCATGCGCTCCAAGGTAACATGTGCCGCTTATAAAATCATGTATTTTGGCATGGGTGTTAAAATTCACTTTTCTCTGTTTCAAGGACACCAGTGGGAGGAAATAAAAACCTTGCAGAAATGTGTTTTCCCAGTTCGCTGCTATTCCCAGAAGTTACTGTCTCCCTTCTGTTGTGTCTAATTCAAAAGAGCAGGTTGATCCCTTCACAAGCATCAAACTGTTTTGTAACATGAAAAAGAGTCGGTGCAATCACTTATCTCCCACATTATCTTGGAGCAAGCTGCTCTCCAAGGGTAGCCAGCTTGAATGGCTCGCTTTGTTGTCCATAGAGGAGAATCACTCTTCATTCCACTGTCTCTATGCCAAGACGTGGCTTCCAATGAGGTAATTGTTTTGACAGTTTGACATAAAAACCAAAAAAACATTAAGAAGTAAACAGTCATACATTTCTGATGAGTGGGAGCACTTGTAAAAGGAAAATGAAATGTGGCCAAAACTTCCCTTAAAACATTAAGACACTATTGAATATTCTGATTTTATAAAAAGGCAACATGTTACAAACCTGGTATTATTAGCCGTTGATTAAAATTCCAGTGATTATTTCATAGCTGTTCTTAACTGCTGTGTTTTTAAGATGTTTGAATCTCCTTTGCAGCACAAATCTGATCTTTAAAGGAAATAACATAATTTCAAACCTTGGTAATTGTTAGTTCCATTTAAGACATTGTTGGCAAAGCATAAATTGCTTTTCTTGGAGCTCTGCAGACTTTCTAAACTGAATGCGAGGTTCTGCCTGTATTGGGTTGTTTATGTGGCCGTGTGAGATGTTCACAGCAAACCCTGAACCAGCTCAGACTTAGCTTGGGTTCAGCACTCACTGCAAATATCAGTGTCAGCCTGGGCTGGCAGGGTCCCCGAGTGCAAACTGGGCTTTGTCTTCAGTTCTATGCAGTGGCTTTTTGCCCTTCGGTTAATCGCTCAGCATGTCCTGCAGGTTCTGTGTGTCCTCAGTGCTCACCGGGGGATTGGAGGTTTTGACATCCTGGGGGCTTTGCCATTTTCGTGGCAAAGATAGAATACTTTTCTGCATGTTATCTGAGAAAAACATTGTTAATGGCAGAGAGGGAGAAAGGTATCCTTAACAATTTCTTCATTGATGAAGAGCTTGGCTATCAATATGGAGTTTCAGAGGTAGGCACGTGGGAATACATACATATCTAGAATATGCATATATGCTATTATCATTTACAATCTCATCTGCCTGCAGTGGCTTCTGGAGTTTCGCATCTTACTGTGTGAGGGTGCAAGAAATGAGGCGAGTGAGACACCACAAAGACTTAAAGTGTTAAAGATCAAACCTGAGCTCAGATTTTCATTTCTACAGTTCCTCTAGTTTGGAAGCCACTTACACGGTTTTTAAGGGCAAAATTGTCCTGGCTGATCCTTAGCGCAACTCTGTTGGTTTTAATCAAGGTGATCATAAATACTCCTACAAAGTTCCTATTATCATCTACGGCATCTGCCAGTACTGACAACACAGAAGTTATTTCAGTTTGCTCTCAGGTTCTCCACAACTAAAGGTTTTATCGCATCTTCTCAAACCTGCCTGTATACCTGGTAATACTAATGGTGCAGAGTTCATGTAAATTTTATCTTGATCTAACCTGCAGTTTGTTTGAATATGCATCTGCATTTTTATTCTCATTACAGGAATCTAAGGCTGGGAAGCATAGTGGATGCTTTGGGAGCACAGGATTTGCTGGGTTTCTGGCAGGCACATTTACCTCTCTGGGCTTCAAGCCAGCTTGGCTCTTTTGAGGCTCTGCCTCTGCTTGTTCCTTGTGCTAGACAAGGTGGGGTCTGGATCACACTACACGCGCCAAAAGCTGACTTCTGCTTGCCTTGGGCTTGGGGAGCAACATTTTGCTGTTAGATGGAGCTTCTGTGGCTGGCCTGGGGGCTGCCTGCCTGTCCGGTGGGGGGGTCTGACTACTCCTGGCTGGGCTTCAGTGCCCTTCGGCAGTAGGTGATGCCTGGGGCAGGGACCAGCACCACAGTAAGGGCTGTGGGAATGCTAGAGACAGTTTGATCTGCATCTCTGCCTTCATTCAGGATTAACCCCCAGCCCCACAGCAGCCCTACCATACAGACAAAACTGTTGGGGCATTATTTCTTGATTGCAGGGATCTAAACTGACGGTCTACCTGGAACCGCCAGCTCCAGTGATCAGGAAATTTTAGGTTTGCAGTGGGAGAAGGCTGCAGGCTCAGGCTACAAAATGAACTTGTCTTCCCCCGAGTCTCCCAAGGGAAAGCTCTCTGTCAGAGCACGGCAATATGGAAAGAAGAGGTTCATCCTCTGGACAAAATGAGATCTGCTCACCTGAGACCTCCCAGTGTTCATAGCTCGATGTACCTCAGAATAATGGACAGCTGTCCTCTCTGTGTGTCCTCCACACATAGGGTCTTTCTACCAAGCTGTCTTGCTCCCCAAATCCTGATTTATCGCTGTAGAAAACCCATGATCAGGTTTGATTGTCTAGCTCTACGGAACTTAGAAGTTAACCTCCTTTTTCCTTTGTATCTCTACCTAAATTATTCCTAGTCCTTATCTCTAAATGGGACCATAACCCTTAGCGGCAATTCTCATGATAAAAGAGCTTATGCTGGATCTTTTTAGAAGAAATTGAGCAAGAGATACTGGAAAAGGCAGGACAAGTAGCTACTACTTATTCTAAGTCTTCCCAGGACTGCTTGCACTTGTTCCAGGAAAGGGCTATACATATTTGCCGTGCTGACTTTGCCAAGAGCAAGCGTATCTTTCCAAAGAAGGCTGGCATAGAGAGAGGAGCAAGCAGACCCAAGGTTTTTGGCTCTCCTCTCATGTGTCACCGATGATTTCACACTCCTCTGAGCGGATTTCAATGTGAAAGCTCTGATATAACCAATAAAAGAACAAAACAGGGAATTAACATGAGGGATCGTACGTTCTGGACCAGGACACTGCAGGCTTTGTGGCACTGCAAGATGGTACCAGGGCCTGCCAAGCCAAATTGTACTTTTCATACCTTGTAATATTTGACTTTGGAGAGCTGTTTTGAAAAACGCATTGACTTTAATGATGTGGTGCAGGTGGTGGCAAACAGCACAGTGTTTTCTGCAAACGGACTTGTCTTCAGGAGAGCTGGGCTCTAACAGGTAGTGTCTGTCTCAGCCACAAGTTTGGAAGCCAAGCAAGCCAGAAAGGAGGTTACCCTGGATGTTAGGTGTGCCACTCACCTAGACGGACCTCAGTCACCGCTAAGTCTGGGAGAATTCAGCCCATGCTATGTAAGAAACGTCTGGTACCTTGCCACAGACACTGGAACTAATTTTTAGTCTTGTTGGCAGTCTTGCAAGTACATCAGTAGCTGAAAGGAGCATGGAGACTAAACAGACTGAAATGTTCTCAGTACACAAGGTAAAAGCTCGGTGGCTGGCTGTGCAGGTCTGACTCTGAACCCAGTGTTCTCTGCCAGTGAATAACCTGTGAATGGACTAGTTTTTTGAGTCATGACTCAACTAATAACCGGATGCTGCTGTGTTTCTGGCTGTGCTCAAATATAGAGCTACTGTTCTGCTACAACTGCTTGCGGTCATTAAAAGACCCCACAAGCACGTTTTGCAAGAGTTTGGGTGTTAGTCCCTGTGTTCCGGCTGGAGTCCCCAGTGCCTTTGTCTAAATTCCCACTGCATTTTCAACTGGATACGTTATTTCGTGTTCTACTCTTTACAAACACAGTGCTGTGGTTAATAAGGGTTGTGTTAACACCCGTTGGATCAGCACGTACCAGTGCTGGGTGAGGTCGTTCTCTTGAGAGCAATTTTTAAAGTGTGTTAAGATCCTCCATGATGTGAGATGTAAGGAGGTCTTATTATTTCTATCTACCCTTTGCCGTTTCAAAGAATCGAAATGTCCTCTACAATAACAATGCCGTATCTTCCCTGTGCTTAGCGCGTTTAATGTAGCACACTTAACTTCAAAAAAACCATAACACACCAGGCTGAGCACTGCCAAAGTCTGGCATGGTTTAGCTTCTTCTCTTATGTTTCAGATAGATCAAGTACAGCATATGTAAAACAAGAAAGGATAAAATAAACAATCAGATTCATTTTACTTGCTTTTAAAAATATTTAAAGACTTTTCTGGATTTATAACTCTAGTGGTAACAGTTTCTGCCCTCTGTCATATGGGGTAAAGTTATGGTTTCATTTGAAACTGTCAACCCTGCACAAGTAGCATCGCTGAAAGAGATACTTGGGTCAGGCATCATCATTAGCCAGTGCTTTTTCACCGAAACCCGCCACTGAGTTGATCTAGTCCAAGAAGCCTAAGAAATGGTACATTTTTAAAGAAATCATGTGATTTAGGGGAGGAGTTTTTCACTGTGGGATGTGTCCTCATAGGCATTAACCTCCTAAATAGCCAGAAATTTCTGAAAGGCTACGTGCCCTGTAGTTTTCAAATACTAGTCTGATAAACAGCTTTGGAAACTACCTCCTCTTTTTTCTTTTTTTTTTTTTTTTAAGGAATCTAGACCTGCTTTGGGAAAAATCAGTCTCAGTGTCTGTTTTTCATAACTATGACCCTAACTTTCATCTTCAAAATTTACTGTGATGCATGCTCTTTTTACTTCGTAGTGGCATGGGTCAGGATGAAAAGGGGAATAATCAAAGAGAAGCAGAATCTCAACTTGCATTGGTGAAACTTTATCCTGTTTATTAACTCTGCTCTGCGAGCCACAGTATATTGTGCTTGGATCTTGTAACACTCCATTTTAGAAAATAATAGTCAAAGTGAGTGTTTTAACCAGAGTATGAGGGTTTTAATATAAAATGCGCCTTTCCTTTAAATTGATTGCAAATGTACTTTCCAAATATTTTACTTTGTAAAAAGAATTCTTGGAGGAATTCCAGTCACTGGTACTTTCCAGCTAGCTAAATGCAGATAATTCCTCTCTTAAATAAGCCTTGAAAGGTTTTGCAAATCCTGGTTGTATCGTTCAGAGCAGTGGTTGGTATGAAAGAGCGCAAGTTAATCCTCGCAGCTTTCAACCTCCGTGTGAAAGGTGAGGTTCCCGTGTTGGACGTGAGGCAGAGGATCTGACCTTGGCGTCAACCGCAGGGAAAGCACATGTGCTGCGGATGCATCGTGTGAACAGCAGATACACAGTCTCTCCCGTGAGACTGGGGCTGCTCCTTGTCCTACCTAATCCCATGGAGAAGCTGCAGGTGATAATAATAGTAACAACAACAACAATAGAGAACTCAGAATCTTCTATAATATATATGAGACAACTCTTCCCAGACTGTAATGCTTCTGTAGGTGTCCACTAACCCCAGGGTTTGGTTAGTATAGCGAGAAGAGGTCAAGAGATTGGTTAAAGCTCATTCATAAATGCAGGGGAAAAGAGGAACCTGGATTTCAACCTCTGGCTCAAAGGACAAATGAACCTTCTTTGTGGTATAGGCATTTCGTGAGGTGAACTGAAAGCTGCGTTTCTTTCATCCTATGTTATTTGAATCTAAGGGGAAAATGGGGGATAGTAATCCACTAAAATAATTTTCTGCAGCACCTGCTTTTGACTAAGTCTCTCTAATGGTGTTGAAAGAAGCCAATTTCTCCTTCCTGAAATATTCAGCAAAGCCTTCATCAAACAGATGGGTGAATATAGGCATGATTTCCATCTTCATTAAATTAACGTCAGGTATTTGAAAAATCAGTCCTTTAATAATGTATAAATATTTTCTTCTTGAAGTAACTGCCTGATTTTCCCCACAAGGACTAGTTTCTACTTTTTGTAATAAGAGCAATTTATGATGGAAGAGCTGCCAGTGCATGTATACTTGCAGATGTGTTCTTCGATAACACTTAATTAGCCATCTTAGTAATTTTCTACTTAATGTGTTTTTAACATTCTTCAGAGCTTGAAGTGAGATATATCTGGGTTAAAGAATGCAAGCTAGCTATCCATAATCTTGCCTTGATGATCATTTAGTTTGATTTAGGCTAAGTGAAATACAGAACATAATTTTCCCAAGCCTGCCTATTCTTAGTCCTGCAAAAGAAAGTGTACTCCTAAATTTTCACTCTATCAGCTCTAGCAAACGTGTTTATTTAAAAGAAATATATATTGTGGAGTCAGTCTCAAGTTTTAAAACAAGTTTTGATCTCTCTCTTTAAAACGATTTTTAAATCTCTCAACAGGGTGGCAAAAAAACTTCAATGGGATGGGCATTCTGAAACTGATAAATCAACGAAAAATATTTTCTCGTGACTTCATTTAGAGGCCTAAGCACTGTGCCACCCCTTAGGGCAAGTAAAGAAAAGCAGCTCTCTATCTGCCTGCCCAGGTCTATCACCATGCACAAGGTCCCAGCCAGCAGCTGCTTCAGACTGTAGTTGTGCAGAAGGGGAAGAGTTGTCAACACCGACAACTGCACGGAGCCTGGGAATTTCACACATTCGCCTGCTCAGGACGTAGTGTGGCGCGTTGACTTTATACATCTTTTTGCTGCTGGGAGAAATGGAAGAGAGGGGGATAAAAGCAGGAGGAACAAAACCAGACAAGCGCTGGGAACCGTTAGACTTGTGTGTGTGTGCTGGGGCTGTGTGCCTGGCCCCTGCTGACTTCTCCCCTCAACCAAATCATTACGCTTCATTAAGACTTTCCAGTTAACACTTGTTTGTGGTTTATGCAGAAGAAAATAATGTCTGATTACAAACACAAGGTATTAATTCTCATGCAGGTTCTGATTTTGCTCTGGGTGCGGGTGGGTAGGCTTATAAAACAAATCCATTTGTACCAGAGAATATGCTTTTTATGTTCTGTTTTAGAGACGGAGCACAAGCCTATATTTTCTTATTGTTCAAAGACTTCCCTGCCCATTTTGCTAACAAACCAGGGAACAGGTTCATTGGTAGGGACAGGCTGTCAGCGGTGGGAAACACTTTTGAGGGCCTCATGCAAACCTTGGAGGCAGTGGCTTGTAGGCATGTGCTGGCGTTCTTCTACCCCCGCTCATCCTCTTCATCTCCATTTGATGGAGATGGAAAGGATAATGAGTCTGATGGACTCTTCCTCCTGAATGAATTGGTCATTGCCCACCAGGCAGATGCTTTCAGCTGAGCTCTGTCTGCCATCGTACCGTCCAACTCGGCAAGCTTCAGCAGCACGTGGAGCTATCGGCTTTATTAAAGTGTATTAAAGTTCATCTTATGATAATCAAATCAGTTATCTAGGAAACTTCTTCCTTAATTGCTTAAATTGCTTTTATATTGTAAGGCTGCACTGGTAGTACTTATCTTGCTAAAGCTTTTGAACTTACCACCTGAAAGGTGATGCCTGCACAAGAGATCCGTGGCAAGGTATGAAGTATCTGTACATCTGTATTTCTATACAGCTCCTTGAATGTGCCATGCCCAGTCACATTAACGGATCCTGAAAAGACAACTGTGCGTTATTCCCTCTCAGATTTTGGATCTGACCATACTGTGTAGCACAGGTGTTTGCTTTCTTTGACCAGAAGTCACTTCTCTCTTGCTGACATTCTTCTTTCAGCTCATTTCTTCAGCACAGCCCATATCCCGTCCATGTCTCTGATAGACGTGGATGCTAAAATTCCCTAAAATGGACTCAGAGTCAGCAGGAAAATCTTGGAGGGGGCAATTCTGCCTCTGGAGCCCCAGGACCATATTTGTGACCTGCTCCCCAAATCAGATCAGACTGACCTTGTAGTGCCCACCCTGAACTGGAAAGAGCTCACAAAGAAAAATTACAATGTTCTCAGTGAGAATGGTGGTAGGTGGAAATAGGTATTGATTGCTTACATATACACAGTAAAAACTTTTATAGTATTTTTACCATGAGAAATTTAAATAGGTCTCTTTTTCCTTTCTTCAAATGATAAATGAGAGTAATTTCAGGTTAACAGCTGCAGGGTCTGTTCTACTGTAGATATTCCTGCAAAGCCTGCATTAGCTACCTCAATAGGAGCAGCGTGTGTGTATCAAACTGCAGGCTAGTGTATTCCTCGTTTATTTTCTTCTTTGATTTCAGTTGGGGTTTTTTGTATCAGCACTACGTAAGCTACCTTCTCTTCATTTTGAATGCCATTGTCTGTATTGTGTTGTATTTCCACTTCGTCTAGAATAACAGAGTACACCCAGCCAGGGACCGGTAATGTGCGTCTGGGATATTTCCCAAGAATAATGCTTTCTGGAGAGTAACAAAAAAATGCCCGGTGAGCCCGTAAAGGGCCCTTTCACCCTTGTGTCCTTTCACTTCAGTAGAACAGACTGAAGCAGGTGCTTGAATCCATTCCTGTTGAGCATCAAACATGTTTAAATCTTATTGGAACTAAAATTAAGCTCTTTGCTCTATTAAGACTTATAAATATTAGCTTAGTTTTACCCAAGGAGTACATTTAGCAAGAGGTAGAAGAAACTCAGCAGAGAAAAGGCAAAATTAGGGATGTGAGTAAGCTTTTCAGAACGGCAGCAGTATTGCACACACACTTTGCTTTTTTCATAGACTCTTCAGCGCAATAGATAAAGCACAACAAAGCTGTCGTGTAAAGGAACTTGTAATTGAACCAGACCATGCACATAATACCTGAGACAAAAGCTTTATTTTTAGGAGAAACAGGGCAGTCTGGTGGTATTTTGGGAAACTGCCAGCGTAGGAGTTCGTGGAAGATGTGTGAGGAACTGTTTGAAGATGAAGGAGGCCCAGCAATGATGCTGAGACCAGCACTGTGGCACTCAGGGCTCGCTCTGTCCTCTCCCCTGGGAAGCTCTGCACTGTCAGACACTTCCCTTTCCTCGTGCCTCCCCAAGCCCCAGGTTCCTTTTATCCTGCCTGTGGTGGCGTTCCGGGTTTATACCACTTTTTCTTTCAAATAGTCTCCCTTTCCTCCACCTTTCCTCAGTCTCATTTCTCCCCAGCTTCTGTGCTCAACACAGTCGTGCTTCTCTGATGACACCATCCTTTCTTCTTTTCTAAATGCAGCCTTCTGCAACCACTGTTCTTTCACGGATCTTTGCCCCTTCCTACTTCTTTTGTACCATATCACAGCGTGCTGCTGGTTTTATTATTTCTGAGGGTTGCAGATGCCTGTGAGGTGGTTTTGGCTTTAACGTACAGACATAAACAATTTACTCAGACATTTCATTCAGCTCCAGCTGGAGAAAGCCATGATGGTCTGCTGTCACAGCGTCTCTCCAGGATGCCCTTAAGGGCTGGTTTGCTAGTTTTCCTCAGTTTTACATTTGTTGCCTCATTCACATGTGTGTATGATCATCAGTTATAGCTGATATAAGGCATACCTGAACATGGGGCGGTCAGAGCAGGATGATTTGAGTCCATCACTACTGGAGTTCACTGAAGATGTAAATTTTGGATCTGGGCTCCTTAAATTCCAAAACCCCTGTGTCCCGCTTCCACTTCCCTTTGGTGGTTTCTGGTCGTTGTGACTAAAGCCTACCCTCAAGCACACACGTACAGGTCCTGCTGCTTCCAAGTGCATCTGGAGGAAGAATTAGTCCCATATCCACAGTGAATTTTGTTTCAGCACAACTCAAACGGGTTTTGCTTGCACGTGTCCCTTATTACCTCCATCACGTTGGCACATGTCCCTTATTTCTTCCTTCCTCCAACCTTATGCTGAATAATGCAAGATGAATCACTGATAAAATGGTGTTTTAGGAAAAAAATATGAGAAGAAAACTCAAATTCACTGGATAAAGAGAACATATTCTGTCTCCTGACAGGATAAATATGGAACTGGTTTATTTCTAACGGGTAATCTAATCAGTAATGTCACTAAATGGTTAGTAACACATCAGAAAATATCTTCTGAAAAGGAAACACATTGCTTAGTGGTGTTGCACCCAGGTATTAAGGGCAGATCATAATTTTTAAGCGCATTTCAGTAATCTGGAAGGTACTGTTTAATGAGTTGATGATAGGACATTCATATGCATGCTCATCCTTTAAACTTACACTACAGAGAAAGCAAGGACAGCTGCTGAAACACATCTGGACCATTTGGGGATTGAGGAAGGGTTATCTAGTAAAAATAAAAAGAGAAAAAAATGTGCACAAATTTGAGGGGTTGGTTTTGTGTTCATAACTTAGCACTTCAAAACACCAGCAGTACAAGTTGTTTATTTAACAGTGGATGTATTGTATGAGAGGTACGCATGCACATACACACAAATATCTATAAAAATTCTAACACAATTGCCTTTGTTTTTAAAGGAATTATATTCTTATTCATGGTTTGTTTTAATTTACTTGCTTGTAAATTATTTTGGCAGGGTCTGGTGAAATGTAGTAAGGGAAACTATGCATTTCCACACATGTAAAACAGGAAAATAGCGTGATTGTGGACAAACAATGTCTTCCATTATAAGCAGTTTGTTTTTCTCACTGTTTCTAGAGCCTTTGTAACTACAACAGGCATTGTGATCTGTGACCAATTTGGTGCCAGTGGTGCATTTTAATGTTAGAAGCAAATCTTAATAGCTTGCCTCTACCACAAACCAGCTTTGAGGCTGTCAAACAGGAGAGCCGAAGATTTCCTTCACTTGAAAATCCTTGGATAGACCAACTTTTTGTGGAGAACTTCAAGAAAAGAGGGAATATCAATGGTGGAAGGGGCTGATCAGGCACATGGCATGTCTCTGATCCAAAATTGTTGTTGCCAACATAAATTACAGCTTCCTGGAGGCGGCTCTAAGTTATACTGCAGTGGTGGGGAGTGTGTTTATAGCATCACGTTGGTTTGGCTCTTCCTTCCCACTGTGCTTTTCTCAGCTGCCAGACCTTAATTACAGAAAACAATTAATATTGCTACCACTGCAATGAAATGTGTTCATGTGAATTGGCTAGCAAGTGATACTGTTTGAAATCAGATTTTGATATTTTGCTATGGATTTCGAAAGATTTTTATTATCTGAGGAAGTGCAAATAGCCCCATTGCAATAATACAGTGCCTTTGTATGTGCTCAGGAATTTGCCTGCTCAAATGGTTGGGTAAATACAGACAAAATGAAATGCCTTGTCCACAGACACACAGAGAGTAATACATCTTTATTGTAATGTGCATATTTATAGAGTGTGATACACAGAGAGATGAGCATTTCTGTGCAGATGTATGTCTCCCTTGCTCTCATCTCCCCCTTTTATCTATAAATATCATTTTAAAAGGAAATAGACTTTGAAAGAGGCAAGAAGCTCTAGTAAAGGATTTAAATATGTTGAACTCTTTTTCTTCCTCTTTGAAAGGAGTAGTCAGTCATAGCTCTCATTTAAAGTTAAGCTAAGAAATGTCTCTGAGGAGAATTTCAAACTCTCTTTCCAAACACCAGTGAGCCAAGTATGGTTATTATCTGAATTTAATTCAAATCATATGAACCTTCATAGTTTTTGCCATACTAAAGATTTTTTCCTTTTCAATCTGGCAATACATTCATCAAGTTATGGGCAGACCCCACTCACATAAAGGAGTAGTTTTGTGAACTTTATAGCTTACAGGGTTTTCCAGGTTCAACACATATTTATGATTTATTTTTTTTTAAAAAAGACACACTAAACAGTCCAATAACTGTATAATAACAGAACATCACCATGCAATTAGCCTTGCGTGAGTCATAAATGTGAGAAAAAAGAAAATAGAAGTTTGAAAAATTATCCTTAAATTGCTGTAAGAAAAATATTTCAGCCCTTCCAGCAGAGCTCTCGCTCTCTGCAGCCCCTCTCCTTCCCTGCGCAGTACGAGAACAGGTTTGCCTGGATGAACATAGGTGGTTCCCCACAGCCCAGAGTCCTCATTCCTGCTTGGATACTCTCTGAGGACAAGTCTCCTCAACTCTCCGGTATTTTGCAAGGGGATAAGAGTAATAATTACCCACCTACTTCCCTGCGGTCCTGTCAGGCTGGATCAACGTCTTCTCAGTGCCTGAGACATGTTAAAATGCCATATAAAAATGTGAAATAATATTACTTCCCAACCGTACAGCCAGAATTTACACTTACACTATTAGGAGGAAAGAGGATGGGGGATAATTACAGCCTCAACTTTTTAAAATGAGGTACTCGGGAAGGGCACAGTCAGCAGAACAGCAGCCACATCCAGGGTCTCCAAAGACCTCTGTGTTTATGGGCACTCCATGGTTAGAGGTCCTGGAAATTTTCCAGACCTGTTCGCTCCACCTCTACGGCTATGTAGAATATTTTTCAATTAATACTCCTTGCATGGAAAGTATGTTGAAAATGTTTTCTCAGCACGCTGTGTATCCACAACCTATTCTATGGATTTTCCTATTTTTCCTCTCCGCACAAGCGTGGCTGTATCTGCTGGGTTTTTGGGGCTTTGGCATCGCGGCTGGGTGCTCTTCCGGCACTTTGTTCTGCCCACTGCCCTTCTCAGTGCTCCTGCGAGCCTTGTTACTTTGGATTGTTGTCATATGTATTGGTCTGGATTCATACCCACTCATTAATTCCCAGTTTAGCATGTTTATACTGCTGTTCCAGTGGAGCCAAGGTTATCCAGTTTCTAGGAAACAGCTATTATTTATCCCTTTGGATACTGCCTATATTGCCATAATTCAGAGTAATTTTCATCCGTGTTATATTTCACTGAGTGGAAGTTTTAATAAAAATAATTTCAAAATTATTGTTGCATCATAGCAACCCCCACAGCAACACAACAATATAGATGGTTAGCTTGTATGTACCAGAGAGCTGCAAAGCCTGCACAGATTGCAATATATTGACAGTAAAGGTAACTAAATGCAAAAATAGAAACCCTATAAAAGGACAGTAGTGAAAACCTCAGAACTGAATTTGAACAGCAGACTTCAGAGAAGCTCAGATCAGAGCAGGCTGCTCAAACTTCTCCCCGTTATAAGCCATGTACTAGTTTGATCTCTCTGCAGCTTTCTGGCTTCAGGTTTTTAACGCCAGCTTGGGAGATTAGGCACCCAAATACCATTAAAATGAATAGTCATTCTACATCCTTCGGCCTCACAGTTCCATCCTGATGATGTTTATGGCAATGTAATCTTCTGTTTGGACTTATTCTTCCTCACGTCGTACAGCAATGACATACACATCTAGCTATAGTCTAGTGTGGTATTTTTCTAATAAAAGAACAGTGATACAGTGAAAATAGCCATGATCCACATTTGATAAATGATTAACATTAACCTTTTCTCAATAAATGGCTTAAATACCAGCAAGAATGACGTGCCCAAGAAGGATTTTAAGAGGCAATCATTTTTTTGCATTAGTCCCATAAGAAAATCATCTGGGACCCAGCAGTACATGACTGTTCAAAATGTTTCTTATTAAATTTGCCTAACATAGATTTAGTACAAACTAAAATTTGGCTTTATAGGTATTTTATAAACTTCTTAGTGGAAAGCCTGAAAGCTGACCTTTGATAATGGTGAAATTCCTGTTTAAAAAGGGGCTGAAGACTCATAACTTGGGCAATTATCTAAGAGCTGGCAGTACTTCTTTTCATCTTTCATAGAAGCGTGGTTGGAAAGAAAGGAATGTTTAACACTATTTTATACAACGAGCCTTCTTATTTCATTAAAGTCAAGGGATATAAAGAGTGGATCTTACGGGCCAAGGTGAGGTTGCCTGCTCCAGGGATACAACAGGCTGAATGTTTGATAAAAGAAGGGCATTCTGCTTCCTTCCATGCATCCTTGGAGAAGTTTAGTACTGTAGGATGTATGAGCATGTGGGCCAGCCCAGGGCTGAGGCTGACCAGCAGGACAGGTCCTTGCCATGGGCCAGTGGGAACACTGGCGGGTTCACCAGTTCATTAAACCTCTGACACCTGAACTAAATGAAAATTGCTGTAGACCTGCACAATTTCCCTGTGCTTAATACACTCTGTTGAAGGAGGAAAGTAATGAGACATTCTTTCAACAAAGAACAAAAGAGCCAACCAAATTTTTTTAACGTACTGGAAATGGACTTCAATGCACATTAAGGACAATTGTACCAAATACCTGAGGAGATGTTACAGATTATCTCCTGGAAACAGCCTTTGGGATAAGATCCAGCAGATATGATCAAACATTTTATCATATTGCAATCTCCCCATTAATTTAGGTTCTGCATTGCTTGGTGATGTCTGTGAATACTTATACCACCACTTTATTTAAAGCAAGTTTCAGTTCAGGGAAGATCTGAATTTGCTTTTGATTTTCTTTCTTAGGCCCCCAGAATTTGGTAAATTGTTGTGAAACAGAATTCTGGCAGCACAGCTAGAACTTGACTACATAATCGATCTTACACTCTGGAGACACTTCCAAGACTTCACTAGTGCAAACACTGTGAGCACACGTGGAACTATAACAAGGCAACCATCGTGTACTTTGAATGCACACTTCATTTGGGAAAAAAAGGGATAATTTTTCATAAATAATTTCTTCTTTATCAGGTTTCTTCATGTGTATGAACCCTCCATGTGAATTCTAGTTACACAGATAGAAATGTTAATGTAAGTTCCTTTATTGTTCCTCTTGCTGTGGTATCTGAATGTTTGACTATCTGTAACATATTTATCATGAAAGCACCCGTGGGAAATAAAGCAGTTAGAAACCTTTATCCCATCTGGGCAGCAACGAAGGATAAATTAAAATGTATGCAAACCCCTTCCAGTTGGTTCTGAATTAGGTACCTGTGCTTCTCATAGCAGGTGTGGAAAGAGCAGGAAAGGCATCCCCTGATGCCTCCTGGGCAGGCAGTTCCCAAAGCGGGACTGGCATGGGCTGTAAAGGGAGGACCCAAGAGTAGGGTCCCCTGTGCACTACAGAGACACCAAGATCAGGGTCTTCCCATGCTCGTTGTGGTTGTGACAGAGGAGCAGAGTGGCTGGGTTGTGCCAGCCAAGAGTTCTTAAACCTGAACAGTGAAGGAGCAGGAGAGGGGGAGAGATGAAGGACTCCATCACCACACGTCTCCTCACCTGTTCATCATCCTTTGTAGAGATATTCTGGCCTGGGGAGAGGCTTGGATTATTTTAAGAGCAAGAGAGTGTAAAAGGTTAAAGTAACTGTATACTGTTCTTCATATTCAGAAGAAATTAATGGGAGGTAATGAAAGTGGTATTAAACCTATAATTATTTTTAGCTATTTACATTTTTTTTTTCAAATGTACCCTTCTAATGGGTAATGGAATGTTTGAATACAGAGTCATGACTGTAATGGAGTTTGCTAGAATTGCTTATGGCAATTAGTGTTTCCTCCACCTTGATTTCTGAATACTGATCCCACCATTCTAAGGGAAGAAACCATGCAAAAAGCTGATTGTTAAAAATCAACAGGCTGATTCAGTGCGTTGGAACTGCAGTAGGTTATATTTAACTGAGGCCGGTTAAGTTAATGCACATTATGTAGTAGAACAAAAAAAAAAAAACAGGAAAAAGGTGTTTGCTCGTTGGCTCGTTTTCTTTTCCCCAAATTCCAGCTTTGGAAATGATATATTAAAGCAATCCTTGTACTCTTTGGGTTTATTTTAGCACAGCCTGTACTGAATACAAATTATTGAAAAAGCAAAAAAAAAAGCGTCAAAGCTGATCTGACCTACACGAATAAAAAAAGGTAGACATTCAGTAAAATTCTGGTGGTATTGAGATCAATATAAAACCTCTTCATTACTTTGGGCTTTATTCTGAAATTTTGCTGCTTAGTTTAATGCAAAATATTCATTGCAGAGTGATCATAAGGGTGTCACAATAATCTATACTGATAGAATGTATACACACTTGCAAATTTATATGCATCTATAAAACATATGGTGTATGCATATATAGGTAAGGATGTTATACCGAAGTTGCGAAGTATGTAGTGCTTCACAAGAAGTTGGGGAAGGAGTAACAAAGAAAGTGCTACCTAGTGAGGTGTCTGAGATATAAATAGCTCTTGCTGAAAATATAACAAAGGCTGTGTTGTGTGATCATGTGCCCGGATCAATCAGGATATGAGCAGGAAAGCAACCCCGTTATATACATATAAAATCTTGAAATATGTCTTACAAAATCTCTCGATATGTATAAAAATCGTATTTTATTTGTACACTTATGCTAAAAATAGCTTTTGCCACTTCTTTTTGAGGAGAAACAGTACAAGAGAACACACTGAATTGCTGAGTGTTATGTGTCACGAGTAATATTTTTGTTCATCAAAATGTAAAGCTTATTCTCATACCTAGTACCTTTAGGCACTGTGCAGTAGTATTTCCTATAATTTTGAACTTGAAATATGAATGATTTCTGGATCAGAGTGTATTCTGAGAGTATCAATCTGAGAAATTTTATTTAAAGACTGAAAAATTATACACTTTATTTTCCTTGGGATTGTATTTCAGTACAACCACTTGAGACTGTGATGTTAGGTCCAGGTATAAGCAAAACCCCAAGAACATCCTGGCGTAGAAAGTCCCATTTCATTTCAATTTGGTTTGGATCCTGTAATTGCAGAACCCTGCAGCAGCTCTTCCACCAGCTCAGATGTGCCTCCTGGTACACTGGGAGGCAGAACTAAACTCCCACTTCTTTTTGACTTAGACCTCTCCCACCTCCAACATAATGCGTTGTGCAGGGGGTAGATAAGCTTTGGGGAGCAGAGAGAGAATTTTCATTCTGATCCTCAGTCAACTATCAGACGTGATTCGTAATTGACCCTATGTATAATAGATATTTTTTTTCATAAACTGTAAAAATTAGGATTTAATTTATCTTCCCTTCTAATTAGGTGCATTAAAATTAGTTGGGAGTGAGGTGTTCTCAGTCTGAGTTCAGGACATGGATTTTGGGGCTCGGATCTGAAATTTCAGTTTGAGCTGTCTACAGGTCTACTGAAGCCTTCCAGGAGAGCTTATGCTTTTCCTTTCCTGCAAAACCAGCCATGTGGCCCGGAGCCAAGGTTTCCTTGCTAAGGGCTGAATGAGCCTTTCAGACACTCTTGGCAGACCTCACAGTAATACACACGTGTACCAAGAGGAAAAAATAATCATGAGGACATGGGGTAGATGAATGGAGCTGTGGGCCAGTTTTAGTCCCCAGCTTCACAAGTTCCTTGATCATTTCCTAAGCAATTATGTGGGTGTAAGACCTGACCGCTGATTTTCCTCCCTTCTCTTTGACCAAGGCTATTTTCTCTGTTGTCTTACTATTCCTTGCTGAAGTGACTTGCTGTTTTTGTACCAGTCTTCCTGCCCGGAGTCCCTGGGGATGAAGTCCTTAAAATCTTATCCCATCCTTTCCTGTTATTCAGAGCTCACTTTGTTACAGTTTATCGGGTCGCTCTTCCGAACTGACTCTTTTTAGGTAGTCCCAAAATTCATGCCAAGCAGCATCTCTTAAAAGAAAATTGGATGCTTAAAAATAGGTCCTCGTTACCATACCCTTAGCTGTCTTTCAGTCCTGCTGGATGTCTGCGTAACAAAACCATTATGTTAAACAAATATATGCTCCACATATTCAAGGTCATGTTGGTTGGCTCTTTTCTAATTATGTAGTCTGTTGTTGGATAAGACTTGCATCTGCAACAAAGGAAAAGCATCTTTATTTGTAAATACATAAATAATTTAATGTGGTTGTGGAAAGAAAAGGAATTTAACCAAGTATGGCTTTAATAATGCTAGCTAAATGTCCATGAGAACAATCTGCAGCTATAAAAAAAAATCTGCCTTTTTTAGTGTTGTTTAACTAGTGGTGTTTGGGAGTATATTTTTGATTAAACTTCACTGTGTCAGCAACAGACCTATAGTGGATGCTTGTTGATGGCAGCTCCAGACCTGTCTGAGCCCTGGACCTGGAAAACATCTCCAAAACTTGGAGCTTTGGATAAAAGAGGAGAATTTGAAAACGGATGCAAGGTCAGGAGATCTCAAAGCGATTGTGTCTCTGTTCCTGTCAGGCTAGACACACATGAGCTGGCTTTAGTGTTCAGTACACAGCTCAGTGCATCTGTGGAGTGCGCTTCATTGGTGAGCACTGGGGTTGGTGCCGTATGCCCATCTCGTGCGATGCGCAGTTTGGCTGTGCTACTGTCATTTCTAGAAAGACGTTGTTGGCGGTTACTCAGCAGTCTCTGTGCTGTGGAAATGTTATTTGGAGACAAACGCATTCTCCAGTAGAGATCCCCATGGGAAAAGCTACATGACCAAATCTAAGTCCCAGCCTGACCTGCACATTCAGCCCGTGAACGACATCAGCAGCAATCTGTGCTGCAGGTTTGTAAAGCGTTCAGCAACCCTCCAACCAAGACCTCACCTAGAGAAGTACCCCGCCTTTTCTCTCCATCCCAAACACCACCATTTATTTTCCCAACATGCAATTATATTTTGTGCATCAGTTCTTACCATGCTATTGTTTTAAACATAATCAGCGGCATAATGGCACTTTCAATTCCCATGTCTTACTTTTCTTTTCTTGGGATCTTGAACGTGAATAGATGGCTGCTTGTGACACACCCAGACAGACACTAGCTTAAAAGATGGTGTTTTGCTTTCATTTGTGTACTTGAATTCTTTTAACTAGAAACTTCTATTCCAATAAGATACAACAGAAAACCTTTAAGAAACATCTTAAATGTCTACCCAGTAAATTTAACCAAAAGGTCTCTTGCTTCCTCCTAGGTTTTTATGGCTATCAATTAAATTTATTATGCAGTAATGAACCATGCAGGATCTAAACCGACCCAGGATTTACTTTAATGGATCATTAACTTGTCAAGTTCCCCCTTCTCATTTCTCCTTCGTGATATTTTCTTGTCTTGCCAGAATTCTCATTATACCAGCTATTAATCTGTTTATTAACTTTGGACAAGGATGTATTTCATTAATGAGCACTTAAAAATTAATGATTGCACAAATTTAAAGTCTGCTGTAAAAGAATAGAATACAAATAGGTTTTTTAGGATATGAGTTTTATTTACACTCCAAATGGATGGCACATGGACAGTAGTTAAAACTGGTGGCAAAATCATAGTAATTAAAAAATCAGCTCAAACTATTTAGATTTTCTCCTGACTTCAGTAGTAAATTTTCAGAATTCAGTCCTATCGACAATTACTAAAAGTTTATCTTTCCATAATGTTACTATAGAAATAATATTGCAGGTCAACCACAAAAGTAAGTTCCATAAAAATGTCAGCTCTGTTTTTCATTCTTGTAGGCTTCAAAGGAAGAGATTCCAGTTGCATTTCTGTTGGAATAAAACACTGAAGCCAGTGTAGCTACTGACAACCTCCCATTTTGTCCCTAGTTTTCCTAGAAAGTATGACCAAATATTTAGGACCTAGTTTTCCTAGAAAGTATGACCAAATGTTTAGAACCTAGTACTGCTGAATGTTTGGAAAATATATGTAATAGGAATCAGGCTGGTATTGCCTGCTCAGATACCAACCCACGATATGTGTGCAAAACAGGAGAAAATCACTACGCGGGACGACGTGTTAAATTATTTGTGCTTTTACCAAATCATATATTAATAATCTGTAAATAATAAATACATTTTCCCTTTCTGTAAACATTTCCCAGGAGAAGCTACCGGGAAAAAAATAGCTGAATTGACAGACACACAGTCATTACTTGCTTATGGCTCTTCTGTTCATCGTGCCTCCTGTGAGACAGCGATGTCCCAGAACCGACGAGTCAGTAATTCTGTGTTAGCCACATTTCAGGAGAATCAGTCAGATCATTTTTTTCTCTTTTCTATTTTGAGCCATTAATATAGGTGTTACTGTTAAGCATTTTGTGTTTTGCACGTACGTTAGCATTCGTATCAGTTTACATCACAAATTATTATCACTCTTGCTCTCACAATATCAGCCTTGTACAAGTTTAAATATCTAATAGGAGTAAATGATGTATTTTGCTTTTTGCGTTCATGACAGACGTCATAGTATCTGTGTTACACTGCAAATGAATACAAAGTGACTTAGTTTTGGCCTTGTCTGATGAGACGTGGAAAGAGCAGTGCAAACTTTGATGGTTTCAGGCTTCGTGGAGCTTGAAGTACTGAACACTGTGGAAATGTCGGTGAACTAGTATCTACATGTTGATGTGCACATTCCAGTGTAAGAAATTGTTTTCTCATCTAATTTGCTGCTTTGATTGATTTGGGAATTTATTAATTAACTTAGTTTGCTGCATATTTGATCTGTTCTTGAGTAGAAGAATTCTTCTGGCTGCTAAGATCAGTAGACCCTACAGCATCCTGGTGTGTCCTGACTTCATGCCAGAGGCAAATCTGGGTACAGACCAGTTTTTTCACAGTATGTTGGGTCCCGTGAAAAGGAGGCCCCAGCATGTGTCTTATAACTGAGCCACAGTATGATCTGACCAAGTCCCAGTCTGACCTATTGGAGAACAAGTCTCCATGAGGAGAACATGGCAGCGCACCCTCAGTACTCCGCACAGACAAAGTCTATGTTATGCAATGTTGACAGCTATACTTATAACACATTATAAAGTATGGACTGTGCATGAAGCACTGTTATACCAGCCGCAGCAAGAGGAAGTTATATGAAACTTGCATAGTTGATCTCCCTTTGAGCAGAATGGCTTTAATCTAGCAGATGTTCCCCATCTTTCTGACCAATAATAGATAGCTGGAAAGTGTGTCTTGATCCAGGGTATTCTAGTGCATCTTCTGAATCCTTCACATCTACACTGGGGTTACTTTTCTTTTACCTTATGTGGATATTCACTCAGTCACATGCAGGTTTTATATTTCTAACAGGGCGTATTAATCTTACTGACATCTGAATTTGCTGGATCCAGGAGCTTCCCTTGGTATCGGTTTTATGCGAATACCTCTAATAAATTCCATCTATAAGCTTCACTCTATTCTTATAATGTCTATATCTCTGAGTTATCCTTCTAACGAACGTGAAACTACCTCAGCAAGTCCACGACCTAAAAATGACCCGCAGTCATCTCATCAGCATTTGTGCTGAACCACATCACAAGTTATTCTCCCTTTCCAACAACTTATAGACCAGTGGGAATAAGCAAAGCACTTTTCTCCCATAATCCCTCGCATACAGGCTGGAGGCAAGCAGTCTCCAAAGGGTCCAAGGTTTCAATGCTTTCATCTTGAGGCAGCACAGAACTACTTAAGAGCTGCATCTCCGTCTTGCTCATTTTATTCATTTTAGGGATTTAATGCAAATTCCTGGCGTCATTTCAAAGCATGTTCTGTAAGTTAATAGAATTATAATATTAAAAGAAAATAATAACGTATTCTCAGTGTTATAGCTCTATTGTGCAGATTGGTGGGCGGACCTTCTGCCAGGTCACCTTTGTTACATTTAATAGCAATCATAGATCTCAAAACCTCATGCAAATTGTAGAAAATTAAGAGCAGTAAGACCAGTAAATTCTGGTTTGATGGTATTTATTATTTTTTGTTTCCTTTGAAGACATTTAATCCCTCATGGAATAAACAGAAGAAACAAATAAGAAGAATGTTGCAACATGTTTACCAAAGTCATGAGGCCTGAGTTTGGGATTCAAAGGTGGCAGGCTGGAAAACAGTGCTATTTTTCTCATACAATGCCCTAGGGAATTCTACCGCATTTCTGAGCAAGGTAGTGGCACCACGTATGTTGTGGGTGACAGCAGTACCAGCTCGTGACTGAGCAGTTCCCGAATGTCTGCAGTGTTAATGCAGGCAATTTTGAGATTGCTCAAACCCCTGACCGTTGACATACGACGTAGCGTAATAACTTCAAAATGCTTCTCTAAATGTCTGAATCGGATGAGAAAGTACACTGTTTTTCTCCAGTCCTTGATCTTTGCTACTACTTTTCTGATGGATTCGAAACAGCTATTTACAGAGCCTGCCTTGGAGCACCTGACACAGGAAGGGACATTTGCAGCAGCTTCTCGCCAGGAGACCCTTCAGGAAAGGATTCCTCTGCATGAGGAAACAGCTAAAGACCTTAAAAACCCCAGAGAAATATGGGGTTATCAGACAACTGCGTTTTATTCTCTCCTTGAGATGTTTTCAGGGATTAGCTCATCATTTCTTAATTCTTTGTTCTCACTCTCCTCAGGTTCAAAAGTTCTTGATGCCTGCATGAGAGCAGCTATGGATGCTAATTTTGCTTTTTGTCTAGTAATAACCTTGGATCTACCAAGGTTTTAAAAGCCTGTAATTTGCATAACTTTTCTTCAACAGCAGAGAAAAAGAGAACAATAAAGCCCTAATTTGAGAGTCAACCTTTCTAAGATTAAAGGAAAAAGAAACTATATGATTAAATTGTCAAAATGTTTCTGCAGAATGGGTAACTATTGCGATACTTCAAGTTAAAACTTAATCTTCTTTCATCTTTCTATGTATCATCCCCTGTACTACTGCCAGGGTGGAAATTTTTCTCGGAGTGTTTGGATTGCTGTACCAGAATTGGTTTTATTTATTTACTGGATAAAATATCCCCTAAGGTCACCTGTCGTCATGAATACAGTTTGCAGCAATCCGATGGCTTCTTCCCTAGAAGTTTACCTCTCTCTATTGCTTTACTGGTGATTAAACAATTTTAGGAATAGAAAAAGCTAAAATACTAGAGTGAATCTGAAAATTCTAGCCTTTGGGGATAGATCAGTCCTGTGACCTTTATGATGCTAAATAATAATAACGAAAAAAAAAGATGCTGTAAATTTTAGCTGATGTAGCACTTAGGGTATCATACATACTAGAACAATAAAACATCCATGTCTTACCTCAACAAAGTCATGCTGCGTTTTAGATACCCAGAGATGCCTGCAAATAATTTAATTTCTGCAATTTACGTAAGCTAAATAAGATTTTCCCCTACTAGATGGAACACCTGTTATTATTGCCTTAGATACAGATTAGTATTCCTTTCATTTAATTTCTCTTTCCATACTTATTTAATCTGTGTAAATTAATTTATAACCCATTATTCCTTATTTGTATTACATTATTCTTTATTTATTGATTGATCCACGTGGTTAGGATGTAGGTAAAGGTCCTTTCAACATATTGTTGTGGATGCCTGCTTTTTCTTGTTCCTGGTGTTCCTGGTCCCAGCTGAGGTGAGAGGTAAACCAATTTGTGTTTCTAAGAGGCCAGTGGCTAGAACAGACACTAGCAAAACAAAACTCTCTAAAATGACCTGGAGGAAAGGTTTGCCTCCTACCATTCAAGTTCTTTTTACAGTAGTTTGTATACATAATGTGAGAAAAAGATTGCCTTTAACTTCAAAGGGAGTCTTTCTACCCTCAACTTCTTCTAACAATGAAGTGTCTATAACACAAATTGTTTGGAGACTCGAAAGTGTCTCTCCAGCCACAGTACCGAAGAAATTCCACTAGCAATAATTAAGTAATAATCCCATTAATTGTGCTGATTTCTCAAGCACTAAGGTACAAAGGGATCTGGGTTGGTCATGGGTCCCGACGGTTGTAATGAGAAAAATATTTGAAATATTATATTGCTGGCATAATTTTCACAGCAGTACAGAAAAATACCTTGTTCCTTGCCTCCGCATGGTGGAAATCTGCTTTGCATGATAGAAATCTCTAAAGTTTCATGGAACTGAGGCCTTAGACCTTCCCAGTAAGTGTGGCTATGAGGATCTCCATGTCCCACAGCCACATGGTAAACTTACTGGAAGAGGGACATTTTGTATATTGTGGGACCGAGTCACAGGACATGCTCACTCCCCACGTTGTGAGCAGGGGTGCATTCACTTTACCCACGGTCTGGCTGACCAAGTGCTCCGTAACTATGGTTAGTGTGGTGCTGAGCCCACGCTGACACCATGGGGCGAGGGGAAGCACCCTACCTCTGCTTGGCACTGTGTGAGCATCCTCAAGGGCTTTGGGCAGCCTTTGGGCAGCTTGCAGCATGGGCACAACAAGGTCTCACGGTTTAAGGTCTCATGGAGGTAGGATGTAGGGCATGCTTCGAGCTCCATTGTGCCAGCGCTCCCAGAGCAACGAAGCGTTTGAGCGCAGAAGTAAGGATGAAATTTCAGGGCCACCAATAATTTTTAGAGCATCTGGGTGTCAAAATTCCTCTGAAAACTGTAGCTCAAATTTTTGTACTGCCCAGCCGTTCCCAAACTACTTTTGTAATATCAATGATTTATTCTGTAGGGGAAAAAGAGACGACTCCCTTAGAGATGTGTATTCTAAGATTCTTTAACAGTGGCATCTAGAGAGCTGAACCTCCAAATATGGCAATATTGGTGTGTTAGTGTGTGTGAGAAGCCAATGGCTCTTTTCTCACCTATGCGCATCATCAGAGCTGTTTCTACAAGGAAGAGAATATGCTTTCAATTATTGCTCTAATCTCCCATGTGAGCAAGAGAGTGGGAGACGTTTGCTTTTACACATAAACCGTTGGACCTGTAGTCTCACGACATTCAATATTTACAGAATTCCTCCTGTAAATCAGAGCAATTTATTCGGTTCTGTGCTATCCATTGTTACATTTGCAATATTTCATTTCTTCCATCTATATGCTTTCATATAGTCCCATAGTCCTTTGGGGAAGCTTGAACCTGAAAAAACGTACAGGGGAATATAAATGATCTGCCCTTTTCCAGCTGACTAATGTGCGCCATAAAACACTTTATAATACAAAGGAGACTTAACATCTGGTCAAGTTTACTCATCATAAACACACCTGAATGAAAAGTACTTCTTGTTCTGTGGAGCAGAGCCAAATGAATGATAGACTCAGACAGACATTTCATGTTGTTATATGCAAGAGCTCTCTTCTTGCATTTCAGTGGCTAAATTAGAGGTAACTTGATAGTAAAATATGCAGGTAGCCTCGGGACACATCATATATTCTTTTATCCCGAAACCTTTCTGTAATTAAAAATGAAACCTAATTGCAAATTCCCCATTCTTTTTCTAAATTGTTTCTTTTTCTAAAATGTCAAAGATTTGATGTTTTTCAATGTCTTTGTCAATTCAGTCCAATAACAATGTCAGGTCTGGAGCAGTGATGCAAAATTTATTTTCTTAACAAAATTTATGCTTCAACAACTTTCTGTTTGGGAAGGAAAAAAAAAAAAGAAAGAAGAAAAAAGGCAGTATTAAAGACAGGTAAATCTGACATACTAGCCTTACTATCTTAATGGCTATCATCGCGGCTTTCCTGGTGGTGTTAGTTGCCCCACTGCAAAAACACAGAGCTGGATGACAAACTTTTCTCCTTCTCCTAAATCTTTTCCCTGGGCAGGCGGCTGACAGCTCACCAGCACCGCCCTCCGTGCTCGGAGAAAGCAAACAGCCTCAGCCAGCGGCAGCAGCCAGGCAGGAGCAGAAAAAAAGCAGAATAAAGAAGAACAAAGCTCCGAGGGACCAGGCGGGCACAGGCTGGGGCAGTGACTGTGCCCAGACGGGAAGGGACCCCTTCTTGCAGGGTTTTTTAGCCCCTCCAAGCAGAGAGATGCTCTCCAGGGAGGAGAGGGCTGCCAAGGGGATGCTCAGAGCTTGCTGTGGTCCCCCATAGTCGTTCTCTGGCGTTCAGGGATTTGATCTTGTAATGCTGCTGGGTGAAAAGCACCCTTGTGCTTCAGCAAAAACCCAGCTTCTCTAATTGGTACGGCCATACCAAGTGGCGATTATGTCTGGGAGAAGAAAAAGAAAGAAAGAGAAATCACTTTTTTTCTAGCTAGATCTCTGCAATATCCTGCCAGAGTCGGGTTCTGCTGGTGTAATTCATGCTGTTCACGAACAGCCCTGCTGAATTCATTTGGACTGTTTGCAAACTAATGTAGTGCTCAACATGAGTAAACATGCCCATGTCTGGCCTTACATAAATACAAATCAGCCTGGAGACTGTAAAGTAAATACAAACAAAATTCCTTCACTCCAGCCCAGGAGCAAAAAGAGGAATGGAGAATGGTCCAACTGTTTTCTTTCCCCCAACTCAGCCAACGTATAAGTACCCCTCTGGAGTTTACAGTGTATTATATAGCTCCTATTTCTACTAAACCCTGGATGTGTACTAGCAAGAAAGCCCTTATCTTTCTTCAAAGAAAGGTTACATGCCTGCTGCTATAACCTGCATTTCTTCCTGCCCCTCTTGAGAATCGCTGCTGGCATTTAAATCCCCCGTGTAGGCAACTCTATTGCCGATGCATCGCTACTGCAACACCACCGTTAGCTCTGGTTCTCCCTGTTCTGCTTTCATGAGCCGCCTTTTGTCATTCCCATTCTAAACTTCAGCGACGGGAGTCTTTGGTCTGTGTTTTGCAACCCGGCATAATGCAGATTTGGTCTGCGCCTGAAACTTTCAGTTATACAAGTAACACACCTAAAAACCAAAAGCCTAATAGTTTATTCCTTTCTTATTTGCAGAGGAATAAAAAAATAATTAAAATAAAGGGCAAAAAGTTTCAACCTGTGTGTATTTTGTAAAACCATAAGAAAACAACCTTATAAGGCCCCAACTGAGTTGAACAGTATTCTTTAAAAAAGAAAACAGTCCTAAATTAAGAGTGGAATTTTAGCCTCAGCTTTGAATTTCCTGGCTTTTGTTGGTTTCTTATATGCCCTCATTATTTCAGCGGTGTGTTGTTTTTGGTCTGACTAATATTTAGAAATTGTTCCATCCAGCCTTTAGATGTCTACTGTTTGAGAATGATTCATTTCTCTTTGACTTCATGAACAGAATTTGCACAGTGGGTCTTTTTCCTGCCGCTGGTGTGTCTCTCCCTGCTCCAGATTCCATTTCGTGCTGTCATAATAACCTGTGCGGTTGCCTTGCAGCTCCAGAGCGGTGTGCGTTTCAAACTGGGAGCTGTACCTTTGCAGGGATGTGGTTTAGGGAGACAGACAATCATTTTGCTGGCCCAGGATGAACAGCCTGAATGAAATGCACCAGCACAGCGGTAGGAGTTGGTACCCAGATGGGATGCTGGCAGCAATTCTGAACTCAGTTATTCCAGCGGGGTTTGAATAAATGCTTGAGCGAAGAAATTTAAAAATTAGTGAAAGTATAATTCAAAACCTCTTTACAATACGTTTAAATGATTAAATGTTTTGTCAAAGGTATTCCAAAGGTTTGCACAATAGTAATTGTGCAATAGTAGCAGTGATTTGGGCTCCCTGGCCCATTGGGGAGACTGCTGTCAGTGTTAGAAAAACAGCTATCACTTCCTGCTGTGATTGTCCTGAACCAACATGAAGTATCAGGAGAGCGCTGTTCTTTGGCAGCAAATTATGATAATCCTCTCATTTAAGTTTATGAATGCCAGGGATCATGTAGTATCCAGAAGCAGAAAATTTATAGTGTGCCAAGAGTGGCTTCCTGATAGGCATAACCAAGGTAGGGATAAAACCACGTGGCAAGTCTTAGCCTAGCCTTCCTTAACCCACCCTGCTTGTTGTAAGGGGTATGTGCAGCACCTCATGTCCTGGGAAAGAGAGGAAGGATTGCAGGACACAGAGTGGCCGATGCAACCAGCATCGCCCTCTCCTGCACGACATTTACCCCCTCCTGCCGTGCCCAGCTCTTGCAGTGACAGTCAGGATGCCAGTCCCATCCTGTGTTTGGTAAACTGTACCGTGCGGCTTTTGTCAGAATTTGTTTGGAAGCTAAGGACAACTAAAAGACAAGTTAGGTGACCACAAAGTTAATTGTCACAGTTAGAAGGAATATCTGTAATGCGTCATACCAGAAATCAATTCGATCCGTTACAAAAGCCTCCGTTAAAGAGATGCTGTTTGCAAAGAGTAATGTAGAAGAACAGTGGGACACAGAAAAAAAAACAGAAGAAAAATAAAAGCAATGAAAAGTGACCACTGCTGACGCAGAGATTTCCCTGCTTTTTTTGTTTGAAAAGATCCATTTCTAAGGTTCTTACAAAGACAGAGGAACAAATATTTTGTGGTGCGATTTATTTTGCAGAGATATGATTCCAAAACCTTTCAGCATGCCTGATATTAGGTTCCAAGCTAAAGTCTTCAAATGTCACATGGAAAAAAAAATGTTGCTGGTTGGGCATGGGATTTCTCCTGGCATTGCATAATATCAAGTCTTGTGATCTATTTACATTTAAAACTTGTAAAATTAATGAATGAACTGACACAGAGGCCCCTTGTCTGTCTGCAGAATTTCTGAATTGCCCTGATTTTCTTATTTAATTTTTAAAGACTGTGAGTGTTCAGTTTTAACAGGGATTTAGTTTTCAGCAATGCAAATTTTTCTTAATACTAACAACAGATGTTAGTAATATACCCACATTCAAGAACACGTCTTGTATGTGACCGAACTCAATGTAATGGCCACGTTATTTGGTAAGTTGGCATTACAAACAAGTCTCAGGGGAAGTAACAAGTAACGTGACTCCCTCTGTATGTCATCGCTTTTGAAATTTCCGCAGTAAAGAATCAGGGCTTAAAGCTCTTTCTGTACGGATGTCTCAGATAAAAAAGCTTATAGTTGGAACTTGCTATTTCCCAAGAACCTGGTATAGACTTGTTTTACTACTACAAGTGCACTTTCACATGTGACAAGTATTTGTGTCATGTTGCCTTGCAAAAAAGCCTCAGTATCTGCCTTTTATACAGCTAAGCGTGCTATACCATATATTAAATAGTGGCAGACTGTGGAGAAATAACAGCACAAACCTTAACTTTTTTGTCATTTAATTAGTCCCCATATACAAGTCGTGTAGGTTGATGGTAGCTGTTAGAGCTCTCCTATCACTGTGGTTATTGCCACTCCAGACTGGAAATACTAAACAGGAACAGTGCTTTTAGTTTCTCTGGCTAACATAGCGCGTCAAATTACCTCTATCTGCCACAGACGCTATTCCAACATTATTATATTACAAGTAAATGTGTTTGGAATGATGTCTGGCTATCAGCATTTTGTCATTAGAGGAGAGAAAGGAAGACCAATGGTAGACAGATATTACTATCTAGACTGTAATGAGTCCCTAAGGAAAATTTAAGGGGTAATAGTAACAAGCCTCTGGATGGACCAAAAAAATATTAGTCAAATCTCGACTGTTCTCCAACTTCCTTCTTTCTTTAAACTGTCAACACGCTCCATGCTGTTTGGCTCAAAATGCCTGTCTTCATCTCAGCTAAGCTCCATGTAGCTTTTTACTTCCTTACAAAGTTTTCAAAAAGCTTAAGAGGCTTCTTAAAGTGTCATTTTGTATGTGGTAGTAAATCCAGCTGAACTGGATGCACTAATGAATTTGTCAGGGTATTTATATGGAAGGGATGTGGGGAAAAAGTTCACGCTGTAATCTGTGCATCTCTAATGTGGAAGTATCTGCCAAAACCGAGAGCTTGGTGTCTCTACCTGACTAATGCCGTTCTACAGAAAACATCTGACTGCTAACACTAGAAACAGGTCCTTTGTTTAAGGCGATGAATATTGAACAACAGCTAGAAAATGTATGATTTCACCATGGACAGTTTTGCTTTTTATTTTGCTACAGGAAAACGGAAGTCTTCATTTTCATGACTATTTAAATAACTCTGTCTCCAGCCCCAAAATATTTTCCAGTTCAAATAGTCAATGAAATAAAGATCTCTCCCTTTGATGGAATAAAGATGGTTTCCTGTTCTAGGTGTGTTCTTTTAGGAGTCTGCTAAGACTTCTAAGCCCAAGTTTCTAGAGCTGCCTTGGGAAAAGGACAATCGCACCGTCCAACTGTCCATTTGTTTTTTTCCATGCTGTTTGGTGTCCTTATGTTACTCTCAGCACTTAAATCAAGACATAGAGAGCCAAGATAGTATTAGGAACATACAAAATATTAAATATCAATATGTGATATAAAATAAGGAAATAAGTGTTCTCTGAGATGGTAGCAGGAGACATATAGTAGGGAACACTGCAACGAAATTCAGAAAACTTACAGCGCTAGCTATTAGGCATGGCATTGCGTCCATGGATTGCTAGATGTCTCCGGTTCTTGGTTTATTTAAAGATGGTCTGGAGGATCTATTACAAAGCTGTGGTCTTGTCTAAGCTCCTTGGTTAATTTTCCTGTGGAAATAGTATTCTGAATGTGAGCTATAGGTGCTGTTTGGTAGCCACTGTGGTGATTGTCCAAGGTGGATATTAGCTCTTTGCCACTATTGGAGTTCATGACCAATGCTTATTCCTTATGTGACACAGAAGAAGTGAATTCTCAGAGAATTCTTGGATCCTGCTCCATTTTTCCTAGAGTAGCTCAGACCTGCTGAATGCTGTTGAGCAAACCCACCTGTAGGACAGGGTGGAAAAGCTTGCAAACTCCTCGTCATTTCAAGCCAGTAGAGAAAGAAGCCAAGGAGCTGTCAATATTTATATTTAGACTTAGAGATGCATATTTTTCTTTTTTTTGTTTGTTTTTNGGAGAGTCAAAACCTTGTTGAGTTTAGGACAAAAATAGCACATTTCTCTGCATTTTCTTTTTCTTCTCTCACAGTTTCCTCCATTGACTTTGGTTCAGCTCTCACTGGACCAACAAGCTCTGAGAGCTCCTATAAAACTCTGAAGTAAAAAAGAGCGTGCCTGCCAGGTGGGATTTTTTTTCCCAAGTGCTCACAGCTCTAATTTCCACCACATGTGAACAAGTGTTTGCAGTTTTAAAGATGTGTTGAGTAATTGCACATGCGAGACATCTTCTCTTTAATGTTCCCAGTGTGTTCAAAGCTTTTCTGTGAGAACACCCCTGTTAACAATGGAGTTGTGGCCTTTAGCTTATGCTTAAGTGGGTACTGCTTTGTGTTGAAATATAATTGGTAGCACTTGCCTATTCTTATTCCCTTAGCTTAGCTAATGAAAGACACTGCTATAATCTACTTCTCTTAGGATCAGGGTCTGAGCCTAGAAAATCTCTCTCTAGAAGGAGGTGGAAAGTTGCCTGCAACTACCATTACTGTAGGTACCATTTTTTTGGGTATCAAAATAGGAAACAAGGAGGCTTGTAGCCTCCTCTGTTGGGTGAGGCTGTAAAACGATGCGCTACTTTTACACACCAATAAAAGGGAAGACCCCCCCCGCTATGCAACAGGGGTTTGTGATGCGTCAGGGAGATGAAACGTGCAGGATACCTGGTCACCATCCCTGTGACACCACAGAAATGGTGTGCCAGAGCTTCAGCGGCGACTGAGGTGTTTTCTACACAGCTGAGGAAGTGGGAGAGATTTATCATCGGCCCTGATCACCCTCTTTCCATGCACTGGTAACTGGGAGAGGGATGACTTGGGTGAGGTTATTTCAATGCATCACCATCCAAAAGAACTGTCTTTAGGAGAATCTCTCATAGCCTGCTTGAATGTCCGGTAGGACTGAGTCCAGGCACCATCTGCAAGACAACAGTAACCAAAGAAGAATGAGTTTGGAGGGCTGATAGAGCTGTGGGACACAAATGAAGTACAAATGATAGAAAACGAGATTGGAAAGCAGGTGAAGGAACAAATGTAGTTGCTGTGAGACAGGACCCAGATAACAACCGTGTTTGCTTAATTTCTGTAGGTTGCTCTTCTCCTGCCCAGTAATTCTGTGCCAAAGTGGCGATGAAAAGTATATTACCTCCAAAATTGGCTGCCTTTAATCATTACTAGAAATGGAATTAAAAACTATGTATCGTTGAACCTCATGGTGGGAAAACTGTAACTATTCCTTTTTCCTCCATTGGTCTGAAAATGGTGTATAGTCTAGGGTTTTATTTGAAATAACACACGGTAAATAGCCTGGTAAATGTTTTGTAAATTTTAGGAACTATGATTAAAAGTCATCTACTCCTAGTTATTCCTGGAAAGTGGTGGACGACAACCTGTTCTGGACTGCTCTCTGCGTGGGGGAGCACTGAGCCACCCATCTCTCCTCGCTGTGCTTGGAGGAACTTCAAAAGTGCCTACAATAAAGACATATTTTTTAAATCCAGGAAAATGACCTGCAAGCACCACTTACATTTATATTTTTGTAGTGACCAAAAGTTTCAGTCAAGACCACCACCCTACCAGGCTATGTGCCGTACAAGGACGGCACCATCCTTGTCCCACAAAATGTGGTTGACTTGAGTCAGACCCAAAATAGAAGCGGCACAACCGTGGCCGAGCAGCCGTGCCTTGGGGCAACCCTCACCAACAAATGTGCAGGCTGAAGCTCTCCAGGAGGTCACAAACCCAGGAGCGTGTGAGCACATTCTCCCTTTGAGCTAACACAGCCGCTCCTTAGGCTGCCAATGGAAAGGCTCAAGCTTTTCAGATCCAGAGGTCGCCGGTTCAATCTCTGTGGATAAACTCTCTGGAGATGCGCTTACAGTGTAATTCAAGGCAGGAAAACCAAGTAAGCGCTGTTAGATTATCCACACCCTCAGAAAGAAATCTGCTCATTAGAGTTATGACAGGCCTAGTGATTCATTAGTTGGAAAGAGGTTAATATGCATTTGTAGATATAAACCAGAGCTGATCAGAACAGATTGAGTTCCCTTAGTAGTAGCTTATTACCAAAGAATTAAAGGTTGCAGTGGGATCTGCATCTAAAATTGGAGGAAACTGCTTGGCCAGAAACGCTTTGGTGCTATTATTGTTTTTAACTTGAATTGCTCTTTTCCCTTGTTGGTATTTGCTCTATGATGTATGTGTGGAGAGCAACTGTAACACTTCTCCAGAATGGTATAAACTTGTCATATTAAATTTCACTTGGAAATTAAAAGGTTTCTAATCAGCAGAGCAGTGAAGTTCTGGAACAGCCTTCCAGGAAAAATGGAGGCCAATAAATTTAACCATAATGAAGCCTGAATAGTTTATAAAAGGGATTATATGACATAGTCCTTAGAATATTAAGGGGACTTAAATTGATGATCTCTGCGGCTCATTTTCAGAACTGTATTCCTATGCCTGGATATTACAGCCCATCTCTCATAACACATTTTTGCAGATAATTCTGTGATCATTACTGCGTGAAGAATATCAGACAGTAAATCCCAGAATACCGGTTTATGGTGCCCCATATTTACAGCTGCTAAATTTCAGTTTAAAAATATATGCTGTGTCAAATTATTTTAATGTTACTTCTTTATGTAAGCAGTTGAGGTGGTTGTTACAGGACTGAAGGGAATCTAATGTAACCCAAGAACAGCTGCAGCAGGTTAGGGGTCCAGTTAACCCAGTACCTTGTCTCCAACTATGGCTGAATGAAAAGGCTTAATGAGCAGAGCAAGCCTGTGGTGGTACTTCTTAGAAGTACTTTCCTGACTTCCAACAATTTGATGCCTAGGGACTTCCCAGCAATCAGATCTAGTGCAAGGGCTTCCACAGCGGCCCTGCATCCTGCATGGAGAAGCATTTCCTTTTGATGCTGCCTGCTTGTTTAATGCCATGAAGAGAGAACGACAATGAGTATCCAGCCTACTGCAGGTGTACTCTCTCATGCTGCTCTTCAGCCATCTACTTTCCGGGTTGAATCATCCTGATCTGTCTGTGCAGAATCCAGCCTTGCTTTGATTATCCTTGCTACACATAAAAGGACCTTTTCTCTTCTGTTGTATCCTTTCTGAGGCAGGGGGGCACTAAAACTACAGACAGCATTCAAGATTCACGCACACTGCAGGTTGATAAGTTCACATAAAGGTGTTCCTTCTTTTTTTTGTTCTCTATTCCCTTCCTAACATTCTAACATTCGGTTTTCTTTTTTTCAAGAGCTGCTGAGTACTGAGCTATCTTCATAGAACTTTCTATTCTGACCTCCAAGTCTCATTCTTGAATGGCCTCAAGCCCACTACTTAAGACTTTTTTTGAGGTAGTCGTAGGTTATATTTTAGTAGAAAGTATTTCCAGTGTCCCTTACCATTAATGGAAGCTGCTCTTGACGATGAATGTACACTTTTCCCTCCTCCGTTAAGAGAGACAGCCCTAATTCAGCCTCCAAACCCCTGGTTGAAGTTAGCCATCTTGGCTTCTAGTTTATTTCTATGTCTGTTTTCCATTATAAACCAAGATACAATCTGTATCTGTCCCCGATTTCTGGTTGCCTCAACACAGCCCAGCTGCACAAGGGTTACAGGTCCTGTTTCTTGTTGGAGGTCCAGCTAATCACTCCAGCTGTGGAGAGAATCTTCTTAGCAGCATGTGAAACTTGGGACATTATCAGGACTCTTTGTTTATAGACCAGCTCTGAAATTAACCATTCACTTAAGAACAAGTTTTCAAAACTTTTTTTTTTTTCCCCCCAAAAAAGTGAAGTTAAATAATTCACAGTCTTTTAAAAGGAAGGAAAAAATAAGACACATTTTGGGCCTTTTCTTAGAAGTTTTGATGCTCTTAGAAACAATGGGTTTCAGTGTTTACTGTCTGTATTATCAAGGTTACTGGAGAGTGCATTTATAAGCAAATGCAGGAGTTTCCCACCAACAGTGGAGTCAGTAGGAAGCAAAAGTAGTAGTCCAGAATATCAGCACAGTTCCTCCTTCTTACTTGGCTTCATTTAGTCTTTACCACTAATTGCCATCCATGTTTGGCTGCTAATGTTAATTTCTGGCTGTTTTTTTCCTCTGATCTGCTAATTCCCCGAGCGATTGTTTCACATAGTTAGGTCAGTAGTTTACATACTTCATCTAGAAACTCATGGTGTTCCTTCCTTATTCTAAACTGCTAGTGAAGCAAAATGGGAGCTGGGGCAGACACACGTGAACTTCCCCAAAAAGCAAACTCCACTGACTTTCTGCTTTGCTAGCGAGTAAATCACAATGAGCTGGCTAGCTGAAACCCTTGAGTTTTTATCCTTATTTGTTGTATGACCTTAAAAAATTCATATGACCTGTGCTGATCATCCACAGAAGGAACGAATTAATAGAGTGTCATAAGGTTTAACCAGTGCTTGTTATAGCTTCTTTAACCCTTGCGGGAAAACTGTTCAGTACAATTGTGGTCACTGACTGAAGTTTTTGTATGCATTTCTCCATCCAAGCGCATACTGACTTTTTTTTTTCAGGTATATTACTAACTACGTTTATTGAAGATTAAGTATTCTTCAGTGATTACGGCTTAAGGTTATTAATCACAAAGGACAATATAGAAAACGATAGCTCTTTTCACCTGCTCTGGAAAACATGACCCTACACACTGACTATGGAGAATTTACACTTTTAACGTTTCTTTGAATAAGAAAACCTAACGGTATGAAACATGTAGCAGTATGGTTGTGACGCTCAGCTAATATTTATCCAACCGTTCCTGATTAAGTTCACCTTTTAGATACCTCCATCAGCTGGGGATATTCAGTCTTTCCCCTGTCCGGTTAAAATGACATGCAGAATACCAAACGCAGACAAAAGCATTAGTCCTTGTGCAAAATGCTCAGCTCCAAATCGATCAAAGGAAATTGCCGTGCATGAAGGCAGGTGTCAGCAAACAGTTTAAATGGTGGCCTACGGGAAAGCTGGGGTGGGACTCTTGATCAGGGAGTGGAGTGACAGGATGAGGGATAACATTTTTAAACTGCAAGAGGGGAGATCTAGATTAGATATTAGGAAGAAATTCTTTACTGTGAGGGTGGTGAGCCCCTGGCCCAGGTTGCCCAGAGAAGCTGTGGCTGCCCCATCCCTGGAGGTGTTCAAGGCCAGGCTGGACGGGGCTTGGAGCAACCTGGTCTGGTGGGAGGTGTCCCTGCCCAGGGCAGGGGGGTGGAACTGGTTGTTCTTTAAAGTCCCTTCCAATCTAAACCATTCTATGATTCTATATTGATGTGAGATTATAATAGAATGCAAGATTTTTTAAACAATGGTAAAGCTTGTGGACGGTTTTGTAATCTTTGTAGCCATCTAGACTGCTAGAACAGCAAGTGTAAAATTCTCTCGACTTTGCTGTCAATAGTGACACAAACTGCAAAGCGTCTCAGACTCAAGCTTTCTGTATTTATGTCTCATCAGGTCATTGATGTAGAGCGGTGTTTGGCTGTTGGATTTACTTGTAAGCAGCCACTAGATCAAAAGATCATATTTAATTCAGTCTTATAAGCTTACTTTCTCTTCCACATTAGTTTGTATTTCTCCTACTGAAGTTGGTTCAGCTTACCATGTAAACGTATGTGTTTAATATTGTCAAAGAGGAGAATATATTGATCCCATATTTATTCAAAGAGTTTTCAAAGAGTAAGTTACTGTTTTCTTTACTAGAGGAAATGTCCTGAGTACTTTGAAATAATAATTTTTATATGATGAATTGACCTGTTTTCACAAGGAAAGAAATTTTCAGTTATAGTTCATTTTTCCCCCATCAAGAAAAAACAAACCACCAACCCCAAAACAACAGCATGTACGCAAGCTTTGTGATTGCACTTACTCATATAAACAAACCAGCTAGCACTGCACATCCTGTGGGAGGTAGACCACCCAAATGAATATTTGAGAGACACATTTGAAAATTCCTTTGGAAAGCCAAAATTTTGACTGAGCTTTTAGGAACTTGACTTTTTGTGCTGCTGGGAAAAACAGAGCGGCTCTTTGTTTGGTGCATGCTGAGGGAGAGATGCACAGATGCTCTTTCCTGAAGGATTTTTCTTAACTATCAGTGCTGCTATTTAACAGCAATAATAAATGATAACATTTTGCACTTCTGCAGTCACTTTAATCCAAAGAGCACCAAATGTGCTCAAAGAGATTCCTCTGGAGGAAGCTGCAAAGGGCAGGTTTTCCCCAGTTAGGACAAGCTGGACTGAGCCCATTGCCCTCAGCAGAGAGGTTGTACTTCTGTGCAGATGTCTTAACTAAAATCAACAGAGACCCAAACCCGAGGAAAAGCAGCGGCAGGAATGTGGCCTTAGTGATGGAATTACTGACAGAGATGATAGGAATGAAAAAGGAAGGGAGAGCTTTACCTTGAGGTCTGTTTATTATGTTTATTATGGGATAAATGTTGAAAAAGGGGAAGGCTTTGAAATTCCATGGACAGTAACCTATCTAGCAGTTTGAAAATTGCCACGCTGTCCATTTCTGCGGATAACATAAAGGAAAGGTGAATCCTTCAGTGCAAACGAGAAATTAGTTTACGAACTAGTTCTATTTGGGACAGAACTGACGTTTTTGTGCCTTGGTGAGATCTATTAGGGCAATGGTGTTCTGTTTGAGGTCTCTCTGCATCACCCCATCAAAATAAATACCAGGAATAATTGAGGAGAAAGGGTAAATGGTAAGCATTGTTTTTGGGTTTTACTGCTGGGAAAAAAATGAATGCAAGCCTAAAAAGACCCTGCACTGAAAGGGACCCTGTAAGAAAACATTCAAAGTGTTGCGTGGTGCTACAAGCCCTCTCTGCCATCAGATGTGACCCTCCATCCACCCTAGGACCTAAAGTGATAGCGGCTCTTCTGCTGGACAAGCAGTTACTGAAAGATCTAGGACTGTATGATAGCTCTTTGTGTCTGGGGAAGAACATCTGTGAGGAAATTCATATGGTTGTTTTCCTTGCTCTTTGGGTTAGGTTTTCCATGTGTAATAAGCAGTCGTCAGACATGTGAATGCTCATTAAAGAGAGATTTTAGGGAGTAGATTGTAAGTGTGGAAACGTGGCTATTTAAAGCATGTGACTGCACTTTGGTAAGCCATTTACAGTATTTATACCAGATTTATTCATAAAGATCCTTCATCTGGATTATCAGTTTTCTTTGTGAGATAGGTAGAACTGGAAAGGGAGTGAGAGGCTTGGGTTTTCTCTTTTAATTGCTTTGATTTCAGCAATTGCTATTTTGTACAGTGTAGATGTGGAAAATAAGGCAACTAAAGGAGGCATGCGCTAGCGTGACGTTATCTGATTCAAAGTGGTACTAAAAGAATTAGATGCAACCCTGGTGTGAGCTGGGACGCTGGGACAGCCCCGGGCTGCAAGGCAGCAGTGCCCACTGCACAGCAGCTGCTCCGGGCTCTCTCCTGCACCTGAAACCTTTCTGCATTTGGGTCTTCTGGGTTTGCCAGGCTGCGTGTCCCTCTGCGGTGCCAGCGCTACACTGAAAAACGCATGAGTTCTCCATGGCAGGGCAAAGGAGCAGAGATTAAGGGAAGCCTAAAGCTGCCTCTTTTAACCCAAAATCCCTGTGCTACCTTCAGGGCCAGAGAAGTACATGGCGGTAGAGAAAACGTGGCTCATGCTTTCAGAAACTGCTGTGCTTGAAACCTGGTGGGAAGAACATCTGAGTCCATCACTTCTGTCAGACCCTACCTAGCGCGGCACAGGGATGAGCTTCTAGATGAGGATATTTTCTTCCAGAGGTCCTTGGTGCAGCTTTGGTTTTAATATTCCTTTTGATTATAGAGTAACCCACAGTTTCTGAGGATATTTATTTGTTTTTCACTTTGCATTCCTTTATCCTCAAAGGCTGGTTCATGTTGATGTTACCTGTAGAAGAAATTGAAGTAGTTGATGTGCATTGAAAGCTACACAAAATCTTACCACGTTTTTGGATTATAGCAGTCTTGATTAAAATGAAAATAAATACACAGGTGAAAAATGTGACCTAAGAGTTTGCATTATTCAAAGGGCTCCTTTTTTTTTCCAAATGAGCTTTAATAGGATTATATATGTATATTTTATAATATTGAAACTGGCATACTATTCAAACCTAAAAAAACTTTTCATAGTTGTATTTAATTATTTCTATTTCTTTGAAGCTTAACATATTTTCACCATATGGCAAGCATTTATTTTTTCCTATTTTTCTAGTGGAGATTAAATTAAAATGGTTGTTTGGTTTAGCAAAAACCTTCAACCTATCTGTGCTGCAAGGCAAGGGCTCGGTAGGCTTGTTCCTCACCACCATCCCGTATTTTTCTTAACGGCTTGCTCCAAAACCTGCTGAAGTCAACAAAGCTATTCCCACCATCTTCAGTAGGCTTTGGATCAAGCTCTATGAGAACAAGACAATTCTCCACTCCTGCTGCGAAGCCAGTGACAGAACCACAATACATCGATATTATCATAGTTTCCACAAAAATAGTGGCCGTGTGCCACATGGTGGGTGGTCTTTTATACCAGCCAGAGAGAAATTAAGCCAGCAGGCACATAAAATGACAGTGAGACAAGGGGTCTTTTATACCCCAGCTCTCAGAGGAGACTGTCTTGTTGCTTAGATTGTCTTGTTTAACCCATTCCGTAAAATAGGTGTACCACTTCTACCTCCATGGAGCCTGGTCACTTAAGCTTGGATTAAATATATCTTCTGGGTGGGCATCTTGACTGGATTGAAGACTTTGAATCATTTGCAGTCGCTGGATCATGGCGGTGGTAGGCTGCTCCCACTACTGCAACGTTCACCTAACACAGATTGCAAACTGTAGGTGAAAAGTGACTTTTTGTGCATCCTTGGAAAGCACTAAAAATTATTTATGTCAGTGATGATAGCATTGTGCAGCACTTCTCCATGAAACCATCAAATTTTCAGAAACAATTAGCTACTTTTTTATCCAATTTCCACAGAACTGATCTGAAATCAAAGAAGAAAAACCTGAAATGTTCTGAAGGTGTCATCTGCTGTTTACTTACGTGAGTAAATAAAGTTATGCCAGGAAAACAAGTAAAGTCCATATCTTGCTGATAAACAAATCAGCCTTGCCCAATGTCTCAATGCTAACCTCCCAATTATAACCTAATAAAGGTTATCTAGAGGAAAAAGTTGTAATATGCGAAAGAGGCTTCACTCAACAAGATAAATGATGCCTCCTGGATACATTAAAGAATACCTGGGAACAAACTACAATTCAAGGTTTCTAAGTTCCTCATAGCTATTTACAATGCCATTCTTTCTATAAACCAGATTATTATTGCCAATCCCGTACACCATTTCATTTAGAAACGAATTCATATTTTTCTCATAAGAAAACATTCATATTGTTAAATTTAAAGGTTCCAGTTCCTGTAGATCTTTCCTCCTTGGAGGCAGGTAAGCAATTTAGCTAGGCTGCTCATGTGCTCTTATTTAACCACATGCTTTAACTGCTGTACAGCAGTTGGGCCAAAAAAAGCAGGTTTATATGGAAATGAGAGAATCTTTAAAGGTTCTCATCTAATTCACCATTCATTGTAGAGCTGTCTCATAGCTCCATGTCTTGGCTTCTTGCAAGAAGTCTTGGTACTTTTCAGGAGGGGTTCAATCACGCTACCTACACCTGAATTTTATGCTGAGACTAAAATTAGAAGGCAGTATTTCTTTTTATGCGTTGGAGTGTCCTGAACTGAGTAACCCTGCCATGAATACAACATAAACTGTGATGTTTGTAGTTTCCAGATTCATGCCTGGAAAAAAAATATTTGCTACAGGCAAAGAACCACTCAGCAGGGAGAGAGGAGCTTTGAATTTCAGTCTCTGGATGAATGTTTGCTTAAGGAAATCTAACCCAACTCCCTAAAAATCAGTTTATACAGTCCCGTGCCTGTATATCTCTTCATCCATCAATCTACCCAATAATTTTTCAAACCATTGCCCGATCATCACAAAACTTGACACGAGACTAGAAATCTCCAAGCTAGAAAATTTCCATATAGCATGAAAAATGACTGGTTTGATAGAGGAGATAAAGTCACTGCCATATCTCCACAAGGAGAAAGGCAAAAGTGGAAGCTCGCCCGGCCGGCAGCTAAAGTGGACCAAGTCGAAATCTGGAGCCTAACTATACTGCAGTCTGAAAGAATTATAGGTCTATATTTGGCATTTAGAATAAATGTCTACTCTTTCTAAAGAAAGATTTCTCTCTTTTTTAGATTTTTTGAACCAATAATAAATATTTTTGTTACTACAGTATGAAAGCTTAGACTACGGTTGACATAGTGGGTGAAACTGTGTTTCATTTTAATGTAGTGGGAGTTGTAGCATTGACTAGCCAGCATTTCTTGCCATACTGTCTTCTTGAATACAAAGTGCAGCTGTGAATACATCTGTTGGTTTGGTTTGTTTTATTTTGTTTCACATGTTGCATTGCTTGGTTTGGCTGTCAAACAGAGGGGGAACTCGGGGTAGGAAGTTGTTGCTGTATCTGTCATCTCACCTGAAGCAGTTCTCGAGATTTCTATAAACTCTATATTCTTTGGCTCTTCTACAAAAATGTGAGAATATTCAGATAGAGCTGTAACTGATGTTACTGTAACTGTAACAATCCGCTTCTTGGAAAAAAAGATTTAATGTAGAGATCAGTCAAAGGAACAAAAGACCTTTCTTCACTTCCATTTATTCTTTGCATATTCACTTCACTTTTTATCACTCCTGTAGCAAAAAAAAAAAAAACCAAAACACCCTATAAACCCATACAACTACGTCTCTGTAAGAATGCACCCTTTCATTTCAGTCATGTTACAGGAATTAACCACGCAGTAATACAACCATTTGCTTGAGGCACGGAGAACTAATCCATGTTGAAATGTAAAATTATGCAATTAGCCCTCATTTTAAAGATCGCAACATCCAAGCAAACAAACAAGCAAACACAGTTTGATTTTCTTCCAGGAAATCACATGCATTTAATTTTATTTATTTTTTTTTATTTCCATGGTTCTTTTTCTTAAAGGTTTATTTCCTCTTTTCCGCTGTCTTACATGATAAATGATTTCTCATTATTAAGTAGTTTTCATTCTTCCTTGGGCTATTAGATGTCACTGGCTTGAACAAAAGAGTCTTTGCATAAGTCATTATACTTTCAGTCTTTCATTTTTCTACCAAAATCCTAAAGCTCTAGTTGTAAGGGCATGAATTACAATCTTGAAAGACACGGATCTTCCTTAATCATATTAATATTAATCACAGCTTATGGCACCGCAGACCTTTCAGGGTGAAGCTCTTCACTGTAGTTAAATAGTGATATGACTCCTCTGCTATTACTGCAGCAAAGAGGCATTAACCAGTCTCCACCTCTTAAAGCCTTGGGGAATCAAATCTGGGCTACATGAAGGAAAGAGGAAGAGGCAGAGAGGGAGGGAAGGAAGGAGGGAGTAAGGGCAGGAGGAGAGAAAAGGAAAGAAAGAGAAAGCAAGTGGGAAGGAAATGAAGAAAAGAAGACAAGCAAGAGAAGGAAGGAGGGAAGGAAGGAAGGAAAAGTTGTACTTTGGGTAAAGAGAAAAATCAGTATGCACCAATTAAGAATATGCAAATTGTTCTCTTTTTTTTTTTTCCCACAGTGCTTACCAGCAGCAGGGCGATTGTGTGTACTCACAGGAAAGGTCCTGGTGTGGGATGTGAAGTTTATATAGACGTGCCTCTAGTGGCCTGACATCATTTAACTGCTGCCCATAAAACAAAAGTAGTTGGCAGAGGAAATCGATACATCTCCATGGTGATCCAGCGGAACAGCAGGCTTCAGCAACATAAAGAAGGTACAGACACATGGAACCTGCTCTGAAATCCATGGAGGTATCTCATCTCACTGTCTTTAGCAGGACTTCACTCAGGTCCGTAATGGTTATGCAAAAGGCAGCAGACCTCATTTCCTTTGCCCCCTTTTCGTTGTCTCGAGTTTTTGCAGAGTTAGACAGTAAATGCTTCGGAAACAAGGACATAGCATTTATGTTCTGAAGAGCAAATGACCCAATATCCCCATAACCCCACAATCAGTTTAGCACGAGCACCTTGCTATTCATTGCAGCTCCCCTTAGGACCATCACCTAGGTCCTCCTCTCCTGCTGCGTGGAAGATCAGTAGGATCCACACAGTGTTGAATGGGGCCCAATTGCACCTGAACCTGTCAGGAGGCTGGCGCAGTACCAGCAGTCAAAAATAGCATCAGGTACACCATGAACTTCATGACTCACTAAAGGAATTTTCTTACTCCGAAAGCTTCTGGGAGAGACTGGTGGTGATGCTGGACATTATTCTTCAGTACATTGCAAACTATGTACTTAACAGCAAACACTATTTTTTTCCGCTCTCCTCTACACACATTTTAGCATCTGATCTTTAATGAGGGTTGCTTGCAGAATGAATTAGTCCCGTGCGCGTGGATTGCGTGTATTTCCCCTTTAAAATATTATTTTCGTTTTCCAGGTACTGTTGGCTGGGTGCCTGCGTACAGTACGTCCAGTTTGTTTTTCCAGCAGCCACCACTGCTGTGGGAGCTCGCTCAGAGCTTGCGAAGACAAACCTCTTGGAGCCGGCCTCCCAAATCCAGGAAGAATGAGCACATAAGCTGGGGCAATATTTACAGGAGTTTTGGCTAGAAACACGAGCGCCAAATGCGGACTATTTTGTTTTCGTGTTTTGCCTTTGTATTGCTCAGTCAAAACAAGTTAATTTTAAACTGAATGTTTTCATTTTGGGGGAAAAAAAAAAAAAGGAAAAACAGAGTAGCTCTTTGTGAAGTGGTATTTTTAGTTTCACCAGTCCAAACTGTCTGACAGAGTTGTTCTGATTTCTGCTGGCTATAAACCCTTTAGGTTTAGACCTTCCAGTGTTATTTATGATCAAATAAACTTTTGTATTACTTTTTAGACCTCGCTAGTCAAGGATTCACTCCTGGATGAACACTCACGATCACCGCATAACCTAGCATAGCAGAAGCCAGTGCAGACAGTACCACATTGCTGAAGCACGAAATCCCCCATGAGAGCATTGGAAAGACTTCTGTTAGGCAGAATTCCCATTAGATTTCATCCCATCGGATTTCTTCTTTTCTCACTGTGTTTTTGTCCTATTTCACTGCCTGATTATTTTTCTTACCCTATGCAGCTTAAAAAGCTGAAATGACACGTGCTAATATTTCCTGATACAAGATATGACATCCATTCTTACCCTCAACTGCTACAAAAGGACAAGAAAACTTATCTTTGTATGCATTTGGGCAGACTTTCTCCCCAGCATTTATCTCGGATAGCATGCTGTCATCTTCATCCTGTCTTGAGGGACTGGTCAGCTGGTCTACAGTGCACCAGCAGTGTCCAGGAGAGGTCCTGCAGAGCCATCGGAGCATGCAGTGCCCCAATGCCCTCTCTTCTTTGCCCAGCAGCTCTGCTCTGGTAGCACTGCTAGGCTGCTGGCTCTCATTCTCAATAAGCAAGAAGCAGCTCCCCCTCTACTCTGCTCTCGTGAGACCCCACCTGGAGTACCATGTCCGACTCTGGAGCCCTCAGCACAAGAAGCACATAGACCTGTTGGAGCGGGTCCAGAGGAGGGCCATGAAGATGATCAAAGGGCTGGAGCACCTCTCCTATGAAGACAGGCTGAGAGAGTTGGGGGTGTTCAGCCCGGAGAAGAGAAGGCTCCAGGGAGACCTTAGAGCAGCCTTCCAGTACCTGAAGGGGGCCCATAAGAAAGCTGGGGAGGGGCTTTTTGCAAGTGCATGTAGCGATAGGACGAGGGGCAATGGTTTTAAACTAGAGCAGGGCAGGTTTAGATTAGACATTAGGAAGAAGTTCTTTACAATGAGGGTGGTGAGACCTTGGCCCAGGTTGCCCAGAGAGGTGGTGGAGGCCCCATCCCTGGAGACATTCAAGGCCAGGCTGGATGAGGCTCTGAGCAACCTGATCTAGTTGAAGATGTCCCTGCTTACTGCAGGGGGGCTGGACTAGATGGCCTTTAGAGGTCCCTTCCAACCCAACACGTTCTATGATTCTATGATAACAGTAAGTACCCGGCTAAAGCACCTGGCATTACTCAGCTAAAGAATATGACTCCTAAACTTCTTATTCTTTATTCAGGAAATGCAATTGTGTTTTTATCTGCTGGTCACAAGTATTTCACTTCAGAAGCCAGCCTAATTAGTTCCCTGTAAAGTGCTTTGTTTTGCTATCTGATGTTTCTGTGGCCACTTCTGACCTTGTTCTCAGTGTTCTGTGGCCACTGCTGGGCCATAGGTTTTCTTAGCTCCACATTCAGGTTTCTGTACCAGCTCTTTGCTCAGATGAATGGGCCCTGCCTTCCTATGCAGGGCTATTTGACAGGTTGATGAGCATCTTTCCTTGCACAGCCTGGGAAGGGCATAGCATCGTTTTAAATGTATAAGTGCCATTGGGATGCTTTCAAGCTTCACAGCAACTATTTTTGCTTTTCCTGATGCCCCCAAGAAGCCTGTGTATGAGGGGAGGGGGAACGGAGACTGCTCCTGAGTTGTTGGCCCAAAGAAAACACCATTCTGAACAGTGAGTGAGGCTTTCCCAGGAGAGAGGTGGTCAGTGTCAAAAATAATCTTTATTTTGCCCTCTTAAAATTAGTCCTGGCAGGCTGTGGCTAGACTGGATAGTTTAGTGCAGAGGTACTTGGGGGAACTCCTTTCCTACCAGCCTGTATGCCAAAAATATCTTAACCGTAGAGACGTGCAGCTTCACCTGGAATAATTGGTCCAGGTACACTTATTTCTAAGAATGTACAGGTGTTTCTATAGATAGGAAACACTCCCAAGACACAGATGGTAATAATTTGAAAAGAAAAAACCTCTGTATTTCTGTTTATGTTGTTTCTTTTTATGTTTACTAGACTGAGTATATTCTAAGGTGATGAAAACCATGGAGATGGACTTACGTGGATGGGTTATCTTACCGACATCCAAGAACTAACCCAACCTTTTTATCTGTGTGATTCTAAAGCAGCACATACCACAATGGTGTAAGCTGGACTAAGCTGCCCATGTGAGCTTTGAACCAGCTAGCTGGGTTACTGCTAGCAGCACGGACACAGGAGAAGGCAACCACTGAACTGGCTCCACACTGTAACCCCAGAACCTCAGGTGAATTCATGCTTCTTAACTAATGAACTAAAGATTCTTCTGATTTTACTTTAATGCAATGTGAAACTCATAGTCTAATTTGATTTCAGTATGAACACAGGTGAGACTTGATGGATTTGACTCAATTTTGCCTTGAAAGCTGGTGGCTTGTTTTTTTTTCCTATGCCAAGTGAAGGCATAGTAGAAATGAGTAAAATATTTGTTTCTGTGACTGTAAATATTAAATCTTGGGCTCTGGCCTTTGCAAACTGAGCTGTGGGTTTGCGGTTTGGTGCAGTTGCAAACCTCAGGCCATGCTAGGAAAAATTCAGCAAACACAGGCTGAGATTGTTGGCATTGCTGGGAAGTCATCAGATCTCCCTCATCTCAGCTGGCCCCCTTCCTTCCTCCCTCGCGAAGCCCGAGCCTCCTGAGGGCATGTTTGCGCGGGAGCGGTAGAAAGCACAGGGCAGCTTTAAATGTAAGGAAGCTTTTACCTGGGAGTCGATGGTTGGATTTGAGAACAAAGAGTTAAACTCCTACACCTATGTTCCTCTACAACAGGGTTCAAAATCCTAGTGAAAAAAAACCCAACGATTTCTTTTAGCAGAAATAGTAATCACTAAAATATTTCTTTTTTACTTCAACAGCTTGTGTCATGCAGACGGAGCTCAGTGGCAGAGTGCAGCCTTCATCTGCCTGTGGGGATTGTCCCCATCTAAGAAAAGCACATGCCTGCAAAGCATCTCATCAGCTCATCTACTGGGAGCTTCTTCCCACTGACAGAGGATGTAAAACGTTACATATTGGGGACCACACCGGGGTGAGCGGAGAGCTAAAGCTTCAGTGCTCCAGGTAATAAAGAGATGGTGCATGACCAGTAGAGAAGTCTCTCTCGCCCTTGCTGAAACTCGGAGTTCAGACAAATGCAGCATAAAAATCGGAGGGCAGATGACTAACCTGCTTCTTGAAATTCCCCGTGTTTGTCTACGTAAGGAAAGAATGGCAGCTGGTAAAAGCAAATCTCCTGAAAAGTTGTTGTGTGTTTTCCTGCTTAGATAGAACTAAGTGGGTACAAACTTATTGTATTTTCACATAGATAAGTAAATATAGCCCTTTAAAAGTACTGGTGAACAAAAATAATCCTATAATAATTCAAGTCCTCAGAAAATTCATACTTTCAGATAGCCAACACAAAAGAGGCGAAGGGAAAGAAAAAGGTGGACGTTCATGAAAGGAAAGGCAACAACTGTGAGGAATTAAAGGTAGAGAAGAGAGCTCTGAGAAATAAGGGGTGCTGAGATAAAGCTCTTCCCATTGCCCACATCCAGGACCATGTGTCTGAATCACAAGACTCTTATAGCTAATAAAAGTGTTGGATGCACAGAAATACCTGCATCCTCCCATGACAGTGAGCTTCGTTTGTCTCTGTTATTACTGTCTGTGAAGTAAACATGACCATAAAAAGGGACATGTTTATTTTGCTTCATTTCTTTTATTTCCACCCAAAGTAATTTTATTCTTTATACATTTCCCCACATGCCACTTGCTTCCAACATTTTGACTTTGGCAAGAAGCAGCCTAAGCCAATAAAAAAGAACTCCAAGTGTCATGCACAATAAAGACTTGGGTACAGATTTCCAAATGACTGTAAAGTAAAATTTACTGAAAAGCAGGCAAAGAAGTCATATCTAGAAATCGAGTCTCTGCTTGTAAAAGTCAGAGGTTAAATTCTTTTTTTTAAAAAAGCTCTCACATGCATCTCTTAGGCATGCCCGGCCCTTGCTCAAATATTTGAGAGGGGGAAAGTAAGCGGGGTAGGCGAGAACGTTTCCACAGACACATGTTAGAAATCTACTGCACAAAATTAAATTATTTCACTCTGTCAAATGACATTTCTAATTTTCACTTATCAAGTAGTATGAGCTATAATGCAACTTTTTAAAGGCAAAAGGAAAAGTAAAATAACAGCAACAGAAGACACATCCCAGTGTGTATTTATTTTACTTTGTAACTCAAGTCAGTCCAATTGTGCTGCGGGGTATTTAGTTTATGCAATGCTGAAGTTTGAAAACTACACCCAAAATTATTTTTGGATCATATTTAGTGAGACATATAACACAGGAACGACTGATTTATTTGCATGTTTTGAGTTTCTGTATTTTGCTCAGCTTTTGTCTGAATTCTGATGTTGGCAGGCTTAAAAAATCACATTCGTAGCAAAGCAAGAGAAACGTCTTTATCTAACTTCCATTTTCTAAGGTGAAGAGTAAATTTTAAACGTAAGCATTGACTTTTATTTGCCCAAAATACAAGTTTCTCTATTCATTTCCGCAGGTTGAAGGAAAAGATCAGTAACTGCTTTTCTAATTGCCCAACGCACATCCGTAGAATGGCTGCTCCTGTCGGGCAATGGCTGCTCTCACAGTCCCATTAATTTTACGGTGTGAAGTACTGGTCTTCAGAGTAAATGGAGTTCATTATTTAATATTTAGTGGCCAGCTTAATGGATAAGCTTAATTATATAGCTTCTGGTCTGAAAGAACGACACATTAGGGCGTTCTCATACCATTTTTCTTCGCTGGGAATTGGGAACAAACCTCCAGCACGTCTCCCCGTGGCATGGTGAGTATTGGCCACATTGCAGAGCTGGGAATTCGATGAGCGCCCGAACACAGGAGGCTTTTCCCGCTGTGTCCCGGTGCAACGCACAGCATGGTTTAGGGTGGCCTTTCAGATGTGCCAGGGCTAATTTTGTTGGTTGCCAATGGCAATCATGCTCCTGGCTCCCTTCGGAGCTTCTCAAAAGCCTCCTCTAGCTCAGAATAGAAAGCTCTGGCTCCATTTCACGCTGGGGGCTGGAGCAGGGGCCGTGTGACAAAGGAGAGCCGCGGAGCACACCTGTAAATGCCAAGCAGGCTGGGACTTGCCTGACTGCCACGAGACCTTTCCAGCCGTAAAAACTAAACTGGAGCACCATGCATGTTTTTAAGTGGGAAAACTATATCCCTGTTTCTTGGTTTTAGGCAATTCACTGTCTGTGCCACCTGTCATTTGGACACAGGGATATTCTTGTAACCCCACCGCTCCAGGGACCAGAAACTTGTCCATTCATTTTGAGGAATATAGAAGCAAATACTTCCACAATTAGCACTCCTCAAAAACTTAAGACTGACTTTGTCCCTTTCCCAGTAAAACCTCGCTTTAGGATTAATTCACAATTAAATGGGATCTACCCTTCATCGCTACTGGGGCTCATTTTGCTCTACTGTGGTTGAATATCTCCAAGAGCTGGCATGCTCATTGTTGGGTTGGTTTTTTTCATGGTAAAACAGAGGAGAGATTTCCCTGGTACCATTTCGTGAGATTGGATTTGACTTTAATAAAGATACATAACTTCACTATAAGGATAACTAAATATAATATAAATGCAGGTTATCTGGTATCTAATTCGTACTTCCATCATTTGTTTCCTGTAAAATAGGACTTATAACACCCCCTAAATGGCGAGGAGGAAGCCTACCTACGGACGTTAGCTTTCACCTCCTGTAATCCAAAGAAACTGAAATATATGGAGTAGGATCTGACAAGAAACGGTGCTTTTCTTTCTGAACTACCAAAATGCATCATTTAACAAAATGCATATTCTCAATCCAGTCCATCCAGATGGTGGTCCTGCGGGTCTTGTCAATGGCAAATTGTTTTATTTATCTTTCCAACACTTGTATTAGTATGTTCAATGGAATCACTGAAAAGAAAGAAATGTCTTTTAAACTACTCCGGAAGGCAGGGGTGTGAAACAGATCTTCATAAAGGATTAAACCTTTGAAATCAGAGCTTCACTTTGGTCGTAACACTGATATAAGAAATGGGCACTTAAGAGCAAGGCTTTTGACACCATCATAAATAAAGCCATTGGCTGAGGAACACTACTGAGTCACAGATAGAGCTAGAAAAAATATGGAATCTAGCCCTGTTTGCATCTTGCTAATTTTCTACTGTTCTATCCAGTGGCAGAATGATTGATGCCATTTTTTTTTTTTTTTTTTTTGACTGATGCCATTTTAGCTCCGGGAATAACAGAATAGAAAAGCTTCTATGTTTTAGAGAGATTTGCTTGGTTATGCTATCGGCACTGTTTCCCTAACGGCAAAAGAAATGTCAGCATTAAAAATAATTGCAAGTGTAAAAGAAAGCCCATGATCCAAATTAGTGGATGCACTGTATTATCTACAAAAGGAAGAACTGGGTGTGTTATGTACTGTGCTCAAGGCTAACTAAATTCCTTAGCTTTAGATAGTTTGGCATTAATTACCTGTAATTATTTTTGTCCTTTCATTGAGATTTATGTCGGTCTGAATCATCCTTTAAGACCTAATTAAATCAGGTATTTCCTTTTCTCTCAGTCCCGTTCAATGCTGAGTTTGTCCTCATTTTTTCATATTTGTATATCAATCTTCTAAATGTTTGTGAAAATCTTTGGAGAAGAGGGATTGGCATAAAACAAAGTGATGTAAATGAATGCACCTCACTGATTTCTGGGAGATTTTATGCAGTCAAGTGACCAGATTTTCCAAAGTATTTAGAGATCTTGTTTGACGCCTTTTGAAAATTGGTTCTGGGCTCATGGTGATGCTGTCCCACTACTTATGTGTAAAGCTTCCCAAGAGCTAACCCTGTGGTCAGAGAGTTCAGCTCTTGTCGTGCCCCTTCCTCGCTCATTCTACAGGCGATGTGACTCTTCACCACTCCAGGCACTGAGCTTTAGGTCTACCAAGAGAAGCCCAGGCTGACAGCTCCGTAGTATCCTCGCTTCAATCCTAATGTGAGAGCAAACGTGACGACTGTTGTAATTGCAGGATTAATACTAATTAATAACTGTCATGGTTGCAAAGGGAAATTTGACTACACAACAAAGAATCTTCTCTTTCTTCCTGTCTTTTTTTCATATGTGTGTATGTGTAGATATCTAAAAATACATTTTTAATTCGTTTTTAGACTCCATTTTCAATAAGGAGAGAAGACTCGCTGTCTATGAATTCCTTTTGTAGCTATATTTTCACACTGCTGTGTATTTATTCACTCCCTCTGACGATGAACCTGTAGAAACTTTATCAAAACTGAAGAGGTTGTGCCTGTGTAAAACTGGTCTCAACATTGCATCTACTGTGTCGTTAGAAGTAAAATGTACACTTTTTCAAAATCCCACAGAGCCCAAATATTTGCTTTAAATGGATGCAACCAAGGTCACGGCAACGACTCTGAGATCCTAGGGCTGAGTTCATCACTGCTCTTTTTAATTCCTCTTATATAATCCGTGAAAATTAGGAAGTAATAAGAACAATTTAAGCCACAAGTGGAGAGAAAGACTTTGTAAAACAAGAGCAAACACTGAAGTTTGGAATCCAGAGCCTGGTCTTATTAAAAAGCACAATAGGGGCACACGTAGACAAAAAATTACAATGCCTTCAGGTTCTCCGTATGCAGGAATGTGAGAATACCAGTAATTGTCTCCTAAAGTCCTCCTAGCAATCATGAAATGCTTTAGTAATTTTAAGGCACCCTTCTCAAACTTTTTAATTTGCTCTTAAATTGAAGCACCTCTTACGCCAGGATTGCATAGTGCACCCTAATTACTGATCCTGGCTTACAGCTTCAGAGCTCTAGTGTGCCTCATTCCCATGTAATTGCATCTACTTCCACATAACCTTGCCCTTTTCCACCCCTGTCCCATGTGTATGCGAAGTGCGTTTTAATTCCAAGCAACCCCTCAGCATGTGCAGTTTTAGTTCTGATTTCTGCCCAAAGGAACACGGGGACGATGTGCTGTGCAGAGCAGGGGGAAGGCATGGCTAAACACAAATCCCCCGTGCTATTGCAGCATCATCAGGCACGTGGAATCCAACAGGAATATGCATGGGATAGATACATATTTTTTTCATCAAAGCAGTGGAGCGAAGTGGATTATTTAACAGAAAAAAAATATCCCACAATACGGTTTTGTGGAAGAAAAGCAGGTAGTCTTCCATTTAAATGCATCTGCAGTGCTGGTAGCTGGCTTATGTATGCAAGCAGGGGAGCTTAAAACGTTTAATGGAACTTTCTGATAATTTTCCCAGCTAATATCTAAGGAGAAGCAAAGTGACTTTTAGAATCTTATGCTGCATTTTTTTAAAGTTCTTCACAGATGTATTTTTTAACGGTATGAAAATACATTATTAATTCTCTTAATTGCTTGAAATGTTGTCTGTTAAAGCAATTGGGGAGTAAATAGTTTTAGCTGGAAGTCAATGTCATGCAGCCAGACCACAGGCAAATAACAAAATTCAGAGACCAATGGCTTTTGTCACATAAAATCATATTCACATAAGCAGGAATAAGAGGTTTTATGTTGCTCGCGTGTTTTGTATCGCAAGAAACTACCTGATCGTGTACAGGAAGGGAGTGTGGATCTACAGAGCATGATAAGAAAACGTCTGCTTTAGCCCCAATCCTCCATATATTCTAAAGTCTGAACTCATTCCAAATTTCCAGTCCTGTTTAATTTATCTCTTGCTACTCAGTAGATGAGAGTTGTCATGGGGTAATTCCACAGGGGTCACTGGAGTTGCACCAGGGATCACTTTCTCCCGTTAAGTGTCAGCATCGTTGACTACCAGACACAGGAAATTAATACAGGGGTGCACACTACAAAGCTGAGACATCATCTTCTCTCCAACGCACGTTTATTTCTGTCAAGCTGTGATACAGCCCCGAACTATGCGTATTTCATGCATACAAATGGAACAGTGAACATTCATAAGGGCAAAGGCAATAGTATCTTTTTTACTGGAGCTGTCCTCCAAAATGCCTTGTGTTTTCTTTAAAAAAAATTTAAAATGCATTAGAGTTGTTTTCCTTTTTGGTGGCAGTTAGCAGCGCACCTCACATTAAATACAAAGGGAGGAGAACTCTGTACTGTGAGCCAAAACCCGAAGTGATGGAAATTAATATTCAGCAGATCGGCATTTGTTTACATCAGCTGAGAACTGAGAATTGCACTGTAAACTGAACGGTGCGTATTGAATATAAAATGAGCTTTCTGCAGATATTGGGGCTGGAGGGAATCCATAGCTGGTGTTCCAGTGTTAACCCTAACTACTGCATCTTTTCTTCTCAACAGATGGGATTGACTGGGAGAGTAGGGTGAGCTCAGCCCCCTGGCAGGGGGGTAGTACAATTTCTTGTGTAAGTGCCAACATATAATCTTATGGGTAATTATAGTTTAGGAGCATTTTACTTAAGGAAACTATAATTAGTGTGTAATGGTTAGAATAAGGTTTGAAGGCTTTATTCACAGCTAGTACCTGATGATCGGCGCAAACTCTAGAAGTCATAGGCATCTGAAGCATGAATAGATTTCATTTTTCCTGGTGCATGTCCAAGCAAGAATAAAAAAGACAATATAATTCACGCTTTGACACTGATGGAAGAAGGAGGGGAGGGAGGGAATTGCAAATGTACCTCAGTAAAGTGTCCCACTGTTGGATTGCCTCGAGGACTGACAACCGTTCATTCATGTCCACTGAAGTCTCCGTTCATTTGGCTCAGACTCTTGAGTTACGTGAGGGACCATCTTCCAAAACAAGGTGTGTAGATGCGCAGTTTTATCACTCATTAGAAATGTTCCCTTTCCCATGCCTACTTTTTATATTTTAAAAAGTGGATGTATGTTATTATCTTAGACTACTTTATCAACAAGAGATCAAAAAATCTCCTTTCCAATGAGACATTAGATACATAGAGATGTGATTCATTGCACAAACTTTCAACTAGCTTCAAGTCAAGCTAAGCCAGTCTAAGCCTATGCCACTCCCTTAGCTTCTTTGCATAAGAGATAGAAGGGCAAAGGCACTTCCAGAGGGCAGTTCTTCCAAATTATCTTTGAACTCAGTGACTGCAATCTCTAGGTTATTTTGGAGGCCTACCTATTATTTAGCAAAAATGAGATTTTAGCCCGACGGTAGTTTTGATGAAGGCAAGTAGAAACATTAGGGGAAAAAGATAAGCAACAAGGGTTGAGGGTGAGGGGAAAAGGGAAGGGTTACTAAACACAGCTCCAAAGCTCAGATGGTGGTTGGGGTTGGATTTCTTTTACTCAGACACCCTCACAAGACATTAAGCTACTTATTTCACCCTATTAGAAGGATACTGTGTATTGTGGGTCCATATTAACAAGACAAGTAGCTGCTTTGCAAGACAAAGTTATTGAAAAAAATGCTTTTACCTTCCTTCCTACATGCCAACACATGAGTTGAAGGATTTGGGTTTCGTTTTTCCTGTCACGAGTGAAGACATCACTAAAGACAGCAAGCCATTTCTTCTGTCTTGGGATTTAGCAGTTTTTACCTCACAAACAAAGCAAGCTGAGCCTGGGTCTTGGGCGGGTGAAAAGTTCCCGTAAAAAACATTCACAGAGATACAGGACTGGGTCGGGGATTTATCGATTTTATCGTACTGTTCCTGCAGAAGCATACCAGCTGCTTCGGAGAAAAGTGCAGGAAGCCTTACAGAAGGCAATTATGAAATAACTTGCTGACAGGAAAAAATTCGTACTATCCCCCATTAATTAGAGGTTATCTTATGTCCTGGAAGCATGGAGACTTACATCCTTTCCAAAAAGATTGTCATGCTATTTATCATTTTTGATCTTCGCTAGCTTTTAAACTGCGTCGTAAACCACACGTTTCTTGGTTCAGCTTTCAAGGCTTAATAGCGCAAAATAAAGAGTGTTTATTTACAATGAAGGCATAATCTCTTTTGTATAAATCATACCAAATTCTTCATTGTATCACAAATTATTGCTAAGGATAACAAAATTGAGTCATCTGGCACCAAAAAAATAAGCAGAGCTTTAGCTTTGAGGATTTCCCTCATAAATTCAGCAGAACATAATCACATTTTGTAACAATGAATTATAACAAACACGATGAGTTTTCCTACTTTAAAAATCTGCTATTAATTATTAACTGGATCAAGCTTCTCTCCACTTATTTGACCTTATGACAAACGTGTTTGGGAAATTTCCATCTCTGTATTTGTGCCTGTCCCTCTCTGGCGCATGATGCTAGGGCACGCACTCAGGCTTACGTCTGACAAGCAGAAATATAAGCTAGATGATTGTAGCCCTGAAGCCGGAGAATGCAGACATGTAACAGTGGTGAGGAACACCCAGCCAGAGTCCCTTGCAATGTTTAAATATAACCATATGTCACCCTGGGCAATTAAAACCGGTTTGGTGTCTCCCCCAGTGCTAGACACTACTAATGCTTCTGCTGTTTTTACAACTGATCTTTAAAGTAGCATAGCAGCATACAAGACTGATCACGGCGTAGCCCAAGAACTAGGCCGTTTTGCTGGCTTTCAGCCACCAGCACTCCTAGTTCAGTTTTGTACCAGCCTTGGCCATCCTGCTGTCAGGGAAAGGGGTTTTGGGTGAGGAAAGGGGCCTAGACGCTGACCATGCTCCTCTTAATCTCCCCCTGTTTCAAAGTGGGTTGTGTTTTACTTGGTTTATTCTCAGGTTTTGGGCTGGTGACATTCAATATTGCTGTTGGTGCTGTAAGCCATCCTCACGCGCAATACTAGCGTGCAAGCCAGTTGATTCAGCTGGGACTGGAGACGTCCCGACCTGCCTCTGCAGCCGCCGGCTGGGGTGGAAGGAGCCCCTCGGCTCCCCTCTGCCTGGAGCACACCTTGCCTTAGACACCACAAACTAGATTTGTTTTCACTTAGGAGACCCCTTATATCAAAAAAGGGTCTGATCCAGTCTTGTACGCTTCGAAACCTGTCAAGCTGTCTGCGGCTCAAATCAAAGGACTGTTTTACATTTCTTGTCATGTATGTCAACGGTTGCCCTTTCAAAGCATACAAATATTGCCTTTGTTTCTGTGACAGACACCGTCTTGCCCACACCTCTCAACACTCCTGGTGTGGTTTCTGTGATTTTTTTTATTCTACTGGAACTTCTTACCGCATCTGTTACTCAACAGAAACCCAAAAGGAAACCAGGTTTCACCAGTCAACTGCCACGTGCACACGACCTCCATTTTTCCATCAAGTTCCATTAACGTCTTTCACCATTTCAAGGGCTTTTTCACTTTTATTTCTTTTTCTATCTGCTCCTTTGGGAAGTGCCGTTTTCCTTTGTACCTACAGCCCCTTTGTTTGTCGTGTTTGCCGCGTCAACCCTACGCGCAACACCAGCTCCTGTTTGTCCTTGGGAAGTGCATCCTTTGGCCTCAGGAAGAGGTCTCCCCGTCTGTGTTCCAGTGGTGGCCTTCCTATGAGAAGGGTTACCTTTGGCGTCCACCGCTGCTTACCTGCCCGGCTCTGCAGCACTGTCTTTTGTGCGGCAGCTGTTTGGCTCACAGCACTCAACCGTTTTTTCCACCCTGCTGACCCAGTGCTACAAAACAGCGCTGACTTGCAAAAAACCCAGATGGATGGAGTAGAGAGATGGGAGCTTTTTTACTATGTGACCCCAAAGACACAGAATTCAAGCAGATTTGGCAGATATTTTGTACTCTACAGCAAGAAAAATCCCTAAATGCATAGGCAGAGGATTTCAGATGGAGAAAGCTTAACAAGAAATTGTGTACTCAACACAGCGGTTGCACAACTGTTGTTCCACATTACGCAGCTTAGATTTACATACTCCCCAAAACTTCCCAGTGTAAATAAACTGTAAGTCTACACTAATGAGCATGAAAACATACAGCACTTAAAAAACAGCCAATGCAACTACCATAAATACACAAAGAATTAAGCAACTGCATGTGATCACAGGCCAACTACTAATGGGGAAGATCAATATTGAAGCTATGAATCATTCAAGTCTGATTCTTCTCAAACATATATCAGATTGTTATTATTCTTACCAAAACTCAGTGAAGTAATTTCTAATTTCATCCATGTAACGTATTTTTATAAATCTAAAAGTACAGGAAGAAATCTTGCCCCACAGAACTTGATTGGCCGTTGATTTCTGCAGAATTATATGTTCACCCACAGGATTTTCTTTCCTCTTTGGGCCTCCAATGAAGTCCAAGGCTTAGCAAAATACAGAGAAGCTCAGAAAATTGCCACTTTATTTCCAGTACCTCTAAGGGGTCAGTCTCATGGGAATTTGGAAGCTTAAGGTAACTGGGGACACCGAGTTTGGGGGGGGGCAGCCCTCAAACTGCTCACAGCAGCATTGGACTACTTCTGCAGAAACTCTTTCTTTGGAGGTTTTTTGAAAGCGTGTCTTCATGCTAAATTAGGTACTTTCCAGAGGCATCCTTATGTTCATGACCTGACTTGGAAAACATTTCTTAGACGCAGTGTTGGTTTCCAGCGAGGTTCTGCCTGGCTCATTTTGGTTTCCATGAAACACAAAGAGCTCATGTGACTGGCCCAGGGTGATTCAGATCCTCATCTGGTGATAGATGCCGGCAGCCTCCTGGCACTCCGTCCTCCCATCTGACCACATAACCACATATCCTCATAAGTATAAACCTCTGGATTTTTCTGCTTTGTTCAATTTTCTGCATGCATAGGCCACGGTTGTTCCGCCTTACGCATTACATTATGATAATGCACATAACCTGTGCTGTTCCAGCTCTGCTTCTTTCTTTGTTCTTTTCTCGCTGGATGAAACAGGCACTTCTTTAAATTCAACTGAATGTTTTTCTTCATGCGAATAGCATCAAGATTTGGCCCAATTCACGTTCTTTGTTTTATCCAGTACATAGGGTATCCGGTATAATTCCCTATATAACCATTCCCTAGTTACATGTTTTAACGTTGATATTTGACAGTGTCAGTGAGGCACTGTTTTGTGAGGACACGAAAAGGACTTTTTATTATTTTAGCAATCATTTCAGTGCTTACTTTCATCTGACCCTTATCAGCTTCCACCCAGAAAGTTTACTCCTGCATAGTTAAATATATAAACATGCGCCCACACACTTATCTCTGTGTTCATGCACATCTACACAAATAAACATTTCCAAACATTTCTGGGTGGTGGCGAACTGCTTTCTCTGAGAAACAGGCATATGGACAATACGAACCTCCACGCGCTCATCAGAGGAAGTGGGAGCCAGCAGAAGCGATGACATTGACTATCAAACATGGACGCTCGGTACCAGAAACTGTCATGAGGAAGACAGCGATCTACCAGTGAGAGAATTTGTGGGTTAATGTCATTGGTCTGCCTGTGGACCCTCAATTATGACCATATTCCTCCCTTTTAGTTTTTGACATACACAGCAGGAAGATATATTTCTGAGGATTACTTTTGGTTTAAGTAAAGAATAAAATCCTATTTCTGGCACCACCACATGGGTGGCATTTCTTATTTTGGAATGTTGTGGTCCACAAAAGGTGCCTCAGAGAGCAATGACCGGGAAGTTCAAGTGTTAATAAACTTTAATATTAACATTTTACAAATGTAAAATTTAGCTGCTGCAGGTCTCGTTTCATTTTTCAACGTGTCGTCAGTTCAGTGCACAAAAATAGACAAACTGAAATGCTCCGGATCTGTTTTATAGGGATACTTCACTCCCAAGACAAAGTGAACTGCTAGGTACTGAGCACCATTAAAGATCTTGCAGTAGTGTTTAGCAGTGATGTGAAGTGCTGGAGCTTGGAAAAGAGCTTCTTAGGGCCTTCCCAGTATCACAAAAAAAGCACTGTCTGGATGGGACTCAGAAGTTAAAAGGGATTTTCAGACCTTCCAGCCAACTTGTGTCTGTGGGTACAGGTTCACTCTTACGGATTATCATCCTCCAAGGTATTTATGCGCTTAAGTGTCTTCGATGTTAGATGTTTAGTGTTAGGCACTAAAGAACTCAAATCACTCCTTCTATCTACTTGTAATGTCATGATTTTACATATCCAGGTCTCTGCCTTCCACTCCCTTCAGTCACACAGAAAGATGAGCGCTGTCTGACGCTCACAGCTTCGGCAAGGTGGCTGGGGAGGAACTGCAACCCAGAACGATCTCCAGCATGGCTGTCGGTCATGGCTTAGAGCCAAGAGATATGGTCTAAGTTTCATCTACCACGAGAAGAACAACTCCAATGCTCTATTTTTTTAGATACCAATATAACTATTTTTTTTTTCTGATTAATTTTTGAAGACAGTGGCAGCCACCACCCTTTTTTATAAGGAGACTAATGTTTCAGTGTGTGCTAGACATAATCTGGGAACGTTTCCCTCCTGGAGGCCTCTTGGGATGAGGTGGGGAGCGTGTACCTCTGGGGACTCGGCGGAGCAGATGACGTGCCAGGCTGTTTGGCAGGGTCAGGGCTGAGGCAATTCTGGGTTTGCAGAAGGGCTCAAAACCAGGGGAAACTTTAAAGCCAGAAAGTGACAGCCGCATGTAGTTGAGAGGCCCCTGAGGTGAGGCAATAAATGATTAGTGGTTTCCATGATCTCACCTTTTGACTTCGCTGCCCTGTTTAGCCTCTGTGACTGTTTACATGGAGCTAGCCCTTAGAAACCCGCTCAACGTGAGGCAAAAAGCGTGTGCCCTGAATAAGAACTGGTCTTTCATGTCTTTTTAAAATGCTTTTGGGGCTCTCACTGAACTTCCTCTCTTCTGTTTTATCCAGTAGACTGTACCAGCAAAAGGTAAAGCCACCAGCCCTGATGCCTGAAAAGGGAAGGATATTTCCCCTTCACCAGCTCACACCATGGTTTCAAGAGATGTCATTTTACTGACCATAGACGAAGGCTCGCTCATTAGGAGGGGTTCCCCTAAGCGGCAAACAGTGATTTTTTTTCTCTTTTTGCTAAAACTCCCGAGTACATATTTTGACTAGCACATACTCGAAATGTTGGCGGAATGAACTCTGCATCTGGACTTGTCAAATTTCACTTAGGTCCATTTACCAAATTCACAGCAGGGACTTGCTGATTTATGTATCCAAAGTCTGGACCCTCAAAACCCAAGTAAGATTTTCAGTTTTCTAATTTTTCTAAGTGTTTGTTTTCTGACAATTAAGTTTTCAGAACACCTCCATCCCTGCTTCTGCACAGAAACTGAGCCTTAACATCGAGAAGGCTGGTACCTCTCTCAGCCTTCAGCCATACTGGGCTTCATAGGACTCCTTGCCTGTCAGTCCCAGGTAGATTTTCTCAAAACTTACCCATTTTTCAGAGGAAGAAATGCTTCCTTTCACGTGCAATCAGATATAAAAATAGGCCAGTTGTAAATCACACTGTCATTTCAAGTGAAAATGGTGGCACTTTCCTCAGGAATGTAATGACTCAAGTCCCTAAATAAACAAAACCAAATAAATAATAACAATAACAAGCCCAAGACACCTGAATTCCACAGCAGTCCTTCAAAACTTGTATTGAAGTCATTGCCCATAGACCACTTATTAAAGTACTTACCTGTAATGTAAAACCCCAGGAATACTTTTTTCCTTTGGTTGAGGTGACTCAACCCTTACCTCCCACAGACGTGCTCTAAGCCTAACCCCTAGAACGTATGGTTTTCTGAAGTGGGGGATTTCTCATGTTAAAAGTATTTCACTTTGCATGGAACAACTAAATAGTTCTTGGGCAACTGGGAGTATTTGAAAATTATGCTTTAGCCTGTGTTTAAGGATATTAATCTTCCTCGGAGGGATGTGGCTGTCCCATACAGGTTAGGCTTAGCGGGTAGGTTGCAGGTGTTGCCAACAGAGGAAGGTGCTTTTCTATTTCTTGACCAAGTGTTTGAGCCACAAGGCCTATATTGGGCTTTTTAATAGGTTGATTAAGAAAGCCTGCTTGGAGGAAAGTTGGGAGTAAGTGAGCTGCCCCAGCCAGCTTGTGTGAAGAAGAGAATGTGCTCTGGCTTCAACCAGCTGCGGGGGAACTCACCCCAACCCTCTTGCTGTAGTAATAAACCTGTATGATGCTCCTCTCCAGCTCTCAGTCACCACATCTGAGTAGTTCTTACCAACCACCTGGATCATTTTGCCTCTTCGGTTTCAGCAGCCACCAGCAGTGTCTCGTTCCTGTTGCAACCCGTGCCCTGGTTCTACCCTGGCTTGTGCTCCCTCTGTCGGTACTCTGGCCACCTCTGATACCACCCTGGCATGAAAGCATCGCACAATTGCACATCCCAGGCAACTGTTGACCCAGGAATCACCTGTATCTGTGTGCTAGCAGCATCACCTTGTCTGTGGGAGAACCTATGACACTTTAAAGGCCCCTTACTTATCCTTTGGGAGCTACATATTCTCTGCGGGCTGCTAGTGAAGAGCCCTGCCTGTGTGGCAATGCAAACGATGACGTCTTCTTTTTGGAAAGAAAGTTGCCATGACTGCCAAACGAAGTGCGGTGTTTATGTGTGTTGAGCACAGTTTGAACACATCTAACTAACCAGTCACCTTACAGGACTAGATTGGTAGATGTCTTTTTTTTCTGAACCTCAAACGGATTGAAGGATATAGACCTGCTCTGTTTGCTCTCTGTTCCAGCCTTGGGGCATGTTCAGGAGCAGAGCACTGAACATCAGGCAAAATCGATTGCCTCAGACCTCAGTGGTGCCAATATGGATTACACCTCTCTCTCTCTCTCTCTCTCTCTCTCTTTTTTTTGTTTTCTTTGTCCCCGGATGATTCTTGAACTTTCACGACTAATGCCTCCCAAGTTTACTTTCAGGCTTTTTAGTTAATGTTGATTCTGCTCTCATGCCTGACTTTGGCTGTGATTTCAAGTGAATGCCATGGTAATGTTAAAGGTTGACCTAAAAATTAGATGTTAGAATGTGGAGCTTGAGTATTTGTGCTCTATGAGCTAGGATTCGTGCTAGAATATTTGTTCTGTGCCCACTGACCTGTCTGATAATACTCGTCAAAGATTTTGACCAACTCAGCTCTTTGATTTCCAATTTTCTTCAGGGCTTTTAAACCATCCTTGTTCTTAATACACTTATTATAAAGACCTGTGGGAACCCTACAATATAAACGGCAGAGCTAATCTAAAGGTTCTCTTTTTAACGTCACTTTTCTGGCCCAAGCTCATACATACAGTTGCCCACACATTTGCTAATGTGACCAGATGCTTTGACAATATCTTTGAGAGAAAGGTCAGTTCTGTATTTCAAAAGTTCACAAGTCAAGCTGCACTGAAAGGCCTCTTTAACCTCAACCTTAAGCATCCTCAGCATATCATTAGGAAGATTAGCAAAGCCTTTAGCACCCCACTGGATTTCCTTATGTATGAAAAGGCCTGGCAGATCAAAGGAGACTTTACTTCAAATAGCTTGCGACTTATCTTGTGCTTACCCTAGCACCACTGACCTCTCAATCTTCATATTTTCTTCCAGTAGGAATTGCTTTTAAGGACAACAGTTTATCCTCCGAGATCCTTGTTTTGACCTTTCCAGTTTTCCCACTATTCCTTACAAAAATGTGTAATTAAAAGAAGTGACAAACCAAATACTTTTGGTAAATAAAATGTGCTCAAAATAAGAAAATAGTTGCAAGTCGCTGTTACTACTTGCTTCTGCTAACGGAGTGACTAAGAACATGAGTAAAGTCGTGTTTATTGTTTACAGATTTGTCTTGTACTTGCCAGAAACTCTTCACAAACACTGAGGTCAACGATATTTGACCTTCTTTGGCATTTTCCAACTATGATGCGAATGACTAAAGAGGGCTGAAGGGTTAGTCCCTGTTCTGCAGTCCCATCCGTACGTGGGTGTGTGTGGACCTTTGCACCCACACAGAGACCCAGGGACGTTGTTTCCCAGCTGCAAGGCCCACCCACATGGATTGATTGCAAGCATAGGTGCCTGACTCATGAGCGTGCTTTTTATAAAACTGTCATTCATCAGCTGAGGGTATTAATCACTTTATATTTAAATTTCCTTCAGGGGCTTGTTATTTATTCTGTAGGTGTGTTTTAGCATGTTTTAATATGAAATTCCCTTTAATTTAATCGCCCCTAAAATATTTGCAGGTTTATTACTTACACTTAAAGCTGATTTGAGAGATATATATTCAATAACCAAGGAACGTGGTTTTGTAAATAAGCTATTTGACCTTTACCTTTTGCAAAATAACAGCACTGGCAGCTCCTGCCTAAATGACTCATCTGAAGAACTAAAAGTCAGGTACATAATTGTTACTCCAACAGATCTATTTCAGTTGAGCGTCAGCTGCCATTTCCATTGTAAGTAAGTCCCATTTTCATGGCTATATAATTTGATGTTTTCAATTTTATGGGGCTTAAACGTTGCTTAGTACTCTCAACTTAACAAATAAGCATGACAATTCAAAGTTAAACCACTCTGTAGTCAGGGCTGGTTCGAAAAGTGTCATTCAACAATAAAAGGATAAGATTTGTGTTCTAAGGTTTTTGTACAGATGGTGAAAAGGAACATGATAAAATTCTGTTTTCGATCGGTGCAGTTTGAATTTGACGACTGTGACATTTTAACAGCATTTTAAACTAAGTAATTTGTTACTATTTCTTTTTTTTTGGTTCTATTTATTTTTTAATTAACTTTCAAACACTGCACCATTCCAACAGCTGGAATACTTATCATCTACCAGAGGTCATCAGTCTCTCATCCCCAGACCAGACGGTGTACATAAACAATCTAATACTAATTAGCTGCAATTAAAATCAGTATCAGACAAAGAAAACATACAGTTTTTATACAGTGGTCCAGAATCTTTTGAGTCCGAACCAGAGATACTTTCAAAAAATGTGAGCAATGTAATCCCAAATTCTGTCTCATTTAAGTCGCTGATAGCTGTCTTCTAACCCTGACAGACTTTGACAGAGAAACGTACCCTTCATACCCTGCTGTCATGGAGCCGTTAAATTTGTCAAAACTCCAGTGACATACAAAAGCCTAGAAAGAAAGTCATTAAACCCTGTTGTTTTCCAGAAGATAAATTCCAGCCATTAGAGTCTATTGGTCTAAGAGGATTTGTGCATAATAAAGGAAAAATTTGTTGCCATGTGAGAATTTTATGTATTTGCCACTGTTGCTCTCCGAGGCACAAATCAGAATTCAAGTTGAGGTATCTCTGAGGTCGGTGCGTATAAAAGCAGATGAGATGATTACCAGACCAGCTGAAAGTAGAACCCGGTATTTTTGCCGCATGTGCTAACAGGGAATGTCACACCACGTACCAGCCCTGCCGATCGCTGTCACAGCAGCGCGTCCTGCATCTGGGACAGGACTCATAGCGCAGGAGCCCCAGGCGACCAGTGGGAGAGCTTAGAAATGTCTCCATATACATACGCATAAAGTGAAGCAATATTTATCTTCTCACTTTACGTGGTGATAGGAAGGCAAAGATGGACTGTGGAATTGATCCTGTTTTGATGATGAAAGGGACATGCCTTTGTCACAACTAGGCCAGTGGGTCAGGGAATCACAGCATCACTGGTCCAGATCACTGCTCTGAAAGCTGAGGAGCGCGTGTAAAGTCATAAATCAAAAAATGCTACACAGAAGCAGCTAAAAGGCGAACTCGCTTGGAAGAAAGGAGCAAATGTTGGAGTGAAATGTAACATCTCTGAGCTGATGCCAGCCTCCTCCCTCAACCTTTGTCTCCAAAACACAAAACCTCTTTGTCTCCTTCAGCAGGAATAACACTTTCTTCTTCTCCACGTCTCATTCTCCAGTGACGGGTCTCTCACCACTTGTCAGTCTGTGCAACAGAGATGGTCTCATACAGTCCGGGATAAGGATTAGCTTTGTAAAGGTGCTTATAGCTTTGATGGCTTAAATGAGAAGAGAATCAGGCTCCCATGATCTGACGGGACCACTTGCTGTCACTACCTAATGCGTGGATATTTTCAGCCTGTGTGAGACTCGTTGGAGGAAAAGTTGCCCGCAAAAGGGACACAGAGGCTCCTAAAATGCAGTCAACCGATTCAGTGTTTCTTTTAACAATATTGTGGAAAAAGGAATCTTTAAGGGGTACCTCAGCTCCCCTTGGAAGGAGATACCACTGTTCATCATCAAGCAAACCAAAAGGGGTTTAGTGCAGCAACAGTCCAGAGTCTTCTGTCTTATTTTACTGCTGAGGCATTCCTTCACAGTGTTTCCATGAGGGCTTTTAAAAAGGGATGCTGCGCTTTTGCTGGCAGCTTGTACTCTAACACCAGGGAGGGAAGAGATCCTTTCTCTCCATGTGCTGACCCGGGAGTCAGGGCACGCAGGGTGACCTTATCAGTTTTGTCAGAGGCTCCCAACTGCTTAGATGAGTTATTTAGGCTCTCTCTGCATCCTTTATTCCCCATGATAAGAGGGCAGGTATAATATTTGTCTACATGACTGTTTATTGTTAATTGCGACGTGCCAGAAAGCGTGCCCGGCACCTTACAGCACTAGGGGAGATCCGTGTGCTCAGCTGGGCACACCAAGCTGTGCTGCGACGTCCCCGTGGGAGGCTGGCTGGATGCCACCACTGTGATAACTCACGTCTCAGGGCGAGGAGGAGGGATGTTCTGGGCAGAGGTACCTGGGAAGTGCAACGCTCTGGCGATTCACTTAATGCTTTCAGGTATCGTTGCGAGTCAAGAGGGAAGTTGAGAGATTGCTCTATACCGCCTTCGGGATGGGGTACCAGCCCTGAGGATGAGGGAGTGCAGGATGTAGCACAGACCCACCTTCCTCCGTCTGTGCTGAAGGCTACACGACACACTTGCCCTTCCAATACTGTGGCACCCTAAATTCTGCTCTTCCCACACCGGTGCAGCAGGCATGGTGTTTGTGCCACTGATCAATCTTTCCCACTAGTTTCCAAAACCACTTGCAATAAAAAAAAAAAGGGATCACCAAACTGAATCTTAATGTCCCCTGAGAAGAACTGCAGAGGTGATTTGCTTCAACACGAATTGCTTTTCCCACGAGTATTTCCTGAGGGTGAAACCTGTTTTAACAATCGAGTTAAAAAAAAAAAAAAAAAGGCAAGGGAAAGAAAATGAGCTATCTCTTTTCTCTTTATATGCAAGACTTAACAAGTATACAGTCAAAACCCAGGTGAACTTCGTAAGATAAGGTTAATAAGTCTATGACACGCTTATGAAAGATCAATAGCACTAGACTGAACACAGCTCTACCCAAAGGATACTGCCAAGGTTTGATTTTTTTCACCCTACACTTCCCTCCTCCATGGCTCAATTCACAAGTGCTGCTTTTTCTTTTCTCCCCTGAGGGTGCGCTCACAAGTGCCTGGGCATGGCAGGTGACAGCTGGTCCCAGCCGAGTGTAACATCGCTGGCATCTAAGGTCAAGGTTCTCCTATCCTAATCCCAAGTTTTTCACCTGTTCACCTGGTGTATATTTGCGTTGACTTGGTGTATATCTGTTGGCATCACTTTGACTGCAGATAAAAGGCTCTGGGGTGGAAAACTAGACAAACTCGGTATCTTGGTGCTTTCACTTGAATCCAACACCCATCCCTTTTCAGGTAGGATCTTAATGGTCCAGGATCTCTGTATATTGTGGCAGGTTTTCTGCCTGGGGTGGAAGCAGAGATGATTAGATTCCCTTTACTCGACTTTATTTGGTGCTGACCCCCTCTCGTAAGGTTTGACTTAGCAGCCCAGGCTTCTCCTGGCCAGAGGCGAGCGGCGCAGCACCGTGTACATACACAGATGTGCGGTGCTAATACAGGATCCCTCCCGCCTGCACGTCTGTCTGTGAGCATGCACAGCTGTCCTGGGTAAGGAGACTTCCAGCAGCTTTGCTCACTGCCATCATGCTTTCCAACAGCGAGGAACCACAAACCCAGGTTGGCTGCTCCCCCTTCCCTCCTGATGCATTCATTCCCCTTGCTGTTGCAGACCCCCTGGCTGCTCTGATGTATTTGGGGTGGAGAAGGCAATTTCTGTCCCAGAAGGCTCCATAGATGGCTAGTCCCAAGGCTAATCCTGCACAGGCGGTGGGATTTTCTTGAAAACCTGTGATGCGGAGCGGGGAAGGAGACATACGGTGCTGGCACAGATGAACCTGCTTCTGCAGTGGAGGGAAAAGAGCTGCGTGGTGGGCTCCGATCATATATCATTAGCATTCATAAAACTCATTTCCTGCCAGGAACAGCCACTCGGCACTGAAAAATCATAATTTCACAGTAGATTGCCGTGCAAGTTGAAATAAATCCCCGAGGCGGTGCACCACACGCTCTGTCCCGAAGCGCGGCATGCATCCCCCAGGAAGCCTGCTAAAGGAGGTACCGAACTCTCTGTCTTGAACGGTCTTTTTTATATACATAAATACTTTTTTTATATATGTCTATATATATGTAAATGCGTGTATATGAGAGGTAGACAAGTACCTGGGAAATATAATTCCCCATGAATGATAGCTATTCTTAGAAAGAAAAATGGGACCCTATTCCACCTCTGTACCATCTGTGTTAAAAAAGCAGCTTTAAGGATCTAGCATCACTAAAAAAGCTGCATTTTGCTTATCTCTGCTGCCTCCAAACAGAAAATTAGTAAAGGTTCCCCGATATTGAGCGATATCGAATGTGCTTACCAAAAGTGACCGTCAGCTACACACAGTTCTGCTTTTGGCTCTGTAAGATGATGACCTAAGTGTCTTCCTTATCATTTCCTGTACATCTTTCCTGTGCGCTTATTTTTTATAATAAGTAGTTTAAAATACCCAGCGTGGTTTTGCCACTGTATTTTTAACAGTATTTGTGAGCAGATAAGATATGAGCAGATAAGCTATTCCCTTACTGACCCCTATATTTTGCTGAGTCGGGTCTTTGCCCTCAATTCCAGTGACCAGAGTAACAGTCCCTCCTAGCACTAAGCATTTGGCTCTTTAAAAATGATGATGAAAGCTTGCCATTTTTAGGTTTTCATTTTTCATTTTTCCGTCAGATTCAGAACACAAGAAGTAGTTTTCCCAAATAAATCCTTTCTACACGGCTTCTTTGCTCGCAGAGCTTCGTAAACGCAGCTTGTAGAGCAAAGCAGCGCTGTAGGGCTGAGTTTGGTTAAGATATCAAAACCCACAATAAAATTAAATAATTAACGGGGAAGATGATGCATTTCAGAAGATGTAAGAGCCAGGAATGCCTTCTACCTGCACTAAAAGTGGTAACACAACAATTATTGCTTATTGTAGCCCTGCGCAGAACAAAACAGGAGAAAATACTCTCACTAAATAATCTGGTACTAGAAGGACCAGTTTCTGATGATTATTAATGGACCTGGGACCAGCCTCTGGTACCACTGCCATCACTTCTAAACCAGCGTTAAATCACACAGTCAGAGTCAAAGACCTTTCACTTAGGCAGCTCTTTAGCTGGTATGATTTGTTTCCACTCTAGAGATTGTTCACGTATTTAAATTGAGTTATAACATTGCAGAGTTGATCTCACCAAACTTGGTGTGTCCTAATTCATCTTTGTGGTGAACGTCTACTTTGAATCTTAGCGAATAGCACGTCTTTGAACATAACTGTGTCTGAAAGCCGAGGTTGAATATGAAACATTTTTTGTCATTCTGATAGTAACATCTATGAACGGTTCAATGCACGCTACTCTTTGTTGAAGACCACAAAAGAAGTTTCAACTTCTTTTAAATAGACCTGATTTTCACTGGAACAAGGTGCCTTTTCCAATCTACTTCTCCACGATGCAATTCATTAAAGCAATACTAAGGGGCAAATCTGGATGCTTGTTTCTTTGACTATGCAACCTGTGACCACGAGGAGGGCATGCAGATAGATCGCCGATGCGAAAACAGAGGTGTGGGTTCGCGCGGTAAAAGTGGCAGGTGCATTGCACGACTACAAAGGGAAACTGCGCCGTTTGGGAAATCTGCCATAAACACAACAGCCTTAGCAGTAAGGGTTACAATGAGCTCATACTCATTTTAATATTGTTTGCTCCTCTGCGCAAACAACTCCCTGGATGATTTTGACCTCAAGTGTTCATTCCAAAAAGGCGCTTATCTGTAAACACCACCTGCGTGGTGGAGCACATCATGAGCCACCGCTGCCACTGTATTGCTTTCTTATCATTCGTAATGTGGAAATCTGATTGCCCATACTGCCAGCCTGCGGGCTGCCAGGCCTTGCAGATGGCTCACACATGTGTGCACAACATTTGCATTTTATGGCTCTGATGAGAACAGTCAAGAAAACGAAGGCTTTTCCACCTCCGTCACTATCTTGCTACGTATTGTCTCTTTTTAGTAGCTGTTTTATCTCTATCCCTGTAACTTCCAGATGATACTGTTTTTAAATATTTGTGCTTAATTTTGGCATTAGTAAGCAGCTGGCTCGCCCATTGGGTTTTCCTGCAGCCAACATCTTCTTGGTGTTATCTGGTGTTTTAATTCATTAGCTTCCCTCCCTAGTGAAGGATTAACTTTCATCTTGTCTTATCTGCTATTGTGTTTGTAGTGAAAGTAACTTCTCCAATGTAATTCACAGAATCACACAGAATCACAGAATGGTTTGGGTTGGAAGGGACCTTAAAGATCATCCGGTTCCAACCCCCCTGCCCTGTACAGGGACACCTCCAGGGACCAGGCCGCCCAAAGCCCCGTCCAGCCTGGCCTTGAACACCTCCAGGGATGGGGCTAGATGGTCGAGTCAGAGGTTAAAATCAGCTCTCCTCCTCACGCCTGCGGTGCCCTGGGGGTATTCAGTCACCTCACCCTTGCCAAGGCATTTGTACAGAGACAGCGATGTGCACCTCTGAAAGTGGTGATACCACCGATCACGGTGAGAGCTGGAGCAAACCTGCATTGCATAACATGCAACTGGGTCTGCTTTGGTTTTGATATCACTGTGCAGTGTTTCTAGAGGGAGCGTTTCCATTGTTTTATCATCTGAACAGTCAAGCATCTCCAATGACTTCTCCGAGGATATTTAGGACTGCTAAGGACATAACTGGATTACCACAAAACCAACTTTTTCCGTTGTCCCAGTTCTGAATAGGCAAATGGTTGAACCTCTTCAGGGACCAAAGGGGGAGAGATACGAAACTCTTCAGACAGCAAAATATGCAAAGCTCAGCCCTGTTTTCATTTAGGCAGACAAACTCACTGAAATATTTTCTATCCTCTCTTTTGTGTCTTGAAAAACAGTTCCAATAAAATTGCAACTTTGGGCATTAAAAATAAAAGCTTTGCCTATTTACTTATTCGTTCAGATACCCATTCAGGTACGATATATCAAATACACGAGACGGGTCTTTATATCACTTTCTGTACAGAGGAGTCATACCAGTCATGTAGACTGGAAGAGATGGCAGCTGCCACAGGTTTCATTACAAAAAATATAAGGACAGCGGTCACACTGAAGGTCTGACTCCCTCAGTCCACTCTCTCTGATGGCATCCATTGGCAAAGAGCAAGAACAGAACAAGCACAGACAATTTGCCCGCTCAAGCTCTCCCAGCTTCTGACCGCTCTCAGCTTCAGATGCGGTTTCCATGATTTAATAACCCTCAGTGGATTTCTACTCCATGAGCTGGTCCAGTTTCCTCTTAAACCAGTGCAAACCTTCAGCATCTACAATATCATCATTCATGATTTTATAGACTTTGTCATTACCCTTGTCGGCTGCCTCTTTTCTGGAAGAGTCCTGGCTGATTTTATGGTTTCCCATGTGGGAGCTGAGAACGATTGCCACTTTGTCATTCTTCAGATCATTTCCAGTTACATAAAGAAGAAATGTCACAGATGACCGGAACGGTAGTTCATCTAGCAATTGTCTCATGTGAAATATACTATGCTGGAAAATGGGAGATATACTGTTATCTTACATGGATATGATCAATTCATAAAAATCCTGAAGCAACTTTTTATCAAGCTTCTACCTCCTTCATGATATAATGATTAGACTAAGGGTATTGGACTTTAAATTGCCATTACATGAATGTCTCAGAACATCAAAGGAGTGGTACATTTTGGTCTGTACAATGTTTACAGGTTTGAGAAAACGTAAGTTCTGGAAAATTATTTTTTACAGTCCGAGTGTTTTAATGGCTTTCTGGTTATTGGATGCAATAGAGGACTCATTCTCAGAGAATAATATTTACTTGTTACTATAGTTCTGATAAGAGATTGTAAGGCGTACTACTATCATAACTGCATTCTGGAACAAATCGATTAAAGAAAGTATCAGTTGCTGGAGCAGATAATGGTTCTGCCCCCTTGACCATCTGCCGTTCTGTAGAGATACGGGGTATTTAACTGCCCAAGTGCTCATTTACACTTCACATGACCATTATTTACACAACTAAATGGTATTTTGATTATCTTACTGAGGACTTTGAATATCATAATCATACTCCCAGGTTTAAAGCTGGCCTGCAGGTTTATTTTAATTGCGGTCACTATAGTAGCTAAATAAATGCCTGTCCTTACAGTAGCGTGTACAGTCTTACATGTTTCCTATAGAATTTGCTATTGTGTTCCTTCTCCTTTGAAAAGAATAAAAGCAATTTTAAACTAGCACAAGGCTATGAAGAAACCAAAGGCTGTAAAACTGGTGGCACCACAAATAAGAGCTCCCATCAATATGTTCTCTTAGAAATGAGTCTACACAAACTGGTGCAGACAGTCATGGTTTGGCCTATCTTCTGGCCTAGCCAGCCATAAACCACATCTTCTTTGGCAACAATGTAGATGCACTAATATAAACCCAAGGAATTATGATGGCTCTAATGTGGCTGCCCAGTTTTTGGTCTAAAGCAGGCTTACGTCTAGTCAGGTTGGTCTCAGGTGGAGCAAACACGGTTGTCTGCACTTGTTGCTTAGATGTGCCTACATGCTTTCAAGAGATCACGAAGTAAAAGGGCGTGACGGGTCAGAACCAGCACTCTTTGTACCCACAAGCCTTTAGGGTAACTAAAATCAAATTAGCATTTTGTGATCAGGTCCATTTACCTTAAAAAAAGGTAGAAAACGGCTAATTTGAGGTACCTGACCACAACTACTTCTTTGACTCCATTTCTTTTTTTGCTATCTGCAAGTGATATTTTTGTTTAAAAAATAAACACAGTAAAAAAAATACATTCAGGAGGAAGGAAATGTGTGTAGCTTTGTCAACAACTTTGCATTCCCATAGTAAATGCAACGCAATACTTCTAGCATCCACTAGAATAGCATCACATTTGCTGCTGACGGTATGATCACTCATTTTTATGGGAGAAAACCAGGAGCTTTTCCCTATGTTAAGTTCTCATTTTCTTAATCTCATTCACTGGCTGGTACCAGATTTCCCATATTGGACATTTTTCTTTTCAAGCCACGCATGGATGTACATTCTGATTCTACCATTAAACTTAATGGAAAAAAATCTGACCCAACCGTGTCAGCACATTTTTATGAGTAAAACCCCAGAGTCTCTTATTCAAACTCTTGGTAGCTTATGAATTTATACGCAGCTGTGGTGAGGGCCTTTAAATCAGTGAATGCATTTTAAAACAGCATTTGTCAGAATTCTATGTTATTACATTTTTCCCATTCTGTTGATTTCTGTGTAATCTTCTCATTTCCTCCCTCTGGCCTGTAAAACTGATCCTCACTGCTATGCTCCCCGTACAGCAAAAACTGGCCAACTTTAGTTCAAACTAGCGGTTTGACCGACTCGGTCCTGAGAGTGTCCACAAGCCAAAAATTCACTTGATAATTATTTATGTCTCCTTAATCTTCTTTCCCGCGTTTTTCCACTCCATTGAAACCCTTTCTGGACCTGGATATGTGCCCTAATTTAACACAGTTTCCTCGTGTACTGTAGTTGCCCTCGATCTTGTATACATTTTCTTTTCTTCTGTATAAGATGTAGGCAGTCTACACACAGCATGCTAGGAAGGATTTTTATGGCTTGCCTTTCCACAAAATAAACACAAATTACAACACAAGCCACTAGTTAAGTCCCATAGCATAAAAATGCCCTCAACCCTCCTCTGCAGTGCTTTGCCTTGGGCTTTTCTAGGGGTAAAGGCTGAAGTTTAAGGAAGCAGAGCTCGTCAATCGTTAACACCGTCTCTCTGACACACACATGCAGACCAACACCATTCAAAGGCTTTTGGGCTTTGAGTAGTCTTCTCACATGCATATCCCCCTAAGAAAAAAACACCTTAAATGGAGTAACCCCTCAGAGAATTTTCAGGTAACAAATACACAGAGTTGTTAAATTTACTCCAGCACTAAGAATCATACTTCCAACCCTCATTCCGTTTTCCTCCTTCTCCCAGCACGAGGAATAACAGCCATGCGTCAAACCCATGATAATATTATGCACACAGAATAAAGTCAGAGTTGGGTACAGCTTCTCTTCTACTGAAAAAAAACAAACCCGAAAATACAGTTCTCTGATCTGTTAGGAGCCTTTGTGGGAGAATTCAAATTGTCCCCATCCCCTAGGAAATAGCTCTCTGTCATATTTCCCTAAATCTATTGCAGAGATTGAACCTATGAAACTAAGTTGCTGCAATAATTTAACAGCTTAAATGAATTTACATATGAAATACGTGTAACTAATCATCTTTTTTAATAAAAGTGCATTTTCAGGTTAAAATGAAAAATTTGCAGATTTTTTAAAGCCGTTTTTTCAAAGTTACATTTTTCCTAAAGTTTAGCCACAAAAGTTAAAAATTTTTTGTAACTTTCTATTGGGCAATGTTTTTCTTTATTTAAATGTATTTATTTATTTTAGCAAAGATTTTTAGTTTCATTGCATTTTTCAAGTTTTTCTATTTTAAAACACAAAGCAGTTCCCAGTTTACCAAAGCAGTTCCCAAAAAATAGTTAAATAACAAAACTCCTCTAAGCATGTTAAAACATCAAGATTAATGTTTGAAATAATCGGGGTTTCTTTTTGGCCAGCTCTGTTCATTACATTTCTTACCATAAATTATATCTATTGGATCGTCGTACATTCCCAGTTTCCTGATTTAGTTGAATATTTTCATTCTGTTTCCTTTCCAGGAGCAGATATCTGCAGTCCCCAGTGAGCACGTGGGCCCCATAAGTACTAAGTACTCACTGTATAAGTCCTTAGGTCACTATGGCCCCTGCCCCAAAGTGCTCAAAGTGAATAATAGTACAATATTAACCAGTGGCACCCCAGTGCTACGTATTTGTGTGCTTCACGCGCTCCTAAATGAGTGGCCCCATGGACTTAGATGACTTCCATGAGCTAAGGGACATCTTTCAAGGAGCAGATGACTTTGAGGCCTACAGGAAGGATGGGGAGGGACTCTTTATCAGGGAGTGTAATGATAGGACACGGGGTAACGGCTTCAAACTGAAGGAGGGGAGATTTAGATTGGATGTCAGGAAGAAATTCTTTACTGTGAGGGTGGTGAGCCCCTGGCCCAGGTTGCCCAGAGAAGCTGTGGCTGCCCCATCCCTGGAGGGGTTCAAGGCCAGGCTGGACGGGGCTTGGAGCAACCTGGTGTGGTGGGAGATGTCCCTGCCCAGGGCAGGGGGTGGGACTAGATGATCTTTAAGGTCCCTTCCAACCCAAACCATTCTGTGACTCTGTGGTTCCGTGACTCCCTGTTCATTGAACAGTGGTTTGGCAGCTCACCTATCGCCAATGTCTCCATCTCCTCAGTTAACTTCCGTCTGGGTCCATGGAGAACGCAGCTTTATTCACACAGCTATGAGACTCTCTGACTTACAATCTGCTCCTGCAAGATAACCTCTTCTTAATTGGGTGTGTTGTGGGCTTTTCTTTGGACGATGACTCTAGTTATCACTCTGCAGCCTGCCTGAAAAAGGGCCTACAACCTCTTAATGAACACTTTGTCTAGGCTTCCTGTCTCCTCTGTCACCAAGTGACTAATTACTAATTTCCAGCTATGAATAATTTACATTACATCCTACTTCTTAACCCCAAGGGTATTTCCTTTAATTTATGTGCTTTAGATTTCTGCAGACATCTTCATGTTCCTGCGAAGACATCACTGAACACCTGCCTGAAATGAACAGCAGTTTTCCAAACAACTACAAACATCAGTCACAGAAATGAAGATATTTTTTCTCTGAGTGCTCTTTTAAATCTAATGTGTCAGATTCTCTTTTTTTTTTCCTTATATAGGATTTTTTCAAAATTACTGGTTTCCCAAATATCTAAATGGCTGCGCTTCCACACATACACTAGTTCTTCACTAATCCTCTAGTCTTCCCCCGAAATCTCTCTGCAGAGCCTGGATTATGATTATTGCAATAGATGTTCTGGCTGCTACCAGCCGACCTGGTTATTTCATTATGCTTTTTATCACAATCATTTCTGGTGATCTGGGCTGACTATGAACGCCCAAGGGGATGTTTTTCCAAACATGTAATTATTCTCAGTTTGCCACTTCAATTGCCAGGACTAAAACTCTGGCCGGTCTCTTGATTAGTTCGAATTAGAGCCTGTGGCTCTGCGCTGTTGATCTCTCTTGCCTGCCTGACCTAAATTCCATTGTACACCTGCCATTATGCATTTGCTTAAATCTGGAACAAATTCTGGTACTTGATGTACTGCCAGTCTCAGTTTTTAATTTGGGGAGCCAACTGGGCAAGGCAATTTGTCTCTGCACCGACTTGTGGACCTGCCACAGAACTACTGTGCACGTGCTCCTGAGTCAACAAAGCTGACCGGGACGGGGAGCACGTCGGAGGCTGCAGCCTTCACCCAGCGCCGCTCACTCCTCGTGTACGCCAGAGCACGCAACTGCTTCAAATAGGGCTCTTCCTGATGCTGCTCCTGCTTTCGGCTGGCAGGAAAGGCTGAACACATAAAACGAGCACGACACTCAGCAGTTGTGGATTAAAAAAAATACCATGGAAGAAATATCTCCTGTAGAAGTCATATTTTTAAAAGACACCAGTGTAGTTCAAAGTAAGAAGAAGTTTCCTGGTGAAATATGCTCACGGGCTCTACGTAGTTGTCCTTAGCTAGAAGGGATTTGTAACCTCATTAAGATTTTTTTCTAATACTTGATATAATCAACGTTTCAATCTTAGAAATAATAACATAAACATAATCCAGCCAAAGCCTTGGAAGAAACTGCCCCAGAGGCAGGAGGCAGTTAAGGTACTTTCAACAGCTGGCAACAGCTCTGGGCCGATGAAGCGGGGAGCTGCAGCTCTTGCCACCTTCAGGTGAAGCTGTAGATTTTTTATTTTTTTTTACTTCTGTAACTCAAGCTTAGGGCCATTGGTCAAAAATCTGACATACCACAAAATTAGTGAACACTAGAACGTTTTGGTCCAAAGAACTTGGTCAGAGCCATAACTGGAGTTCGACTGGAGAAGTTCACAGTTTACACCAGTCCTACCCAGCACAGCTTTTGACACTGCTGTCCTCTAAAATAGGACATTTTGGGATGTTCTTGCAGCTCTAGCATAGCATCTCTGCTTCCAAGCAGGGCAGAGCTCTACTCTTCATTTTCACAAGACAACAGTAGGGCCAAAGTGATGGGCCAGTTGCTGAAGTGTAAATAATTCTGGACACCTGGGAGTCCAGGCAAGAGGTGCAGCAAACTATTCTTGGAACTAGGCACCTAAACTCTGCCAAAATCCCATGTGGGTGTCTTGAGTGGGTTTGACCAAGCTGATATGATGATCCGAGATGACTAGAATTTAAAGACTTCCTCTATTCTTGGAATACCTAAGAAAATCAGATTCTCCTTGTCTGACAAGAAAAATCTACTGAAATGTACAAACTGGCGCAGTTTAATTAAAATCAGGACAATGGGAAGAGCTTCCATGTAGCCCGAACTGTTCATGGCTCAAACTGAATGAAACACAGACTAATTAATCACTGCAACATGTAAGTTCAAATAATGGTGCAATCAGGAAGAAAATTATTAACAGAAAAAAAAATGAAAAAAGGTATTAGGACAGATAGTAAAATGAATTATTTGTGGCAATGAGCCATAAGGAGTTTTTCAGGCAACTATAAATCTAAAAATGCTCCTTGTGTTCTAGGAATGCAGAATTATACAGAAAAGTACACCTCAATATTATAGGTTGCACTGGAGACTGGAATTAAATCTTCAGCGTCTCCATTTGAAACCTCCATTGTCTAAAATAAAAGAGGCAAGGAAACAAACATTTTTCACTTGTTTGCTATTTGGGCAGGGACTTTGTCTTTCTACATGTGTGCGCAGTGCAAAGCTCGTTTTGGGTGTGACTGTCCTTTCAAAGGTGCCATTAATAATAACACAAATAAGTTGTTGGCTAATTTCTTAAGCAATTGTGCCCTAAATTGTAGTTTCGGTTTCTTTACACTTCAAAGGCAATACATTGATAAGGCATTTTAAATGGTCTCCTCTGGTCTCATCTGACCTGTTAGCATGTGAAGTATTAGATGTGTCTGGGTCCCAACTCCACCGTGCTCAGTGTAGGATGGCCAAAAAGAAGCAGTCACTGGGTTCCTCTGCAGGAACAGAGGAGCTTCTGGGATTAAACTGAGATAGTTTAATGGTTGAAAATAACAAACAGGGATGACAATTGCCCCATTGTTAGATTGGTCTTGTAAATGAGATGGGTTCGAGTCTTTGACTACTATTTTGATACTCAACCATTAGATTATTGGATTGGTACTTTATTTTTTTGGATCTGTTCTGCTTTCTAGAAATACTTACTTATGGGACAAAATCTGGGTTCCTCACCCTCATGACCAAGCCAGGAGTGGTATTGGTTAGTCTGGTCTCTTACCACTACCAAAATCCCCACCCTGAACTGAACACTTTTTCCTCAACAAAGGTTTTCAAAAACTTATTTTTCAACCCCAAAATTTTGACTTAAACCTAGCAATGAGAAAATTTCAAACCACCTTTGAAATCCAGAAATAATTTTCAGCTAAACTACTATAACATCTGTAAACCGCACCACCTGTGGCACAAAGAGTCTAGACTGGATAAAACATTTATTCGGTTAATTCTAGAACAATTTAAATAATAACAGTTCTTCCATTTGAGACTCTATTTCCCAGAGCAACACTGCAAGTATTTCCCAGAGCAACACTGCAAGTATTTCCCAGAGCAACGCTGCACATTCCTGCTGATGGTTGTTAGAAGAGACTGGCAATGCCAAGTGTCCCTGTTCCCACTGCTCATGAGCACAGTGGGACTAGTGAGCAGCATCACGTCTTACGAGCAAAGCTCTAGCACAAGATGTCTTTTAGACCTTTACAATTAGTCATGAAGTACTTACGGCAAAATCTACATGAGCTGAATGCATACGTTAGGGTTTTCAAAGGAAGTGAAGGGATTGGAGGTAGCTCATAGGAAGCTGGTGCCTGCAGCCCTGTAGTTTCCTTTGAAAATCCCAGCAAAACGTATTTCTGCTAACTCTCTAACAAAGAAGAGCAGGGCTTCCACAACGCCGGTGTCTTTCCAGTCAAGTACCCAGCTCGTCTGGGACCTTTTAGCATTGTAGCTTTGGGGATAAATTAAAAAAAAAAATAAATAAATTACTGAATCCATGCCAAGTGAAAAAACAGGACAAGCAGCACAGAAAACAAAAGCGAGTCAGGAAAAAATAAACGAGGAGAACGATAGTCCTATTTCATTATGAAGTGGGGCTTACGTAAAATAAATAGTGATGAGATTGCTTTCCAAGTGGAATATGAGAGAGATTGCGAAAGAAAGAGCACTTACACATTAAATATCTGGAGTTAGGCACTCTCAGTTATGATGGAAACTCCAAAGTTTCCAAGGCATCTTGCAGTAGACTGTACAAATGCCTAAGAAAGAGTAAAGGTGTCTTGGATCAGGCAGCACCCAATATGTTTATGCAGCCTTGATGGGAAGGGATGTGTTTATTCAAGCTGCTAGCCAAAATTATATGTGCTAGAGGCTGTTAAGGAAGGGAAAGAATTTATTATTTGTAACAGTGCAATGTTATATATATGAAAAAAAACCACCTAAGAAAAATGGATTATAAGAAATTTCAAGCAGGGCTTTCACAAACTGGAGAAGGAATAGGGGAGAAGAAAAACGGGGTGGGGGGGTAGGAAAATACTAAGAGTCGGACTCTTTCTTCAGAGAAACTCAAGAGTGATTCGGTGTGAACTGGCAATCGGGCACTACAGTGGGGTGTGCTCCCACGGAGGCTACGCCGCCGTCCCACCCTCCCTTTCTTTCCAAGGGCATCTCCGTCTTTGCACCCCTGCGGTCATGCTGTGCCACAGGAATCACAGACCCAACCTCGCTAAATGCCGAATATTTTTTTCTTAGGAGTTAGACTTCACCCAGGTGAATTCCCTGAATCAATGGACAGCAAGTTTGCAGGTATTTTGGAAAATAATATCTATAGAATCATAGAATGGCTCAGGTTGGAAGGCATCTTAAAGATCATCTAGTCCCACCCCCCTGCCCTGAGCAGGGACACCTCCCACCAGCCCAGGTTGCTCCAAGCCCCGTCCAGCCTGGCCTTGAACCCCTCCAGGGATGGGGCAGCCACAGCTTCTCTGGGCAACCTGGGCCAGGGGCTCACCACCCTCAGAGTGAAAAATTTCTTCCTGATATCGAATCTAAATCTCCCCTCGTTCAGTTTGAAGCTGTTACCCCTTGTCCTGTCATTACACTCCCTGGTAAAGAGTCCCTCCCCATCCTTCCTGTAGGTCCCCTTTAGGGACTGGAAGGGGGTCTGAGGTCTCCCCGGAGCCTTCTCTTCTCCAGGTTGAACAACTCCAACTCTCTCATTGCTCCAAGAATGTGGCATCTCATTGTTAACTCCAAAAATATAGAACTGAAAACTCCATGCTCTTGTGTGTTTGAAAAGTTGCAGAGTAATATTGCTAGATTCTGCAGTGACTCAGAAAGGCCCATTTTCTAGCCAGAGCCTACTGGCTCTAAACATTGGAGCTGCATCTCCTCGCTAGGCTGAGCTCCATTTTGCTATTGAAGTGCAACTCATATGTAAAGGGCTCATAAAATCTGCCTCCAGGAATTATTACTGTACTTAAAGCAAATTGTTTTACAGGCATTGCTCTGGGCTTTTAGTTTTGCAATAAATCTAGAGTTTCTTTGTCTTGCTTTATTTTCTTTCAGCGCACAACATCCACTCACTGGCTTTTCTTCCCCAGATATTCGAATATTTAATATATTCAAAGCAAGAGGTTTTGTTTGCTTAAGTATAAATACACTTGTATGAATTTACACACCTCTAAAAGGAAGACGTGGAGGTGAGAAAGCAAAGAGCAAATGAGGGGAGAAGACTAAAAGAGAAACAAACAGAAAAGACAAGCTCTCCCTGTTTGAGCTGCTCTTTGACTTACTTTTGTAATATTTTCAAGAGAGCTTGGGGTCATGTGTTGCACATAATACTTGGGAAGATCCAACCATCTATCAGATGATTTTGCGGACATGATGGTCTAGTCCCAGAGCCTGTCTCCCTCTGTCTCCCCCATCTGACCGCAGCCTGGGTCTTCCAGAGCATAGGTTGGCTGAATCTGTTTTTTTTTTTACAGTAAATAAATGTGGAAATTCCCTTGGATATTGTTCCAATATAAAGGAAAAGTCAAGTTTTTAACAAGAGTATTTTGTCACTTGCTTGTCAAGCCGAACACGGAAGGGGGGAAGCCCTTCTGCTGCCCTTTTTTCTAGAAATTCTCTCGCAGGCTGGTCCTAAACCATTTGCCCATATGGTCCTAAACCAAATTTGCCCGTTTTGCCAGGGTCAGTCCCATGGGAAAGCAACAGTCATACAGGCACAAGGGTTTTGGTTGATCTTCCTCTGATGGAGACTCTGGGTACCATAAGAAACTAAACGGCTATTCAGATATCAGCAACGTGAAGAAGAAAGGATTTTTGATGCAGGCTGGGTTTAGAGGTTTAGCTGCGGTGGGGGGAATATGTTGCTTCACACAGCAGTTCACACCCTGTCATGTGGAAGCTGAATTCTTTGGGTTTCTCTTAGGAAAACAAAACTTGCTGTACTATTCTTCAGACAGCAGTTCCTCCCACTGGAAAAGCCCGGACACCTCAGCTTCAATTCTTGTGATCTAACCACTTGGCTTCCCCGCGCAAGCAATTTATTTGTTTGATCTTGTAACTCAGTAAAAACAGAAATTACAAGAAAATCTTCAAAACATTTAGTAGATTGGACTTTGAAGTTTTATAGAAGGAGATCTTGGGAGCCCTTTACCCTGTAGCTTCAATGAAGTACTTTGCATCTGAACAAATTTGGAAATAAATCTAAGAAAAGGTTTTGTTTTCTGTGATTTAAGCATAGTTCCAAAGAACATTTAGCACCTACTAGTTTTGTGCTTTGTGTGGAGCAGCTGTTGCCACTATTGTTTAATCTGTATCTGTATTACCTCGTATTTCCCATCTGTTCCTTGAATGGAACCTCTGTAATAGATTATGTTTAACGTTAATCTAATGAAGAAAAATGGACCTGTAATTATGTCTTCTGGTAAACTGTTGTGTCAGCTCTGCCTTTAGTGTCATTTACAGCAGGTGGGAAATGGCCAGGGATTTTGTGATGGTGCCTCAGCAGGCAAAGCAGGTCATCGTTCATCCCTCTAGAAGGTCCCTCTGAACCTGTCAGGACTATATCTAGTGCTCTGCTGGGGTAAGCTGGTCCTGCTTCCAACACAAGGAAAAATTCAGTAGAAGAGGGCATATCGGTATTCCTGAGTGGTGCTGCCAAATAAATAATGAATTCCTAATAATTCAGTTAAATAGGCTACACTTACAATGAACACATCTGTTAATTTGGAGGATTCTACTTGATAAACTCAAAGTCATACATGGGTGACTTTAAACCCATTCACAGCCCAGTGAGCATACAGCAACTGAGCCTCGGTTCACCAAGCCAGATCAGATGGTGAGCTGAGACTGGTTTCACTTGTGCCTGACTCTACCACGCTGCCACACACCTTAAAAAGCTGCTCAACCCTATTCACTTGGTCACAGCAATATCAGGGAAAACAGGAGGTGGCATTATACCTGGAACCGAATGTCACGAAACAGGCTGCTGTGTCTGCGGTCCCCCATGGCAGCCTTTTCTGCTTTCATCTTCCTGAACACTTGTAGACTCCAGCACTCTCGCTCTTCCATTTCTCTGGCACACGCTTGCAGTCATACTCCTTTGCAACCATTCTCCTCCGTTCAGCATCCTTTCCTCAGAGATCTCACCCCAGTAGGGCATCAGGACTGGGGGGGGGGGGGGGNATAACCAAAGCCAAGACGCCGCTGTTACATCAGAGAACCTAAGAACCTTCTCCCATATTTCTTCCTATTGTGTAGTCCTGTTTGACAGCTCTCGTTCAGCCCTTCAGAAACACCAGCTGTGGGAAGGCTCCACAGCCGATTACGTTCTACTTACATCAGCATAAGGGATGTATAGATTTAGCAAAACAGTAGCACAGTCAAGTTCCTTCTACCCAAATTCTGCTTTTCACTTTGGGACTGTGTCTTTCCAGGATCCTTTGTCCACATCCCCTTTCCAGTGTACAGTACCCTTCCATTTTACCACCTAAGAGTTTGGGTTTTTTTAAAGAAGAACACCTTTAAGAAATACCCACCCCCTTTTTTCACAAAAGATTTCTAGTTTCTTTGTCAGCTGAACACCTTTAATTAGCAGGCCAGCGTGGAATAAAATGGAACAGAAATCCCTGTTACACTGCCATAATGACATAGGTCCTAAACACAGCAGCAGGGCACTGATTAAGAACAACCGTTTTTCTAGACTGAACAAAAATCTTGCTATTCTGCTGCTACTGCTGCCACAAATCCAGACTGAATTCAGTCTCTGAAACCTAGAAAAAAGGTTTCTTTAAGTTCTGCTCTCTGGCTGATATTATTTCCAGGAATTAACGAGGCCCATCCACGCTCTGCAGCTGAGAAGCGTGCAGCGAGCCCTAAGGTAATGCTCCCACGAGACATGAAGCCTTAGAAGCCAGACAGAAGGACCTATCTGACTAGTGTCAGCTCAGGTATCTCTGCACCAAAGTCTCTGGCTCTGGGTTGTTAAATTACATCTCTGTGTGTAGGGATACCTGACGTGGTACAAAGCTAGAGCTGGGCTCTCCTGAAGTCTGCCGGTTTGCTCACAAATCGGGATTCATAACTGCTAGAACCTCCTTCGTTAAGCCCTGGACGATCATCAGTCACGCTGATGGATGATTCCATTACACACAGGCGTAATGCTGGAAAAGCTGAATTGACTGTTATTTCATAAAAGAGGAATCCTGTTTCAAAAAATTAAAATGGGTTAAATGTCATGGGTCTTAACGGGCTTCCAAAGTTTTAATATGTTACTTTCTACTTGGTATGGCATATGTTATAACTTATAAGGATTAGCTCATCTAATTTCTGTCCAAAATCTTCGTTTAAAAAAGAATTTGGGGGGAACATTTACATCCCCCGTCAAAGTTGAACTGCTTTACGAAACCCGCCAGTGGCTGCCTGTGAGAAAGGATCCAAACCCCTTCCATACCACCACTTATGGTGAGCTGGGAGCCTCGGGAAGAACTTTCTTATCACGTTGCTAGCCCATGCACTGCTATGAAATGCTGTATTTGTATCATCCTAGTCAAGAACGAATAGAGCAGTCACCAGGGACTCCCTTGCCGGGCTTTTTTCTGAATGTGTAGAAAAGCTTCTGACAGTTTCACACCATAAGCCCTCACCAGAATATAAAAATACAGAACTGCCATGAGAACATATCAAAATAACTAATAAATCGCTCACTTTTGAGACAATATAGCATATTGAAGCCGGAAAGGACAAAACTATACTAGTAAATCAGTATTTTCAAGTGATGCGTTTATTAAGACTTTTCAATTTGAAATAGTTGTCTTCAGAAGGTTTTAGCAAAGAAAATGCTAAGGACATGAGTAGTCACTGTATCAGCTGATAACCCAAGCCTTTTGTCTCCAATGGGACGCCCCAGAACTCACCAGCGCTGAATCTGTGTCTGCTTCCCGAGAATTCTAGTTTAACAGTGGAGTCCCAAGTGCACGTACGTGAGCGTCCTTTGAAGACTAGCATGTCACATTGAGAAGGAAAAGCCTGGTTCATACATTGTTTTAAATTTCTTCCGTGCCTCCTAGAGAACAGACAAACAAAAAGAAAGTAAAAATATACAAATGAATCTCCCAAGAAAATGTTGCAATGAAAGAAAATGACAAAGAATTTCCTTTGTTTGGAATAGTAAATACAAAGAAAATCTCTACAAACAAACTTCTTTCAGTAATGATATGAGTTGAGTTCACAGCGTAGGTCATGAGATCCTGAACCATTACTTCCATTTCGGGAGGAATTACTGGAAGAAATTCCTCATAACCTTGGTGAAGTCTGTTGTATTTGTCAGTATGGCAAGGTCTCCAGCTGACTATAGGATTAACACACCACCACTGTATCTGCTTATTATAGTTTCTTCAGGAGAAAAGAAGCTCAGCATGGAAAGCTGTAACTCTTCACAGATAAATAGGAAGTCTCTGTTATTTTAGATGTTGGTCGTGCAACATGGAGACTGCCATCTTCAGGTCACTAGTTAAACTATTAAAAAACGAGAGCATCAGCTGGATCTGATGGCCGTTGTGAAATCAACTGAGGGTCATCGTCCTGTTTCTAACATGTCCAGCAGCCTGCCGCAGCAGGAGGTTCATCACACAGCTCTGAAGGTCAAGTCCATCTGGCAGCTTGCTTTATGCCCATGGTATTTTTTCCTATGCTTCAATATCCTCTAGTTCACTGATTTAATCTTGGTACTTTATCCAAGAGCACGTAATTATTAAACAGTGTACTCTTGAATTTGTCCCAGCAGGATCTTGCACAAACCCAGAGTTTCCTACCAATCTTTTATCTGCGACGAGTAAAGTTGATATCTATACGGATGGTGTATGTGAAAAGGAGTTTCTAGAAGATGCCAGTCACTGCCGTGCCAGTGCCAACACCTATTAAAACACCTGGCCGCAGCACACCTATTAAAATGTAGAAGAGATTTTTTTTCCCCTGAAATACCTGCAGAGAAAGAATGTCTTCACTTTTATTCCATATTTATTGGTTTAGCTGAAAAAATGCAAAAAAAGACAGTTAAAACCTGAATATAACAAAAAGGACTCAAGCAGTGTCTTTCAGTACCTTCTGTGTAAACCTCTGGACATTTTCAATACAAAGTGTCTGAAAAATTATTTGGTTTTTTTCACATATTTACTTGAAAGCTTTGCTTTTTCCAGCCATTTCTTCAAGTCAGATAGCTGTGACCACACTAATGACCTGTTTCTTCTGCATAGCTGGTACTTCACTACAGCGCTCCGGAACAGTGGACTGTAAATCCAGGGAATACGCGGCAAATGTCAAAAGAGGGGATTAAACTGTTAAAAATGCCCAGAACTTCTTCCTTTCTTTTTCTTTCTCTCACCTTTGTTTTTTTTTTTTTTTGGAAGTCAATTAGGGAAGATCCAAAAAGTGGCCAGAACCAGCAAAAAAACCCCAACACTATTAAAAGGAACATGCAAAGGGCCCTTTAAATGTGGAGCTTTTCATGTCTTCGTATTTTATTATATAAAATGAAATGTTTGAGTGCTTACTTTCTTACCTGTTTTTGTTTGGTTGGGTTTTTTTGTGGTTTTTTTTTAACTTTATTTAAAATCACAGTTGTCACTGTGTCTTTTCCCTTGATTTTCCTTGTGGGGAACTGGTACCACCAGCACTGTGAGCTCTTGCTCCTGAGCAGAAGACATGGGAATAGTAAACTGTATAAAAAGCTGCTTTAGAAACAGTTTCTAATGGTTAGCTTCAAAATCTGTGCCTGCTCGCCAAGAACATGGATGCTTTTCGAATACAGTGGAAATATCTAATTTTAACAGATGAAATAAACGGAACCAAGCGTGTAATAAGGGTACTAGTCAGTATAAATACGGCGGAGATGGTCCAATAAAGATTACCTAATGAGCATTAGATTGCCTCCTCTGGTTACGAAGTAAAAACAAATAGCTCCTAACATTATGCATTGGTAACAGGCCCTCAGGAAATGCCCAAACCCAACCTTTGAAACATCAATCTCCAGTGCGGAAAATGTAATCTTTTATTTACTAGCAATGATGCTACTAGGTACTCCTTGACTGAATATCAAGAAATCCTACAGCCTGGTTTTTCACTGTCTTGAAAGCAAGTGAAGACAGCCATGAGAGTACTTCCAGATGTTAAACGAACCCGCCACATTTCACGGATTCAGGCTTTTCTTTTTAAGACCATTTATAGAACTTTGGAAAGAGCACAGGATATCATGTTATGAAAAGGTAGGGAGGAGCGTTTTATTTTTACAACAAATTAAAGACATGACTTAGTTGTTTTGCAATCGCTATTAACATCTGTAGCCCAAAAAGGAAATAGCTCTAGGTACCTATAACTAAGTAAGTTCCTACCATTATATTAATGGATTTGCACCGAAGAACATGTCCTAAACTTGGATGTAGCAAGCTGTAAGGCATCCAGACATTCAACTGGGTCTGATGTTATTGTGAAGCTCACAGAATTTTTAACTTCCATGTTCAGTGCAACAAGCTGTGTGTTCCTTTAAGTATTAATTTCCAAACAACGACAAAAATTAGAGAATGACTTCTCAGAAGTATTGCAGAAAAGGGGCAGCTCTGTGCAGCTGTAGGGAAACATGCTAAGGTCACAGAACCAGCCTAGAGCAAAGCAGGAGCGGTAACCACTGCGTTCTGTTGCGATGCTTCATACAGCGTTTACTGTCTCAAGAAGAATGGAAGAGTATACACAAACGATAAGAAGGGAGACAGGAAGATTAGGAATACCCACACATTAAAATAGGAGTATTGCCATTTAAGATGAAGTTGAATTAGTTCCTTTACTCTAAATTTGGGTTTAGTGTGATGAGAACTGGAAAGAATGATCAGCGTATTTAACAATTAACATGGTCTGCATTTTACATTAACAGGCTGTCGATAAGCCAAGTCAGTTTGGTAGCCTTGAGCTTTCCTAGCTCTGATTAACTTCCATCTTTTATGCAAACACTAACTCACTCCTGGCATGTACTGTTCTAGCAAATACTAATCATGGCACAGATTAGATGAACATGAGACAGATTTAGCATATCAAGTTCTACCAAAGAGTGTAGGTGTGCAGTCAGCAGCAAGGTGCTTGCCAGAGGCAACAGAACAGGGAAAATAATATAGAAAACAAATCTTGGTCTGCTTAGTTACACAGTACCATCGTCCTACCGGGTGACAAAGAACTTTTATGGCACCTGGCAAGTGACCAGGAGTTTTAATGATCGCTCTGTGAGATGTCTCCATGGAACGACCATAGTTATTCAAAGCAGGTTCTACTTCATGAAGCTGGTGACTATAACAAAGTCCTCCACAGGTCCTAATCTATAAATTGTTCTTGTTAGATGATGAAAGTAGCTGCATTGTTTATGCGCCCATTAGTTCTGCTATACAGGAGCAAGGTTCTTACAATGAGATCAGTAAATCATACTCCAGCACTGCCTTTGTGGAAGAGACTAGAGTCCCTCCTGAAACTTTGCATAATCTGGGACCTTTAGGAAGCTCTGAAAGAAACCAGAACACAAGGACGGAAATCTACCGCTCTAGTTATTAATAACTCTGAAAAGATTAAATTGTGCTGAAGCAAAACGACAATACCTGTTCTTGTCTTCCAGGTGCTTGAAACAACATTGTTGCTGAGCTTCGGAAATTAAGGGAAGAAATTGTATTTGCCTGCTGCAGTTAGATACGGCATCTTTAGGGATTCCAAAAACTGCACGAAAACATGGAGGAGAGAGGAAATAAATAACTTTTACGGAAAGAAAATCAGTCAGACCATCTTTATAGTTTTCCACTTCAACAAGAGAGCATACACGTAAGCCCAGTTGGTTTTTGACGAAGAATATTATTAACAGAGGTGATTTTTCAGCCAAGTATTAGGCTTGTTTTAGGAGACAGAAATCAATATGATTTACAAGATAGAGCCCGTGGACCTTTATGGTATACCTTCTTACAAACAGAACGGCAGCTGGCTAGGGTGGGCACTACAGGCCTCAAAGGAATCTATCATTCCTTCTCAAAAGTTGCAAATCAAGCCATTCCTCCCATATTGATTCTAATGAAAGGAATTTTATCACCTGTTTTTATCCCATTCACCTGCGAGAGCGGCATCTGGTCAGTAACCATTGCCTGTGAATATGTTAATAGTCTCTGTACTGGAAAGTTTTTAGCTAGTGTGAGTGAAATCCTTCAGCTGAGACACAAGAACCCCTTTTGAATGGGAAAGGTTACTTTCTCATCAGTGTGGTGGGAATTTGGCAACCTACTCCCTTAAACAATATGAAAAAATCCCAACCTGAAACGAACTCAGATATAAATCTAACCGCACCCAAATATATCACATGATGGAAAGCTTTTAAGATCACAGCGTGAACAGTAGCAGATAAAGCAGATGGACCAACAGCATAACCAGTCAATGACATGGGTACAAAAAATACAGTGCTTTAATCAAAAGAAGTTTTACACCACAAAGTGATGCACAAAGAAAGGCTGCGTGCTTTCCTTTTGCAAAAAGGGAAAATAGCTCTGGAATTGAATAGATGGGTTTAGGCTTGTTGCCACAGTAAATCTCTCCTAAATCCTTTCACCCCACTCCAAGGGTGGGAGTGGGAGGTGAAGGACACAGCAGGGTTAGCCAAGACTTCCATTTCTCCCAAGAGGACTGGGATTGCTTCAGCTGCTAGGACGAGGAGCATGGATTTATGCAGCATGTTTGGAATAGCACTTGTGTTAAGTCATATATGTTACTTAAATTATAAATATTTTTTTTTCTCTAGCATATGTGACACGGCTATACTATTTCTGGAGTAAGGAAAAAAGCCCACACTTTGACTTGTTTAAGATAAATTCACACAAAATTTCTGCATAGCATGTATGATGCTGCCCGGCTGAAGTTACAGGGTCTGAGGATCCCAGCTGATCCCTTGTTGTTTACCCTTTTGATAACGACGCCAGGTACTGCTAAGGAAAGGAGTCAATGGAGTTTTGCTGATTCGCACCAGCTGTAAACTCGTGCAGGCATTTAGTGGCAATATCACATGCTTGTCTTAGTGGAACAAATAAACTCAGCATTGAAAACGATCTCTGCGTTATTCAGGTAGCCTGTATGTATGTAGAGTAACATGACGTCCTGTTGCTCGTTACAGTTCCAAGAAATTACAGGTGTCTTCAAGGACAAAAATTCCCTTCTGTCCCCCCCAGAAAAATCATGGGTAGTCAGCTACTATGTTTTTCCCTAGAAACATTTTTAGAATAACGGATGAAGTGACACAGAACCTGCAGGTGAATTCAAGTTATAAAGTTATAGCTGTCTTTATGTATGTTGGGTTATTTCTATCAAGTTTAATATAGCCACAGTTTCAATCACTGTTATTTTAACTTATTTATTAAAAAATTAAAGAATGCGTTAACTTGCCTGCCAGCTGTATCACAGCCACACAGGCTATCGTGCAAGAGATCAGTCTTTTAAAATCAGTGCATGACATACTGTAGGAAAAAGAAATATTCCCACAAATGCAAACATTACGAGGGAAGTGCTTTCAATGTTGTAAGCCACATAGTCAGCTGGTTATAAATAGCATTATGAAGGGTGTGTTATATGCTCTCAACTACCCCAAGAACATAATTTTAATATTCCACAATTCATATGTTCATTTACAGATGGTGAGAGAGTATAATGTTAACATTCAGATTTGGAAGCCTCTAAAACCCATATTGTCCTGATGGAAATAATTATGATCAAAGCCAAGCGACAGCAAAACTGGCTTCCAAAATGCTGGGTGACACAAGAAGTCGCTGAGCTCCACCATGCACCAAAGCACAAACGTTCACCTCATTCGCTTAACTTCTTCAGCAAGGTCTCTAGAGTAAAAAATGGGCTCGTGCCTTGGTTCCTGTGACAGGCCCGTTTGGTTTCAGTTTAATACTGCTGGGCAGTTACCTTTCAGGCTGATCAGAAGAGACAGAAAAAATTAGTGAGAGAGAATAACTAGACAAAATCCAATTAGTCATTCGGGAGGTGATGTCAAAGGCAAATTTCAATTACAGCACGATTATTAACTGTGGTCGTGTTAGCCTAAGATAAATACACTCAGTCTAACACTAGACGTGCTAATTTAAGGCTTTCTTGAGGAGTCACTATAACAAAATATTAGGCACAAAATGCCCAGAGGAAGCAATCAGAGCCGCTGGCTGTGGCTGAGGGGCTCATGGTGAAGATCATGGTGAGGATCACAGTGAAGCCAGCCCAGTATTGTCCTGTTTCAGCAGCCCTGAGGGGATCACACCAAAGATGAGCCAGGACCTGACCAGCCCCTTTGACCCTGGCAATGGCCCCTGCGCGTAAGACAGGTGAGGAGCGGACACAAGGTCATGGTCTGCCTAGAAATATCATCGTACCAAGGTGACCAGGCCTGGGGACATCAGCTCAGCCAGGCTTTTCTGGCGCCAACCAGCAGAAGAGGCTTACTCTTCAGGCTCTGATGTGTTTTTCAATCTCCAGGACAAATTTCTGCTCCAAAGCACAAATTTCTGTTCTTCATGTAAGCGAGAGAGACGCAGTGCCCAGGTAAGAGGTCCCAAGCTTTGAGAAAATTCAAGTGCAAAGGGAGGTTCACAGATGGAGAACTTTGGGAAAACATGAATGAAGTGGGAAAGGTTTGGGATTGACACCTTATTTTTAGTGTTAGGAGAGGAAAAAAGGTCCTAATGTGCTCTGGTTGAATGTGGGAAATCTGATAATGAGAAGACAAGAGAAAATCTACTGGGATCACAAAAAAGGGAAGATGCTTCCAAACAAATCAAGGTGGGTTAATGGGCAGGATGGCTTATGCTGCATGAGTACAGATCTGAGCCTCTGACATCCAAAAGAGTGGCCTCTCATAGAGAACAATGCCATGCACATAAGCCATGCACGAGGAATTTAGCATCCAAATAACTGGAAAATGTACTGGATTTCAGGACAACTGAAGATTTACATTTCCAAGTGAGTCAATGGGATTGCACTTTGAGAGTCAGACGCTCTGTCTGTCGAGATCTGAGTAGCCCCAATGGGGGAGGAATCTGGCATTGCTCTCAGAGGAGCTGAAATGGGCTGATTACTGCTAATTGTTCCACTTCCCACCATATTATCTCCATATGTTTTCGACAGAAGGCTGTGTGAGGCTTTTCCACTTGGGGTGTGCAATGGACCTGAGACAGCTGAATCGAGTCCTGGGTTATTTAAATGTGACTTAGAACATGCAAAAGTTTTAAATTCTTTTCTAGGAAAATTCAAGGTAACTAAGCATCCAAAGAACCTTCAGCGCCCGCTTTCATGTGTAATCAATCACATGAAAACGCATGCAAAGTTTGGACCTGAGGAATGCAGAAAGCAGAAAATGCCAGCCAACAAAACCACATCCACTGAGACAAACAATGGGCATCTCTTTTTCTAATTACTCCTCAAAACTTTTTTCTCCTCTATTTGACAAAATTAAGTCACCTCAGCAAACCATCATCAACCAACCATCTAATAATTTTCTGAAGACCTGACGATTCTGCCGTTTTGCTGATCTCTAAAAATTCCATTTCTGCTGCACAGGACTTGAACCTGGAAGTCTGTAATTCTTGACGTTTTCCAGGACTAATTATTACAAATAAGAATGGTCGTTTGAGAAATATGAAGCATTTGAGGATTATTTGAGAAATGCTGATTTTCTCAAGGCACAAAGAGTTACTTAGAGGAATAAGGTTCCCCTCGTATGTTATGCTGCTACTGTTTTACAAAATTACATGTAAAAGCAACCGAACATCTAATGCACTTAAAAAACCAGCTTTGGTAAATTGGCGTTGAAAAGGACGTTTGTGCGACTGAGACACACAAGTCATTTTGAGATCGTTCAACTGAAATACGTCACTTACCTTCTGTCTAAAACCTAAAAGTTTTGCTGGCATAATTTTACTCATTAGGAAGACAGAGAAGAAATCCCTGCCTAACCAGCAAAGCTCAGCTGGCTAACAACCTAAAATCAGTATAATCATTGCAGCAAACCCTACACTTCTGACAGTTTAATTTATTTCCTTTAAGGATCCTGTATAGAGAGATATTATTTTGCCATTTTAAGTTCCATTCCTCCCAATAATGCTGCTGCTAAGCTTAATTGATATATCCTTTCTCATTTATTGTTATGTGAAGGCACAACAGTGAACAATCTTTCCAATCAAAAAATCTCATATAGTGTTAATCTAAATAACATCTCCTTAATCTGAACAGTTACAATAGATTTAGTTGGCAACTGTGATCTAGAAGAGATGTAAGAATTAGCCTGCTTTACCGGGATAAAGTTTTATAACTCCCATAAAATGACCTTGAGAAATGGCAAATGATAAATCTTACCCACGGCTTCTCCATCAGATAGAATGTAAATCCAGCTGTGGTGATGCTAGGGAGGTGACAAAACAGCTCCTTTGGCCTTATTAAATGACACTGAGTAAGCAAAAATGAATTAATTTCAGGAATGCAGGCACTTTCCTCTATAATGACCACACAGGGACTGCAAGACAAACAGCCACTGGTGCAACCAACAACAACTTGTGTCTGGTAGACAGGAGGATCATTTAAACCAGAAGACTAAGCTGGAAGTTCCTACACACCAGCAGAAGTCCATTTCGTGGCCAAGGTCAACCCCGTTACACCATCTTCCATTGTCACCATTCTGTAATGTTATATTAAATTAGATTGTAGAGAAGCCCTGCTGGGCCTGTCACAAACTTGGATCGCACTACCTGCTATGTAAATGAGCATTTTAGTTTGATCAGCAATGGGAGTTAACAAGATTGACCTTTGAGTGAGTTGTCAATGTACTTTCTGTCACCATCTTCTCAAAAACGGATACAGCTGCCGATCCTAAGGACTGCCAGGTTGCAGGGAAATATAGAGATGTTTTTAAGTGATGTCTTTAATTCAGTTAATGTCGTTATGGGTTGGAGCGTTAAAACTGATAGATGATTGTCGTGTTGTGTGGTCAATAAATGATGCATCTTTTGCTTCTGAAAACATACTCTTTTTAATAAAAAAAATATTAATGAAATCTAATAGTACAGAGACGTTTTAGATCATGTCATCTCTTTGCGCGGAGTTTTATGCTTTGTATTTCTGATGTAAAACCAAAGAAAGATACCAAAAATCTGGTTCCTGGGTTCCATTTTCTCTTTAAAAACCAATCTAACACAAAGTGAACCCTTTCCTCTTTATAGAGTTTCTTTTCACCAATGTGATCTCCTTGGAGAACATAGAAAGATTACTTTCCAGTTCTTATTAACAGAGGTTCTCTTTGTTTCAGTGATGTCTCCATTTTACTATTTATATCGATTTTAAAGTTCTGAACAAATATCAGCACATCACATAAATTAAGAAGATTAAATAGGGGCAGAACTAAAAGAGGCGAGCCAGGCTTAATCCTGGTGTAAAGGATGAATCAAGCACAATGACATCAAACAGGGACAGGAAACTTTGAAAAGCAGTAGGTGATTACCGTCTCTTAATTTATGAGAAGGATTAGAGAGTAAATGCTTGAAGAGAGTACACGGACGAGAATAGGTGCTTTTCACAACAGAATCATTATGCGATGTAAGACAAGGACATCCTCTGACTACTCATCTTACCACAAAGCACTCATCTCTAGCCATAGAAAGCCTAAAAACTTCTAGTGCTTTAAAGACTTTTCCTCCATTACATAGTAATGAGAAAGTCAGCCCTCCCAATAAATCACTTCAACCTGCCCCTTTTGTTCAACATTGTGTTCCCTTGTTCCTCTCTTTATTATTAACTTCAACTCCACGGGGCATTACCATATTTAACACCAAGGACTTACAACCTGTACTCCATCACCCGCGGAGCTGACAAAGGTGTGATGAAAGCTGCGCATTGCTGATGTTGTGCCTTAGTGATTTTTCCCCTCTATGGTTAAAGCTGTAACTAGTGATCGATGTGGCCCAGCCTGACCTCTTCCCAACCTGTCTTAGCAGCTCCCCTCTTTGTATAGCCCTTCTGACATTTCTTGATTTAAAAGCATAATGCACAGCCAGACTGTTTTCTCTTCCAAAAAGATTAAAGCATGAATGAGGGGAGCATGAGTGTGTAAAGGCAGGGCATATCTGTGATATTTCAAAACACACCAGAACATTAGAAAATCACCAGGAATTTGAGACTGTCGTTATGGAGCTTTCTACATTCAAGAGCTTCAAAAGAACTCACCACAAGAACTGCTGCAAGAAGCAGCCACAGCTGTATCACTGAGAAGACATCCGTGCATCTTTTTTATCTTTTTTTTTTTCTTTAATAAATAAATATCCAACTTGGACACACAAGCCGTCTCCTGAAACTGTCCAAAAGATCTTGTAGGTCCTAAGCTTTCTCGTAACTGCTAGCAGAAAGTTCTAGTGGCAGAAGGTACCACGTCTTGACACCTCTGTGGTTGTAGTCGGCTCCAAACTAAAAATAATAATTCACATGAGAAAATGAAAAGCATCACAGAAATTCCTTGCCTTGATCAAAAATGAAGATGATAGCTGCTTTACTTTTTGTTCTGGCAATTATTACCTTGTATTAAAACCACATTTCTATCCATTAATTGCAAAGTGACATGCTTATTTTCTTTTTTGGATTGTCCTTATTGAGACTTCTGGGAGTACTTCAAGAAACAAAGGAATATGGATTTTTCCATTTATTCATGTCATCCTTCAGTTTTCAACAACTCATTCAGACCACTAACTGAAATGTTTTGTTTGACCACATCGAATTCACACATTCTGATAGACCACTGCAAATATCTCACCCTTGTCTCAGCATGCCTGGAACAGTATATGTAAAAGTGTCCCTAAAAAGGGGGAGAATCACAGCACGAGGGGAAAAAAAAAATAAAAAAAGAAGGGAAAATAGAAATTACATATTAGTGATGAAAAAATGCTACTAAGAAGAAATATATTTTTGCTTGGCACAAATAAGCAGCTTATTTTTCATTGCCAAAGTAAAGTCAGATTACTTTTCAGAGTTACGCAAACCTCAAAGTTTTGCCTGGAGGAGATCCTGAAAGAGAATTTGAGGAAGGTTCATTCCAGTTCCTGCTATTTGATCCACAAAGGAGAAATACTGCTGGCATTAGCTCAGCACACTCTGGGATGCTATTGGCCTGTCAGCCTTGAAAGAAGAGAAGTATAGCTGGTAGGGAAAAAGGCAAGTGGTCTCCACGCGTGACTTCCAACGAGCCCCAGCCACAGGTTTTTAGAAAACTAGACCTTCACCAAGCAGGATTCAAAATACGGTCTGAAGTTAGTAGACTATTTTACATCAGTGCCGCTGTCATCTTCAGTATTCTCTTTTGTATTTCAGCTCCAGTTACAGATCAGGAGCCTTTCATGCATTTGATAAACACAACCAAAACATCAGTTTCTGCGCAAAGAGCTAGAAATGACCTTTCCTTTTTTAGTTCCAGTTTTTAGTACCAGTATGGCAGGCTTTTGATAGCAACGGGACATGTTTTGTTTGTTTGGCATTCCAGTACTTTACTGTGTGACACCAAGAAAGATGGAAAAGATGCTTTTGGCACTTGCATACTTGTATCATGCTATAACTTGCCAGCAGGAAAGGAACAGAACCTGAGCCTGCAGGGACAGCCTGTCTTAATGGTCCATTAATCCAAAAAGAGTCATCAGCAAACTGTCAGACGAAAAGAATTTTGAAAGCGTTTTAAATAGCTTCTCTGCTCATCACTAGCATAACGAGCACAAATCTGCCATTTTCTGCAGTCTTCTAAACCAAACTGCATTTAAAGCAGGAGAGCAGTCATTAAACTTTTGGGATTTTTGTCATAAAACTTTAGTGCTCCTTAGGCAAAACAACGTTTTCCCAGAGCGGTGTCCCCTGTAACTCTTTCTTCTCCCTGACAGAGTGGATGGTTGTCGTGTCACTGACTACAGTTCGAGAGCAATCTGCCGAATGTAAAGAGACAAAGAAATTGTCTAATCCTCTTATTTCCTTTTCATCATGCTTTTAGAATTACTATTTCTTTCTGATTTGCCTTCGTCGTGGCATACAGCTCCAACTGTAACGTTGCCTATGGTCACATCATCCCGGGAGCGAGAGCAAGAAGAGCTCCATTAATGCTGGGACATTTAACTCACCTCCGCCATCTGCGAGGTCAGTCTCTGGACTGCAAATTCAGTAGGGTTTTACGGGACACAGATGCCTAGTGCTGCACATCTCTTCTTTCTGCAATATAACAGAAGTGGGAAGGCTACCTGAGAGGGAACACTTTGAGAAGAAAAATTCTACGACTCTCGTAGGACAGTGAAAATATTTGAACAAATCACAACACGTGACTTGAACCCATGTCCTAGCATGGGAGACAGACATACTCTGTCTTCTTTCTTACAATGAAATATCAATACAGAGCCATGTGTGACTTTTCCCTATGAAAACAACCCATGGAAGAAAACTTCCAATGGTTAGACATTTAATCTCCTTAAAATCCCAGGGTTTGTACATGTCGCCCGAGCCTCAGATGATCTCTGTAGGTTTTTCAATTCTGGGGTTTTTTTTCCATATTATTCCAATAAAGGGAGGTGATGTTTCTTTTGCTGAGAAAACAAACGTAGAACAGTAGAAGCTCAATGATGTGTGTTACGGTGCGCTTCTGTGAAAAGCAAACTTGTAAAAATTGCATCCTGGGGTTCCCTATTTATTACCTTGCAATTATTTCTCAATCAAACCTATCCAGTTTAGCACTGAAAGGATGGGTTTGCTACTGCCTGTCACTGAGAGCTCAACAAAGGTAAAGACTGACATTTTTCTGGGTCATACTCTCTGAAAAGATCTTAGAATGAGAACGTTGAAAAATCTCCCTCACAATATGTGAGCCAGAACCTCGGTTACCTTCCACTTCTATAGGACTGAGAAAACCCCCTAAAGAGGAGCAATAGGTTATTTAAAGACCAAAGTAAATAGATCTGAGCCTAAGTAGATGCAGGAAAGAGATCAGTGTTTCATGACAGCACAATCTGTACAGTAACTTTTTGACAAGAGCCCCAAGCTGGGTCTCATCCAACAAGAGTCTTTCCACCAGGTGTTGGTATAAGCCTATAAAGATGTAGATTAGCTTCAGCCAACACAGGACAATCACGTATTTTTGTATACCCTAGAATCTTATTGTTGGGGAGGTGTGACTACAAATATAACCAAATTCAAGCCCTATCCCAGTCTCTCTGTGTTTTTTTTTTTTTTCCCTTAGGATTATTCCCATACCAATCATGGCTACACAACCTCCAGTTTGCTTGGATCAGGGAGAGAGACAGGCCATGCACGCCTGTAAAACATGACGCAAATACATGCTAGAGCCTGCAAATAGAGTCCAGGAAAAGGCTTTTGACAAAACAAACACACCATGTGGTCCAAGACCTCTATAGCTCCAAGTCGTATTACTGCCCTCACTTTAGACCACTGCTGTGACGGGTTCTATAGGGATGCAATGACATTAACTAGGATTGTACATAACCATGGTATTTTCCTAAATTGTTACAGATGTAGATGAGTTTAGTCAAACCTCTTCGTAGCACGGGGCTTTGTGGGCACGGGGCTCCTTCGGTGTGATCCCATTTATTCTAATTTACTGTACTTTTGGTTGTGTTCATGAGGATCGGGACACCCAGGGGCTCAGGGAGCCCTGTTTTCCTTTAATTTCTCCTTCAACCTGGAGCCACGGCAGAAGCTGCTCTGCCTTGCCACACATGGTGCTCCTCATGGCAGCTCATCAGCTGGGAAGGCATCAACCATGTTACAACCAAGGGGCAGGTTTATAAAGAAATGTAGAGGAAATAAGAAATTAAAAGACCTCATCTGGAAGAATTGTGTGTATTCACAGAATCACACAGAATCACAGAGGGATCATCTAGTCCAACCCCCTGCCAGAGCAGGGTCACCCAGAGCAGGTTGCACAGGGACGCATCCAGACGGGTTTGGAACGTCTCCAGAGAAGGAGACTCCACCACTTCTCTGGGCAGCCTGTGCCAGGGCTCTGCCACCCTCAAAGGAAAGAAGTTCCTCCTCATGTTGAAGTGGAACTTCCTATGCTCAAGTTTGTGCCCGTTACCTCTTGTCCTGTCGCTGGGCACCACTGAAACGAGCCTGGCCCCATCCTCCTGACACCCACCCTTTAAGTATTTATAAGCGTTGATAAGATCCCCCCTCAGCCGTCTTTTTTTCCAGACTGAAGAGACCCGAATCCTTCAGCCTTTCTTCATAAGAGAGGTGCTCCAGTCCCGTCATCATCTTTGTAGCCCTTTGCTGTACCCTCTCCAGGAGGAGTGCCTCTGTTACGGAAACTCTGGAGACAGGCTAAAAGACTGATAAAAGAATAACACAACCTCTGCAAAATTTGGAATAATTTTAGAAGCTAGATTTATTTAAACTTCCAAAGGTGACCTGCCACTATCTGGACCCCCATTCTAGAGAGAAATGGATAAAAAAAAGTAATATCTGACGTTAGAGGATATTTTTAAAACATGTTAGGCAAAGCCATACTAAGATTGAGAGAGTGGAAGCTGAAGATACATAAATTCAAATTGGAAAAAAGGTGACGATTTTTACTCAATATCAGTCAATCACTGCAAGAACTTCTCATGCATGGTTTCCTCATCACTTAAATTTTTTTAAACAAAAATGGATATCTTTCTAAAAATATATCCTGTTGTGCAACAATGTTTTCTGCCCTGTAGTATGTAGGACATCAAATATTCCCTTCTGGCCTTAATCTACAAATGATTATAAACTTGTTATATAAATTTACGTGTTCCTATATGCTTGTCTCCTCCCTATTCAAGGTGATGTTATTTTCAATGCATCAAATGAGACGAGCAGAGACACGGTGTGTTTGATGAAAATGTGCTGTTAGCTTGACATCTGTGAATCACAGCTGTACCTCTGGGGATGTTATTAAGTAAATCTTGAGGCTGAGATCCTAAAACACACTAGGTCAACAGCTGGTGCCGTGTCACACAACTGGCTGCAGGTGTGTCATCCTGGGCTGGTCTGGAGGGGACAACAACCCCCTTTGGCCCTTTCTCTACCCCACTAATAACAGGGGGGCAATCTGCATTCACATTTACAGTGACCATTGTGTGCACCCATGCTCGTTTTCACAAACAAAACGTGCCCGATCAATAGGTGCATTTTTTTCCCCCTGCCTTGCAGATGTTGTCGCAACATCTTTGCGGAGAAGGTCCAGGTGGGTTTTGCGCTCCCATTGGGTCCCGCTGTAGAGAGTCCCATACAACAAAGTCTCGCAGGTGTTTCCCATCTCTTTGTGGTTATTCCTTTTGAAACGCATCTGTTGAAATGCATCTTGCCTACTGCTTACAAAAATATTGCTTGGCAACGCGGGTTGTTTACCTTAGCTTTAACTGCCCACCCACACTGAACCGGAGCGCGTTTTATGTTGTTTAGAAAGGCCACGGGTACAATGCGAGCCTTTGAAGAGCGAGGTTTCCCTCCAGAGTGGGAGGCTCGGAGGGGAAAGGTGAGCCAGAGATGTGGTAACATTTTTCACCTCGACTTCACTTTCCAGAAGGGCAGCACTGTAATAGTTGGCACCGGCTGCTTTACCACCTGCCGCCTCCTCGACGTCCCAGCAGAAAACTGCACAAAACCCAGCTTGTCTTTAGGTAATTGCACTTGTAAAGTAGAAGCAGGTCACTTCAGCATTACATATGGCATCTTATTAAGCACCTCATGATACCTAAAATTAAGACAAATGAAAGAAAATTTCCTAAAACACTTCTGCGGTCACAGACTGTATAGTTGACTTGAATTTAGTAAGATTTCCTGGGCTATGAGTCCATGCTTCCCCTAACCTTTTGGAAAAACTTGGATTTAATTTCATTTTGCTTCCATAATAATTACTGATATCCTGTGAAGCAATCAAAATAAAACACACAAAGTAGGGCAGAGGAAAACAGACCCAAAATACGTCTAGCCTAATGCAGTTGGAGCCTGTACACAATTTGCTTCTGAGTTCTTAACGTGAGCTAAGTTGGACTTGCAGAGTACTTTGGAAGGGACCTGGAAGTCAGGAGGTTATATTGGACAGTAATAAACTACTTTGATCTGTTAATTTTATTATAAGAGCAGCATAAGATTTTTTTTTTCAAGATACAGTTTAGAAACCACTGGGAGTTATTTGGATGCTGCCTTCCAAACTCGATGCTTTTATATTTTAATATCGTCATTCACTGGATAGGCCACAACTTGCCAAATTCTAGCCAGTTCCTTTAGAAGCAGTGCCCAAAACAGGCAGGACCTCACTCGCACCTAATTGCTTTTGGAAAATAAACATTTTACCTCATATTTCCAATGTTCTGCCTAACAACACGGTAGGTCCTCTGCTTCTCATGCATGAAGAGAGATTAACGAGGACTTTAGCACCCACCTCCTCATCGGTCAGCCATCTACAAACAGGTGGGAAGAGTTGCTACCTGGTGCCTACACCTTTCCTTTGCCTAAACTAGACGGTTAGTTTAGATCCTAACATTTGAACAGTTAATGGCTAGAGCAATAAATCCCATCTCTACTGTGAAGTTTGAGAAGTTTTATCCCAGAAAAGTTTTGCGCAGAAAACAGCACTTGTAACCGTAGAAGTCTACCAGCGTGCTCCTGACCTCGAAGACCAATTCTCTAAAGTTTCCATAGCACATTGCCTGCTAACAAAAGGAAACTCTTTACATTCTTGGTACAATAGATTCCTTGAAGTGCACATCTTTGTAGCCAAAGGCTCTGTACAGCACATTCCTGCTATTCTGTGCAAAAATTATATTTCTTTCCTTGCAGTTTGGTTAATTCTAAGCAGCAGTAAGGCTTAAGAATGATGACTTTTAATGTACTGCTATGTTGTGCATAGGAGTCCTGAATTCCCTAAGTCTTTTATGATTTCCAGTGTCCTGGTGGTAATAATAGAAGTTTCAGAAGAGAAGCGTATGAGCAATTATAAGCCGAAAAAATTCTTCTGGTTGTACTAAATTGGTGCAGGCAGCTACCAGAGACTAGTGGGTCTAGTCCATATTTCTGAAACTAGGCTGCTAACTAAATGTATTTCTTTACATTACGTGCCTGAAATGCAAACTTTCTTAAGTATTTTAGTACTTTTTGTATCCTCCTATATAATTTCTCATGAGAAAGCTCAAAACACTTGATGTATGGCGATAGATTAATGAACGACACTGTACTTTCCAATCTCTCTTATTCATCTTCTCCCCCTAGAAGGTTTTCATCTTTCTTCTGTTTTCTTACCTTGGACACAGTACGTGTTTATGTGGTAAGATAGACTGTCCCAGTCCCTTATTTAGAAACTTATTTAAATGTCCTTTTCCCCACAAAGTACAGGTCAACTGCATTTGAAATAATTGCTCTTAAACAAATCCGGCACGTTCTAACTTGCTTAACAAAGTCGTTCTGTGTCATTGTTAATGAAATTTTGGATGGGCAGGGAGAAATAACGCGCTGCATAAAATTTCGAGCTACAGAACGACACACTTGACGCCTCCATCTGTAAACACGTTACCTCATTTCCAACAACCAGTGACACAAGGCTGTACCAAGCGTTATGCAGGGCCGTGTGATTACCTATTTAAGCAAATGAAAGGTAGCGTTCATAACCAAAGGCTCTTGACCTGATGATGACCCCCTTGCTCCCTTTCTTAAGGGGCTTCTATGAGGACAGAAAACACTAGAGTGCTTGTTTGGGTAGTTTACTGAGGAGAGGCAGAGGGAATCTCGTTAACCTTGAAAGAGATTTTCCTGAATCTAAGAAAGGCTCCTTCATATTTTTCAGATTCATTATACTGGTGTAGTTAAATTAACCAGAATAGCTTTCAGATGCCTGTGCAGTCATTTGTGAACAAGACTGGTCATTCTGTCCTAAGATGCACTGGAAACGTGGAATGGCTTTTTCTTTAGCATGAAAGCAAAAGTAATACTGAAGCGGTCTAGACGAACAGAGAAACACGTGGAACAATATAACCCAGGGGTTACCTCACTCATTTTAAATACTGCAAAATCTCTTTTGGATGTCTGTAATTGGAAAAAGAGCAGAAGACAAAGAAACCAAAGAACTATCGGTGGGGAGGCTAACCCAGGTAAAAACAAATCTAATAGGAGAAGATGGAACTGACTTTACTGTAAAGCCAGATGATTTAAATCTTCTGCTTTAAACTCCACAGATCTCACTGGTGGAACAACAAATAAAAGACATGAAAAAAATTGAATAGGAAATATACAAGTTAATGCTGTTTGAATACAAAGTGAAATCAGGCATCCAAAGGTGGTGGTGTCATTGAAAAGGGCACTTTTACACACGTGTCACCTCAGAGGACATCCTATTGCTATTTCTGAGTGACTCACCCAGGACTCATTTCACAGAATGGGCACGTACCTTACCGAAACACTTCCCAGTGAAACGCAATGAAAATAGAGCAACGTGCTCCACCAAAGGAAGGCTGATGGACGCCAGCTGAGGTCCACCCTGCACGAGGCAGCTTCAGCTCCAGGCTGCTGCCACCCAGCTCCACCTGCACCCAGGAGCCGCCCACGCTGATTATTTTTGTCTGGGATTTTTGATCGATGGGTCCTAGGAACCAGAGGGACGCATTAAGGAAAGTGGGAGACAGAAAAGGAATGAAGCAAAAATGTAAGAACATTAGAGGCTTACAGTAAAGATTTAGTAGACAAGGCGCGGGGAAACACAGAAAGACAAGAAAATTCCTCAATATGTTAAAAGAAAAGATCTATATAAAAGGATATAGAGCCATCAGATGGTTGAAGTCGCCACCTTTGTTCAAACTTTGGTAAGAACTGTATCATTTCGACAATATAGAAAGTAATTGTCTAATGCTGTTGAAATCAGTCCAGCTGAAGCTCCGTGCTCAGGGTTGAGAAACCATGAATATAGTTTTTGACAAATACTGACAGAAAGAAAACAAAAAACTGAAATCTAAGTGGATGTTTACCATTAGTAGAGAGTAACATCACTCACAGGTCATCAGCATGAAGTACAAATAGTCCACCTAGTATTACCTCAGACAACTTAGTTCATTTATAATTGGGCTTAAATTTCACCTAAGTCTTTGGTATAGACACCAAATTTGGCTCCACAGATGCCAAAAACATAAGTGAAATATTTTCAAAACAATATTTGAAACAGTTGGGATGGAAGAAGATGATAGTACAAAGGAAGAAGAGAGAGTACAAAACCAAATAGAATTGTTTTCACAGGTAGCACCACCCCCCTTTTCTCGAAGGGTTTTTAATTTGATCTCACTATAGCATTATTGCCTAGTCACCCAACCATCGGCCTTGAAAAGCAAATAATTAATAAGCCCATTGGTCTTTCAAAGTCTTTAACTTTGTGAAGAATACATTAAGTCCTCTGCCGCATGATGTTACGCTTACGTTGTATTGGAACTGGAGCAACACTTTGCTTTTTCCCCATTTCCGAGCTTTATGAAAATAATGGCTGGGTCTGCAGACTCTTACCCTCCCACAAGCGCTGGCCTCTTCCGCAAATTCTTGTTGCTGTCTTGTCTTCAGGGAAAGCCTTAGATGTACAGGCTTATCTTAGTGATTTAAACACAGCTACCTAAGGATGTGATGGATTTCCTTTATTTGCAGTCTTCCAGTCAAGACTAGATGGATATCTCAGAGACATGTTATAGCTCAAACAGAGAGAGAGGTGCCTGATGCAGAAATTACAGGGTCAGATTCAAAGGCCTGTGTTATGGGGGAGGTCAGGCAGGGTGAGCTCGTACTTCAAACCAGTGCATCTACACTATAAATTTCAAAGATGGCTGTAAAAGTATGAAATGCACAAGGAATTTAATGCAAAGCATTTACCTTTTTCGTTTATCTGAGCTGTAACCCAAGGCTTTGCCTTTCCACCACATCATTTTGCAAGGAAATTAATTTCCCTACTCACTAGTTTTACTGAAATTATTTAAAGCAAATCCGCAGCTACCGCTTACTTGAGCATAGAAACTTTCTTAACCCCAAAGCTCTCTCATTTCAACACTTCCCTCCAACAAGACCTCCACCCGAAACAAAAATAATTTCTCCCCCTAACCTTTCAACCCAGAATTCCCTATTCAGCTTTAAATGTAACCCTAGGGAAGATTTCCCTCTCCTTTTTCTTAATGTTAGATATTTACTCACCTGTTTTCATCTAGTCTTTCCTCAGACCCAGATCCTCAAAGGAGCTGGTTCCCAGGACAGTCATGGAGCACCACTGAAAGGGAGGAGGGTCTACCTGCGGGGAAGCTCCTTGAAGAGTAGGTCTACATTTGGGAACTCTTCAAAGAAACGATGGAGTGGATACACACACATATAGCACACTGGTGTTATGGAGCTTCTGCCTGTCCAGCACCTCTTGCTGCTATAAGAATATAAATTTTTAAACTTGTTATATAGTGTTTACTACATGGCTGTGGGGCAGAAGTCCTCAGTAACTGCTCAGGCTCCCCTAAACTCCTCAGTTTTCTATAGCTTTGTGGCTTTTTCTGCCTCTTTGGGGAGAGAGTGTAGAGAAGAGAAGTGGGCAATAGAAAGTGGGTCCACTCCATCAGACTACACCTATTCAAAGGTGATAACCAAAGGCTGAATGAACTCGGCTTTTACTGTCCCCACGTAGAGCCAAAAGCTGCATTTCGTTACCACTTTCCTCACCTAGAGCCAGTCTTTGCTCTATAGCCAAGAGTGTCAGCTTAGAGGAAACTCTAACCATGTCCCTATTAGAATCATCATAAAATCACAGAATGGTTTAGGTTGGAAGGGACCTTAAAGACCATCTCGTTCCACCCCCTGCCCTGGGCAGGGACACCTCCCACCACACCAGGTTGCTCCAAGCCCCGTCCAGCCTGGCCTTGAACCCCTCCAGGGATGGGGCAGCCATAGCTTCTCTGGGCAACCTGGGCTGGGGGCTCACCACCCTCACAGTAAAGAATTTCTTCCTAATAGCTAATCTAAATCTCCCCTCTTTCAGTTTGAAACCATTCCCCCTCATCCTATCAGTACAGTCCCTGACAAAGAGTCCCTGCCCAGCTTTCCTGTAGGCTCCTTTAAGTACTGTAAGGGGCTCTAAGGTCTCCCTGGAGCCTTCTCTTCTCCAGGCTGAACACCCCCAACTCTCTTAGCCTGTCCTCACAGCAGAGGGGCTCCAGCCCTTGCAGCATCATTGTGTCCCTCCTCCGGACTCGCTTGGGGGCTCCAGAGCTGGATGCAGTACATTAGTTTCTTAGGTCCTAACATCTTCTGAAGATCAGGCAAGGAGAGTGTGTGCTACATTTAACTTCTGTACAACTGAGAAGGAAAAGTAGGCACGCAGCATGCTGGGTCTGCCTCTAGGGTCATTTCTAGAACTTGAGGAAGCACAAAAAGAGAAGGAAATAACACTAAAAAAACCAAGTCTCCTGCTCTGTAACAAAACAGGCTGAGGAAGTGCCAGGTTATCGTGAAACGGAAGCAGCTGAAAAAGAGCAACAGAACTGATATTTGCAGTATCAAGAAAAGAGCTCCTTCAAAATACAGTCTTAAGGGGGAAACTGGAAACTGAAGTCATGTAACCCTAAATAGAAATGCGATCATGTTGGCTACCTGCAAAAAAACACAACTGTAATGCAAATCTCAGCAAGCGAGAGCTGCGAGCTGAGCAAGCCTCCGTGGGGGTGGCAGCAGCTGCCCAGATTTCTTCTCACTGGGCCTTTATGAGCTGAGGACTTCACTGAGCATGTTTTCTTTAATATTTATTTTCACAGAGTCAGCCTGATCTCATGTTCCAAGAATGAAACCCTGGCATGGAAGTGGCATATCTGCTAGTTAATGTCAACATTTGATGTGCAATCAGAGAGCAAACAGGATTTCATATTGCGGTAAAAACCGTGTTACTATTTGCTTTAATTCTATTTTCTTTGTGTCAGATGCATTAAGAACCTCATAAAACAGTAAAAGAATTTCATTCTTTCTTGAAAAAAAAAAAACAACAGAAAAAAAAAGTACCTACTTCTACAAGTTTAAGCAAAATGTAATATGTAGCTAGTAACGAATAGGTTGAAACACCCTTTGCAGAAAATACCATAATAAAAGACTGCAGTGATTTGCACAGTACTAAACTATTAAGGAGAGGAAGAGCACACACAACTGTGAATGAACTACCTTGTAGCAAAAGGAAATTCCTCCCTAACTTAAAAATAGGCAAGACCAGGCTAAGGTATCCCACTGAGCGGGCACAGCTAGCTGTCTGACTCTCACCAGCTGGAGAAACTCTGCCGTGCACGAATAGCCCAGTTCATCTGTGTATTTTATTGTCCTCTACTCTTCTGGACAAAAGATCACAGGAGATCATGTTTCAAACCATGATCTCCCAAGTCTGGGAAGAACTGAGCTGTTGGGACTCCCACTTGCTGTAAGGTGGTGGCTCAGAACCACCAGGATTTAGTCTTGGGATCACAACTACAGTAATTAATGACAACCACCACTGGCACAGCACTTCTGTAAGTCTTAGGGCAGAAACACCTGCGGCATATCCCACGCTGGCAGGGAAATGGAGCTGGTGACCTAACAGTCTTTTCCACCTCTAACTTCTGGGGTTTTATGAATTGTCACTCACACCTAAGTTTGATATCGCTATAAAATCCCAGCCATGTAAGAAAGCTGGCAGAAGTCTTTGGCTGAGCAGCTCTGTGGTTTCATGCTTAGCTGTGTCCGAAGGACTGAAAGGAGGTAGAAGACTTTAAGGATCAGTGTTGACAACTGCCTTCAGATATATTCAAAGACAGAAAATCCAGGTACATAGACAACAAACTCACCTGCAGTTTGGGCTGTAGGACAGACGCAACTTTGAAAAAACAATAAAAGAAAAAGAAAAAGAAAACTCCCTCTAAACACCACCTGTACGGAGGAGAGACTGATACTGCCTTGGTGTTCAAAAGGTTGGCAAGGACTTCTCTGTGTTGCAGGAAGCCCCTAGAGCAAGGCAAAGGAGCTAACACAGACACCGTACCCTCTGCTGGCTCTCTGCTGAGACGTGGCTGAGTAAGTCAATGGCAGTGATTGAACATGGGCTATCCATGACACCTACCCGGCCACCGCTACCCTAACACTGGGTCAGATCTCATTTTCACTGCGTTTTTCTGCATAATATGCTGCAGTAGGAAAGTTTCTTTGTTTCAAGCACAAGGACAGTTTAATAAAGCAATAAAAATATGCATGGCAAAAAATACGCATGTAAAAATATGAGAGGCGGAACTTATTTCTTCTCCCCCTCAAAAATCCCGTAATGGGAAAAGAAAAAGATGAAAACCAGGACTTCAAATCATACACCAGTACTCTAAACCTGGGACTGTCCTTCATCTCACTGTATAATCATCAAACAGATTTGGTTGTATATTGTATATATGTATATGGCACCTGTATTTTTCTGGATTTTGGAAGCGGTTGTTCTGTAGTATGATTTAAATCATGCAATAGAAAAGGGTCACTCAAAATGTAGAGCTGGAAAGCAGAACTGCTGAGCCCTCTGAGGTATTTGTAACGAGATTTTGGTCCAGGTCCTTCTCCACTATGTCCTCATGTTGGGAAAGTACATTCAGACCTGACATGGCTTTCCCAGGTGTTTTCTACTGGGACGGAGTGCAGAGTGTGCAGTTAATCACGAGTGCATTCAAGTGTCCTGAGGTCTTTGGGTGAAAGCTGTTGCAGACATTGAAAAAGTGTTTAATAATCAGAGACCCATGTCCTGAGCGCAGGCTGGGTTCACGAAAGTTCACACACCTCTTAAGAAGTTTAGGCCAAAAAGTAAGCAGGCCAGAGTCAAGCTGGGATTTCAGGTGGCAGCAGGGACTGCATATTGCTGGGACTCCCTCCCAGGAAAATCACAGCAACTGTGTCCAAACTGCCCTTTGGGGTGACCCACGCAATGCACCTGAGTTGGGAGCAGATCCCAGAACGTCCACAATGCCCTCAACCCAGAGTAACACCCATGCAAATCACCACCGAGCGATCTCGAGGTTTTCATTTTGTTTTGGAAGGAGAGTGCATGCTGAATTTCCGGGGTCATGACTACATTGTAAGGTGTACGCTGAGTATTGCTGCCATTACAAACTGCAGGCACCGAGTTACTGCGTGCGGTTGCTTACAGTTGACAAAAAAATACTTTTTATCCCAACTACCTCACTTTTAAATAATTTCAGCTGAAAATCCATATAACGGCCACCCTCATGAGCAATCAGCAGAGGGTCTTAGAACTGGAAATGCCTTGGCAACTCGAAATACCCAAAATCCTCATTTGCAGTATGGTCTCATAAAAAGAAACTAGACATATGAAGGCATAAGGATGAAGACGTTCTCTCTCTCTCTCTCTCAAGCTGAGAGTGGAACAGATTCAGCAGGTTCTTCTCACAAATCCAGACAAATGCAGTGCTCTAGTCCAGTGGGATAGTAACGAAAGGGACACCATATTCCATGCTATTACACTATACGGAATGTTATGGCATAGCAATCAAGCTGTGAAATTCATTAAAAAAAAAAAAAAAGAAAAAAGAAGCATTTTTGCCAAAATAAAGGAAAAGATTTTTTCTATTTGTGTTTTATGTAAATAGAGGCAATGGGAGAGCCGCCTTGTGTAGACTATTCTTAGAAGAAGAAAAGGATAAATCGCCATCAATGAAAGTCACACCCACTGTAACAATTTTCTAGGGGTTTTTTCCCTAGTTTTGTCTAACGTACATTAAGACTATATTTGCAAAGCGTTTTTGTATTATGTAAAAATCTTGGGCACGATTTTTTTACCTCTTATTAGACAGGAATTACCCAAACCACCCTTAGATGGCTGCAGATGGGTTTATTCGCAACTTCTATAGCAGTTAGAGAGAAGATAAATAAACTTCTCAGTTCTCCAGGAAGTAGGCATGAAAGGATACTATTACCAGCTACAAATCAACATACATGCAAGGAAGTATCTGCAATAAGGCTGGCTTACTGACTCATGTTGAAAAAGTATGGAATTCCCATCATATTCTCAAGTTGGAGGTTCCCCACACAGGTAGAGCCTCATGCCACTGGGGAGGGGGTAAAAGCAGTCCTTTTCCTTTCCCAAACGGGTGGCAGCTGCCTGACTGTCCCAATTCTGCCGAGCAGGAGCTCTCCCATGGGCCTGCAGTGGGGCTGGGACAAGTGGGACACTGGCCTTGGGACATGCCAAGGAGGTGGCACGGCCTGGTGCAACCATCTCAGGTGCACAAGGACATCATGGTCCACATCCAGTGCTCTCTGCTGCAGGATGGAGGCTCGCTGCCGCCCTCCTCATCCTCCTGTTCTAAATGCTTTTGAGTACTTCTGGCACGTATTTTTTGAAATATTTACTTGTATGTATTTATTTGAATCATATAGTCTTGCACACCAGCTGTATAAAGTTTTTGTATCACTTCAGACAGTGCAGCAAACTCCTTAACACAATGCCGAACCATGCCATGGCACCGGGGTTTTTTTCTACCGTAAACTGATTAAGTATTAAGAGAAGTTAATCATTAGACAGCCAGTTGTACATTAAGACAGACTCCCTTCTTTGTCTTTCAGTGTTATTAAATGCCTTCTTCTTTGAAATGCCACATAAAAGTGATAGATGCCCCTTCTTTATAAAGCCAGGCATCTAGTCAAGTTATGTTTTATATTAGTTCAGCGACAAAGAGCCCTCCTTGTTTAAATATAGAAGCGTAAAGCAGATAAGGCTGAGTAATCTGGCTGCTGAGAGCGCGCCGGGGCTGCTCTCTGCGCCGATAAGCGGCCGGAGGAGCTGGGGGGGGTTCTCGCTCTGCAAGATTGCACCCGGCGAGCTCCGGCCTGGAGACAAGGGTACGAGGCGAAAACAAATTAAGCTGAGGCCAAAGATGCCAATGGTCAAATATATTCGTGATAACACGGTGGAAGGCTGCTGGCGTTTCCTAAAGCCTTCTAAAACCGGCTTTACAAACAGAGCGACCTCTCCCCATGAACACTGAAGAGGGGAGGTGCGCACGTATGTGCCTGCTTGCACGTGGGGGGGGTTTATCCTTCTAGTTAACTTTTGTTAACTTTTCTAGTTAACTTTTAGTTAACTTCTGCATTTGGAGAACTTCAGGAGCGCTTTCAGCAGGAATGCCATCTCCTCAAAAACACACACCCACAGTGCCAAACGAGAGACGAACGACCAGGGAGGCAGAAAAGCAGGACTGAGCGAGAGAGCAAGCAAATCCCCTTCCCGAATCACCACCAAAAAAAAAAAGTTTCTCCCTAGAGGAATGATAAACTATATTTTTGCTTACCAGCTTTTACTAGGCAAAACTGTTGAGAATAAACACCTGCTTTGTGTGCCCCCCATGGAACCATGGGGCAGTCAAGTCAGGGCTCAGCTAATGCATAATCTCTATTTACATGTCAAAAAAAGCCCTTATTTAAGTTCTTGATTTACAATCCCTAGTTTTCATAAAAGTCAGTCATTCCCAGTGAAAGAATGCAGAGTAGATTTATAGGATCTACATTATGCCTTAAATCTTAATAGCATTTTTAAAGCACTTTTATGAGTCATCCTAAGCAATGTTTTCCCCTCTATTTTCAAGACATTTCTGTGTAAAAACAGACCTAAGCCTTTACCTTAAAAACAAGATCCTTTTAGCCAACCACGCTGGCATCAACCCTACTGCAACGCTAATCTTTGTCAGCAATGTCCTTATAAGCCTCTGTTTTCAAGGGTTCGTAGCATGAACGTAGAATGTGCTTTGTACTAAGGTTCGCCTGATAAGATCTCAACCTGCATAAGCGGTAAATTTGTTTTCACCATCACAGTCAAAATAAAATAAATCTCTGGAGGCTTCTATGAGTGAGATGAAGGTAAAGGGTGCTGTGCCTTCTCCCCCATGCTCTTTTTTTTTTTTTTTTTTTGAGAACTCTGCTTAAAGGATATGTCAGGTCGGGTTCAGTCTAGTTAAGAGTGGAAAAATCCCATGCACATTAATTACACGTATACATACGTACAAAAATGCTGGCTGGGCACATGTGTTTGCATCCACGCATGGACGCAGCGATGCAGTGCCAGTTGTTAAGCAGCTCTCTCAAGAACTAATGCCCTTTAGACAGAAAGTTAAATACCGCTGAAGAAGCAAATAGTTAAGTGAAGTGTTCTAAAACGTATTTGTAGAGAATGAGCTGCTTAAGCATTTTTTTAAGAAACCAAGCAGCACGTAGGTCATGGTAATACGCTATTAAAAAATATAATACATATGCTACACTCACTAGTAAGATCTTTCAGTGGGACAGCAAGGACAACATTTAGGAGATACACGTGCAGAAATTAGGTCCTCAGTTAACGATGGATTGCGTAGCACAGAGATCTCCATATCATATCTAAACTGTTGTTGCCAAAATCACCGAACTCACAATGGCTGTATCTTTTGGAAGAGTCCTAAGAGAGTTGGCTCCACCTGACAGAAACAACAGTGACGGGGACCAAATGAGCACCCCCAAAATCTCCTCGACACCAGCCTCACTGCCTCCCCCTTCCCCTTTAGCTCCATGAGGTTTGTATTCCTGGCTGCACAATAATTCAGCTGCAACAAGGGAGATGGACGACAGACGATTCATCACTGAATAGTCAAGAGCTTGGAGTGATTTGCATAATTTTGGGAGAACTAGGAACTGTGGAGGCAAGAAAGAACAGTTCGCCTACCTCTCAGCTGATGCAGTGGTCATGAGCAGCCATGGAAGAGGTGAGCCTTAGTGACACTGTCCACAGCTACAGCAGACGCGGTGCCATCCCGGGAGGAGGCAGGAGCTCCATGGAGGCAGCTCGGCCAGGTGCTGGGCACTTCATTTTCAAAACCTGGGCAAGACACAAGAGAGAAAAACAAACTGTCCAGATCACTTTCTTGGGATTAGGTCTCTGACTTCTGGCAAAATGCCATGTTATGTATGTATTTTTCCCCTAGATTTTGCCATGAGGGTCTTCAAAATTTCTTTTTGGAAATACTGATGTAAACATCTCAGAATCCATTTCATGGCTCAGACTAAACTTCAGTATTTTTTTTTACTTTTTACCTTTAGATCTTAGCCGTTTCTTCAAGATGAAAGAAACTGAAAAGGTTTGGGCTTTGTTTTAATTTAAAAAAAAAAAAAAAGTGTTCTAACCTATGGTTACTTAAGCAGAAAGTGTTCAAAATGATTGGAAAATATCTGTTATACACTGGGCTATTACAAGCTAGAGTAAGTATACATCAAATACTACCAACAGAGAAAGGAAAATAAGTTGGGAACAGCAAACATTTCCAGTAAATTATAAATATGCTTTAAAGTATTCTGAATAACATTTCAAAGCACTCCGAATATCATTCCACTAAATCAAGTATTTAATCTGGATCCAGTCTTGCAACCTTCAGTCCTATGGGTAGTCTCATCCACACTAACAGGATTGCGAAGGTAAAGACCACTCACTTGAGTACACACTTTGCAGAGCCTGCTGTTATTCCCTTAAAAGCTTTAAAATTAAAATTTTCCACTTGCAATAGCATTTGATATTGAAAACAGTTTTTAAAACTTCAGTCTCCACTCAAAGCTGGTCAAACTTTACAGCTAAAATCAGTCGTAAACACGGCTATTACCTTGGTAAAGGTTTAGATTTGTCAATAGTCTTTCTCCAAGTGTCAGAAAACAAAGCAATTAATTTAATTTTTACATGTAGACAATAGTAAAAACCTGTATCTACTACAAGCAGAAAAGAGCATCAAAATTACCGTCACATTACGGCTCTTTATATTAAAAATGTCTCCTCCTCAAAGAATTTATTAATCAGTAGTCACAAAGCCTAATGACTGGTAGATGTTAAAAACAAAATCGTATTTTGGATACGTTCATGCCATTTCTAAAGCCACAAAAGAGGTCAGTATCAACAAGCAAACAAACTCCAAATTCCTACCTCCTACATTCCCACCGACAAATAAACACTGATATTTGTACACAATCTACTAAGCTAAATGCTAAAGGAAGAATAAATAAATAAATAAAGACTAAAGAAAAGCCCGGGGACTTATCAACAGAGCTTAGATTACTTCCAGACATCCAGTATCGATAATACATACATACTTTAACAGGTATCAACATGAGATGTGATTGTACAATAGTCAGAGTTCTTGGCTTCGGTCAGCCAAACAGTTAAATGGATGCTTAAGCTGGAGATTGTGAGGAGTCCTACTGAAACATCCTGGAACTGGTGCCAAACACTTTGGCTCCATGGACTGCTGCTCCCGAGCAGGCTTTTGCTGCTCTTCAGTTATTTTCAGTCTTTGAAGTTAAAACTTAATTTGAGTGCAGTTTCTGTCCTTTGCTGCGTCTTTGCAGCCTGGGAGGTGAAACAAACAGCAAAACTCCCCTCTGCCGTCCCCCGTGCAGACCAGAGAGTGAGGACCACAACCTGGCCTGAAGAGTCACAGCTGGTAGCTCACGGAAAGCACAGGCTTGAAGCCTCTGAAACCCTCGTCAACTGTTCAGCGATGGTGAAGGCACCTGATCCCCTAGGAAAGCTCCTTGAGTCTAGACAATGCGTAGACTCTACATGGGTTTTTGACTCTGGACCGCAAAACCTCCACCTGTCTCTATGAATCAGCTTCTCTTTTCTTGGAAGGGGACTCCTTTTGGAGTTCCATCAAGGAAGGGACCTTGATGACCTTTAAAGCTCCCTTCCAACCCAACACATTCTATGATTCTTCCTGCCCTACCTGATGGACTCCACCTAACAGGTGGCAGCAGAGCAGCCCCGCCAGGTGAGACTGCACGGGAAATATTGCAAAGCAAAACATCTGTGAGAATTCCTGTCTTCTCTCTTCAACAAGGGTCCAACCAACAGACTCCTACTTGCTTTACCTCCCAGAAATATCTTATATTAGTTGGAATAGCTCCATCAGGACAGATTGGACAAATACTCTCACAAAACAGGTTGTTCTAGTGACAAATCTCTGCCTCCACAGACCAGTGATGTACATTCCCATCTTCTCACAGAAACAGAAGTGTCTAAAAGGCTAGTAATGGTCACATTTGTCTCATAATTTCAAATATCTAGAGTCAAGCGGCTTCACATGCTGATAGAAAACTTTCCCTCATAAGGCTGGTGAAGCAGGTTGCTCCAAGAGGCTGTGAGGTCTCCATCCTTAGAGGTTTCCAAGACCAGACTGCAGGAAGCCCTGCACAACCGAGTGTGATCCCTGGAGCTGACCCTGCCCAGAGCAGGAGGTTGGACTAGAGCTCTCCCGAGGCCCCTTCCAGCCTGAATTACCCTGGAGTGCTAAGAATTCATTCTCCCTCCCTCCTTCATCCTCCCTGGGCCCCCAAAATTAAGCTTTCTCTAGAAATATTTACACTTGTGCCTGAACGTGTTCTTCAGAAAGTCTGCTGACACCAACGGAAAGGCCAGTTTAAGACAGAATTACACCTTTATGAACACTGTTAGCTATCTCATACATACACTGTTATTTTGCTACTGTCAAGGCCACAACCATTTTCCCCCCCAAAGTGAGAGCTGCCAGCTGCAGCTTCCAAATGACTGTTGTAATGAAACGCTTTATTTTCAAACGTGTCATTTATAGAAGCAGGAAATGTTTTTCACCTCCTGAACTTTCCAATAGCTCAGGAGCACACTTTTTTCCCACTTCACAAAAGCTTTTAATAGTTCAGATGTGTAATCTGTGTGGAGGAGTTAAGGCTGAACACGCTGGAATACCTGGATAATAATTGAAACTCAAGAGGCGACATCTTTTAGGCTAAACTGGAGAATGTATTTTATATAGATAGCAATATATTTTATGCAGACAGAAAACTAGAGTGTAAGAGACCATGAGAGGCCAGTCACTTAATCTTCTGCCCTTGGGCAATCAACCTGTGCTGTTCCTAGCATATGTGTGCCTTGGTTTCCTTACAAACAAACCTCCGCTGGTATAGATTCCAAAATCTCCCCTAGCTATTTTTACTTCAAGATGCTAAATGACAAGGATATTTTAACTTGCTCTGATCTTTTTGGCTTTCATTGTTAAGTGAAACGTGTCTTGTTTTCAGTCTGATTTTTTTTTTTCTTTGTCATGCATATATCATCCTACTGGAGCTTGTACACCAACTGACCTTGCGCTAAATAGACATGTTCAGGTGCTACCACACATGTGAGGAAACCTATTCTCTGACAACTTAGGAATTGTTCGTTTAGGCATTGAATCTCTTGACCACTAAGAGGTGAACATTCATTTAGCAGGAGATAATTAGCATTGACAAGTAGGGGCAAGTTATCAGCCACAGACACAAAAATGCATATAACCTGTTGAAGCATGAGTTACTCTTGCTCTAGGACTGCATTAGCTCATACATTCCTCTCTTGAAAGCCTCCTTTTATTAAGTATACGCTCCGTATGCCTTAAAGCTAGCGCTCCCTTTTTGGCTTCATCCAATTTGGAATATGGATAAACCACTTCAGAGAAAACTTTTCTGGAGATGATGAGAATAATACTGGCTAATGCCTTGTAGTCCCTACCTTAACTTCATGTCCCACTGCTGGCTCAGTCTGTTGATCTGGTTTCCTTGTTGCGTGACCATAAGCAGAGGTTGAGAAGGTCTTTGGTGAGATACTGAGTCAGAAAAGATGTAGCAGGGTTTAAGCCTGAGTCTCCACCCCAGATACGGAGATGCTGTTGCAGGAAACTGGGGGGGAGAGAGAGGTCAGGGAGAGGGTTTTGAATTAGGAGTAACAAGACAACAGGAATTAATTCTGCAATAGTTTGGAAAAACAAATGGTTATCCACGGACTTCTGCCCTAAAAAAGTGCAGTGGGAAAGAAAATACTTCTGGGTATTTAATAGCTTTGTGGCCAGCTACTCACTTCATGGTCAGGTGTTCGCAGGTACATGCGACCTCCAAGCTGCTGACTTGACTCTGATGTCCTCATTTGACCAAGTTGCATCCAAGCCATGACAATATTAGCCGTAAGATCTGCCTTTGGAATCAGATGCATTGCTACAAAAATTTCAGTCCAAACAGATCACAGTTTCTAGCGAACAGGAAAACTTTTATTCAGCTTTCACCTTCTGACCTGCTCCAGGTGAAGCCTGGTTACAGGAAAGATGACTTCTTTATCCGGGCCACAGGATCAAACAAACATCTGTCAACAGAAATGCAGGCTCATGGACCGATCAGAAGTTATGATTACTTTCCAGGGCATAACGTAAGAGGTAATAACTTGTTTTCAGAAGATGGTAAAGAAATATGTGGGACTTTAGCAAACAGAAATGGAAGAGTCCCTTTTGAATAACCAGACCTCTACAAAACTCTAAGTATGCTGTCGGCCAGAAGCTGTCCGAAGGTCACGCAACTTCTGTCCTACCTGAACTTAGAAGAGGAAGTATAAAACAGCCCTGTAAATCAAATACCTGTGGATGACAAACATTGTTCCTCAATGTGCAGTTACCATAATAAATGGGAAACCTCAGAGTACAGTATGGACATCCCTGACAGGAGAGATTATTTCTTCTTCCTCACGTGATAGGGTAAGATACTGGAGTGAAGGCTTAGTAAAGAGCGGCTCTTACAATTTCTTTCCCTGCTGTCATACAATGAAGTTCCATGGACTTTAGTTGAGATTGCCAAATTCCTGAAATAAGGACGAACTCATCTATTTATGCTGGTTATTTTTTTGATACTGCTTCTTTGTATCACAGAATCACAGAATGGTTCGGGTTGGAAGGGACCTTAAAGGTCACCTGGTTCTAACCCCCTGCCCTGGGCAGGGACACCTCCCACCACACCAGGCTGCTCAAAGCCCCGTCCAGCCTGGCCTTGAACACCTCCAGGGATGGGGCATTGACAACTTCCCTGGGCAACCTGTTCCAGTGCCTCACCACCCTTACAATAAAGAATTTTTTTCCTGATACCCAATCTAAATCTACCCTCTCTCAACTGGAGGCCATTACCCCGTGTCCTATCACTACCCTCCCTGATCAAGAGTCCCTCCCCATCCTTCCTGTAGGCCCCGTTTAGGTACCAGAAGGCTGCTCTAAGGTCTCCCCGGAGCCTTCTCTTCTCCAGGGTGAACAACCCCTACTCTCTCAGCCTGTATATCCAAATGAACTTGTAAGGGAAAAAAATAGTAGCATGGCTTTTTTTTTCCCCCCTTATTTATATTTTTTTTTTAAATTGAGATTCTGATTCGTTACCTTTTTAGTGAAAACAATTAAAATGTATAAACAGATTTTCTAAATTAGGCCTGGGTCTTCAGCAGGATCAAAGAAAATCTAAAGTAGTTGTCAAGTAGTTCATGGTTTGGTTCGCGATTGGTATAAACAGTAACTCCCAATAAAGTCAAATCTATAAAGATCACCCATGACAGTGGTAGTATATTGCACTCACACTTTGTTTGTATGAATAGATTTTCATAGAAAGCCTATTTTTCAGAGAAAAAAAATAATAAATCACTAACCTGTTGTGCATTTCTCTTCATCGGAATTAATGATGATGAACACAGGTCAACGGCTTGCATTTAAACCAAAGCTTCAAATGCTTGAGAGGGGTAGATAACTTCTGAACTGCAAAATACGGAGAAAGTATTCAGCATGATTAAAATCGTACGCACCAAAAAACTCACCAGGCCCCACTAACTCGTCTACCTGAAAGTTTTTACTGGAAAATTGTCTTGCTGCTTTTACTGCACAGTTAATTTTGGCGGATTTTGTATATTTTTGTCATCAAAGTTGAGCCAGACAACACTGGAAGAGTCGGCAAGGACAGTTTTATGTGTACAAGTTCTTTGAATTACTTAATTTGCCTTGCCCTAAGATGATCCCTGTTTATTTTTAGTGAAATTTTCCTGGTTTTTTTTCGGAAGCCGACCTCCTTTGCGTCTGTTTGGAAGAGCCTGATCAGTCTTCTCAGAAGACCTGTCCTGCTTTGGAAAACTCATCTGAGCAGCTTTGGGCGGTTCAGTCACAAGAACGCATCTCTGCCACTGACAGATCAGGACCAGCTCGTACGTTTGGAGGCTGCTGACATCGCTTTCTTATGTTACTAGTTTGTTATGGAACCTAAATTTCTTCACTTTGCGATGTTTTAGGTAGCGTTTAGGTTTCTGCGCCACAACCTGTGTGTGAATCAACGGTGGCAAACACGTCATGCTCACGGGAGATGCCCACTGCAGGATACAGTAAAGGTTCAGTTAATACGACCACTGCAGTATTTTATCATCTCATGATTTTGTAACAGTAACAACCATTTAGACAATAAAGTACATTCTATGGTTTTCCATCTACTTCATTTGTCTTTCCAGTGCTGAACCTGCCACTGAGATCCTGTAAACTCCCGGTCTGTTACGTTGCATTTTTTTAACCTTCAGAGAATTTGCTATAGGAAGACAGAAATCACCCTCACTTTACAGACAGAGAGAAACAGAAAAAAGAGAGAAAAAGAAAAAAGCAAGTGCTTTGCCCCCAGAGCAGCTGCTCGGGGCAGAGCAAGGTGTAGAATCCAAACCTCCGCTTCCTCCTGCTCCTCCCAGGAAAGGCTGGGGCATTGCTTTTGAGATTGTGCGGTCAACAGTCCTAAGGAGAAACCTTCCTATGGTGAATTGGTTATTGATATTTGCTCAACTTTACCTTACTTAAACTCCTCTCCTGTCACACGTAACCTAGAGAAGTTAGTCCAGCCTTTCAGCCGAAACCGCTCTGTGCTGCAGGCAGAAACTAAGCGCCACACCAGGAGCGCTCCTCCAGCCTCTTCCCTCAGCTTCATGTCTGAGTGACTTAAAACATTTGTTACAATTTTCCTGGAAACTCAAAGTTTAATTTGGAAGATGGTCACGGTAAAAGGATTCTGCCAGGTACATAATGTGAAAATATGATAGGTAATAAAAGATGCTGATTTACCAGCAAGAAGAGATGACATCTTCTGCTTTAAGGAAAAACCAAAACAACCAACCAAATCCATCAACAAACACTAATGATTCTGCAATGTTTCCATTCAATTTGAATTCAAGCTCTGGATTTCACTTGATAGCACGGGATAAAGCCAGTCCTTGCAACACGCAAGTCATTTGCTGCCCCATAGAAGGGTGCAGTGAAGGTTTCCTGCTTCTGACCATCGTGCCAGGAGACCATGCAGAAATGGGGAGCAACATTATGGGCATGGATTTAGCTTTCGTTTTAACCACCAATCTCCTTTAAAAAAACAAACAAACCAACCAACCAAAAAACCCAGATCAAGCTATTATTTAAGTCTAAAAACGTCACCAGAATGTGTGACCAAGGACACATTAGAGCCATCACTCTCTCTGAATTAGCAGCATGGGAAATATTTTGAGCATATCCATGTCTGGATTTTTCTGCTTTGGGTAGGTAACTTGCCCGGTATTACAAAAGACTGCTTGATGGAAGTCTTTACTGCAGGAATCACTACTGCTGGGAAGTTCAGAAATGATTTTCCGAAACTGAAATCCCATCGCAATAAAATCTGCGTTCAGCTCGCAGACAGAGAGCGGGAAAAACATTTGGCAAAACTCACAAGCAGCGTTTCAGTGGGGGGTCTTCGAAAGAAACAGGATAACTCCGTTACACAAAAGGCACCAGAAATGCTGAATTTCACTGCGTGCATTGTCTTAGAAAACAGCCCTTTGTATTTTGAGAAGAAGTGTAGTGCACAACGATTAAACTGTGTAAGCCGGGGGAGATTGCAGTGCAAACCCTGGGGTATGTGTACATCCAGAACTCAATCCCGCCCTGCGTCAGGCGCTGACAGTGCAACACGACGTCTGAGGAAGGGGGTCGGAGCCGGCCGGCATCCCACCGCTCTCCCGCTTTGACACACAGAAACGCTCTCTTTGTGATGAACGGCGAGAAGCTGGAGCTAGACTCATTCAATCTGGAAATACAGCACACGGGTATGGTTTGGGTGTTTTTTTTTTAGCAGAAGCTGTAATTTTAAATGAGACTAAATCTGGAGTGGGCATCCAAGAGATGACCTCCTGCCTAACCAGCAACCGTGGGGCGGCTGCAGAATCAGGTGGCACCTTGGCAGACAAGCTGGCTTTTCTACCTTAAGAATTCATGTATTTCAAATACGAACTTCATTTTTATCCTTTCCCACTGTCCAGAGATGTCAGAAATCAGTTTAATTGCATAGACTGTCAAGACTCCCTGGGAATTATGTGTATTTATTCTTTCTCTCTCTCACACACAAAATCCATCTTTGCTCTGAATAATTACTGCCAGAGCTGAATCAGAACCTGCCAAAGTTGCGGAAAAGAATCCAACCCTTTTCTACAAACTTTCAAAGCAAGTATAAATTTGCTTTGCTGGTCTTTTTTTTTTCTTTTTCTTTTTTTTTTTTTTTTTCCCTCTTTTCTATTTTTACGTGCACTGTCATTTGCTTCTCTTTGAATAACTTAGCATGAATGAACTTAGCAAAGGCGTGGTACGCGAGAACTCTTTGGGCAGACCCTCAGCTGGTATACAATCGGCTTCAGAAAAGCTACACTCTGTTACATCCTGAAGATGCATCACAGTGAATTTGAAAAGCTCTCTTGGACGTTATTCACCTCATGTGAATGCAAGCGTTCCCATCAGCTATCTCATTTTAAGGATTTCAGCTTCTGAGTCAGAGGCCAGAACAATAGCACGGGATTGAGCCCAAGCAATTAACACTTCACTCATTTTTATTCCTGAATCCTGAACTGGACTCCCACAGAGAACCTGTAACACTGTTACTGAATGAAAAAAAGAGCAGAGTTTTAAATAATTAGAAGTTTGGAAGGCAAAATTAAACAGCAGCCCATGATTTGTGCGTAGAAAAATTTTAAAAAACATAAAACCAAAAGGACATTAACCGAAAGCTTTAATCGCAACAAAGTACTCATTCTGAGATAATTACTGCCATAAAATCCTCTGCCACAGAGACACCGACAAGAAAACCATCTTCAGAAGTTGCATACGTAAGCAGCATGGAACTCGAGAGAAGAGTTGGCAAGGATGAAACTCCACAGAGCCGTGAAAAGAAGGAAAGATTTTGGAGGGAATCGAGCCTTTTGGCATAAGTCATTCCTCTGTGAAAATATGTTATCATTTAGTAGGCTCTGCAACAGGAAAAGCATGGGGAAGATTTGCTAGCAGAAAGCCAGTTCCTCTTACAAATAAGAAATCAGCGGGTAAAAAGAAACGAATAGCAACAAATTGGATCTTGAGAAATGGTTGAGTCAACTATCAGGAACACAGGTGATTAAAACGGAAATTATGCAATTTCTTACTCATGGTGCATAGGGTGCCATAATAATAAAAAAAAAAAACCAAAAAAAACCCAAAAAACCCCAAAGGAAAGTCTTCTGCTAATTGGATTCCTCCATTCTTTCCAGCTACAATAGTTTCCGAGATGCACATGACAACTGTCACTGTCCTCTGCTCCAGTCGTGCTTGCTTTGGCACTTACCCAAGGCTGACAGCAACTCTTGGAGCAAAGCGATGTTCATTCCCTGCCCCAGTCGCGCTTCATAAACGTTGGGTTGGGTTTGTGTTAGTGGGACACCGACACGTGCTTTTCAATATACATGAGGTTGGCCAATATCTTAAATCACTTGCTCACTCTCTATGTACTGGCTGAGAAGCTTTAGACTGACAAATAGATACTTTTGCAAAGATCTCCAAAGTGCTCTTTTCCCCGATAGCAATGTTGCTACAAGCTCCCGAAGAGCGATGTCCGTCGCTACCGTGTGTTGTGCCAGCAGCTGCCCTGGGAACACGCTCCAGCCCATGCGCTGTGGTTCTTCGCTACCGATTACTTACTCCTGTGCACGTTCAGGTAAAGGTGGCTTTGACACAAGTTTTTACTGAAAATTCTGTATGCCAAAGGGCTTTACTTATCATGAATAGTTTTGTCAATACATTTTTAAAAGTTTTTTTAACATCTCAGCGCTCAAACTTCTCTATAAACAAATGTAATTGTCGAAATTTTAAACTATTGGTCTATATTCCCTTTTTTCTCATAAAGTTTAATTTTGTATTTTGGAAGACACATATGTACTTGATATACAGAGAGGCAGCCCTCTAAAAGTTACATTTTGTTGCTGTGAAAAATATTCCTACTCTAGTAAGGCCAAAAAATACATATAATATATAAACTGTTAGCAGATGATTATTTATTTTTTTTTGTCATTTCTTCATTTTGCCGACTCTCAGTATTCTGAATATTATGCCAAGTTACATGGGCAGGTCCAGAATTCGGTAGTCATTCCCATGAACTTAATGCAAAGCATGCATATTATAACAAAAAAAATATTGCATAGCTCTTACACGCATAGAGCCTTTCAGAAGTCTACCTGGAGAGACAAGATGTTCAGCTACCAGCATTGCTCTGAATATCCTTCACCATCAGGGGTGGAGAACAAAGGCAAAAGTTAATTTGAGCCCTTGAGAAAATCGCTTCAGCTTCCTCTGCCACAGGCTTAGAGACGCAGAGACTGAGCAGGCAAAATCAGGAGGAAAACCATTCCCTAATGTTCATTTCTTACTGCTGCTGGTGCTGGGGAATTGCTCCAATGTGCACTGTCCAGACAGTCCGGCTTCCCCTAACCGCGGCTCCCCAGGCATTTCTCGGTCCGGGCTGTTCTGCAGGGAGACAAGTTGCAGAGCCATTCAACGTGGGCACATATAGACACAGTGTTCAAGTGTCCATGCATCAAGCATTACATATAGCGTTCAAGTTTGGTTTAATTATTTTTGTGGAAGTCTGAGTAAACTCCTTTTTAATCATGCTGCTTGTCTTCGTGGGCATCCTGGCCTTTCCAGCAGTCAAGGATGAATTGTGACTCTTATACTTAGCTGTGAACGAATCTACCAGAAGGCCTCTTTAGAAGTTCTCAGTCACAGAGCAAGAAGCTATCAGAAATATACATTTTAAAAAGAAAATGAAACAGAATCTTGCAGAGCAGATATTTCTGATCCACATGAGTATAAATAACAAAACCCCAGAAACAGCCCGACCTATATTTAAAAGCCGAGTAGACGTGGTGCTGAGGGACATGGTTTAGTGGTTTTGGCAGCGTTGTTAGGTTGATGGTCGGACTCGATGATCTTAAAGGTCCCTTCCAACCCTAGGCGATTCCATAAGCACGGGTCCGGGGAACCAATGGTGCCCTGCCAGCAGCACCCCAACTTTGCTGCTGGGCTGAGAGAGGGAAATTAATTTCTCAGATCACTTAGAAGGGGAGAGCTAAGCACAGACTGCACCAGTGAGCCCAGAATTGCTTTTGGGAGGGAGTTCCCCTGCCATCGCCAACGTTTACATCATCTTTATTTATGTAAGTAATTTATCACTCTCCTGGGGTGCAACTGCTGTCAGTCTGAGCTAGCTTCCAACTAGACCTGCAAGTGAAAGATTCAGTAACGGTCATTACTCAGAGCATCTCACGACCTCCTCAAACTCCTGGGTGAACAAGCCCAAATTGCGCACAGCTCCCAAGAGCCAAGAGAAAGCAGCCCCCAAACCCGGGGGGCAAAGGGGGCACCTTCCCTCCCTGCGGTGGGGCCAGCTCCAGAGCCCAGAAACCAGCCTCCCGCAGAGGAGCGATGCTCCCACACACTGGCATCCCCCCATCCCTCGGGCAGACACCAGACAGGACCCCAGCGTGAATTAAAAGCCAGGAAGAGGCCAATTCAATAAGGGCTACAAGCTCTGTCTATATAATCATTTCTTAAATCCCTAGATCCACGGTGTGAGCATGAGCAGGTCCGTGCCTTAAAATAGAATTACTGCCTTCATAAAATAAATCATCTGTATTCAAAGAAAGCATTAGCCAATACTTACCTTCACATTCACCGCAAACCCTCTTGTCTAAAGACGTTGCACAGTAGGTGTCTTCAGGATTTTTGGTGCATTTTCTTCGTGGTAAGTTCTGCTCTTGTCTGAGAAATGGTGTGGATGACACGCAAGGTACAAATATACCTCCCTTGGTCCCCAACTCATACAATTCCTGAGCCTGCAATACAAAAAGGGCAAGGAAATGAAGGGGTTTTGGAGAGGCTGGAGGGTGACACAAGCTCCTCAGAGATGCTCTCAGGGTAAAGGAGAGCCTTTTCCATATCAGATTCATCGCTGCCCTTGTTTTCCTACCAGTTTTGACCATGCTAGAGAAGAACTCTATCTAGCAAGCGAGATGCTTTGCTTTAAGCGCAAGAGCAAACCTCCCCGTACCTGCTGTCCAGCTAAAGCTCCAAGGGGATACGCACACGGTTAGAACAAAACCATGTCCTTGGTGGAGCTGAGCCTCAAGGATCAACATCACCACCGGACTCCCATCACCAGTTATGAATATTATATGCTTCTACCAAGTAATAAACCCATTTCTGTGTTGGGTTTCCAAATGAAAATGCAGGGATTGCTTCCTGCTGAACTAAACCTGCTCTGGGCTCAGAATCATCTCACGCAGCACCATGACAGGTTTCCACATTGAAAGAGAAATAGGCCAGTTCGGTTTCCCTTCAGAGGGGATGCCGTGAAGCCGACAGGAGTGTTAAGTGCACGATTCAAAAGTTAATAAACTTTAATAACAATAATAAAAGATTATTTCAGCATATCTGTTGTCCAAAACACACCGGTGCCTCTGGTCAGTTGTGTTCACAGTGCTTTTTAGTTTACTTAAATATGCTAAAATCATACTAAAATTCACAGACAACAATTCGCTGCTCACCAGAAGCACCCATACCAGCGAGCGCTGAGGTACGTATCTCCAAAAACCATCAGAGAGAAATTTTCCTGTCGTAAATTTTCTCTGCTCCTTTCTTCTTCCTACACATACACGCAAAAAATAAGCTACTATGATCTCTGCCGGTAGGCAGGAATGCTGCCAGCGGTTTACTGTGCATCATTGGCACAAGCATCCTCTGATCCTCCAGGTAAATGCAGGAGGAGTTTACTTTTGTCCCTTAAACATAGGATACACTTGCTGCAATTTCTTTGTGCATCAGATCTGCTCTCAGTATTTTCTAGAAAGCAAATCTCCCCGTATTGTAAATAATTAGGGGGCAATCCTTCAACACAGCAATAAACTGGACTAGACTTGACCACAACCAGCCACCAAGTTTTTAAACAAACCTTGTCCTGCCTGCATTAGATGCAAAATAACGTTTTAAATCATACTCATTGATGCATTTTCAAGCATTTCTTACTTGCCCGATCAAAACAGATTTCAAGCGAGGTGTGGCCCCACGTTTAATAACAACCCTATCTCCTGCTTCTTAATCTTTATCAGAAAACTGGATAATCTCAATGTCCTTCCTTCCAAACAGCCTGCAGCTATTTATAAACGACACTAAAAAAATCCGTAACTGAGATTGCTCCTGCTTGGCTGGTGCCTTGGGGCGGCCACACTTTAAAACCGAATATAAGGAAAGAAAATCCCCAACCCTTTGGTTCCCGTCGTCGCGCTGTGGAATGACTGTCCCCCAGCCTCTGCATTTCCCGATCTCTGCTGCCCTCTCCTGCAGGAGCTGGAAAACTCGCCTTCGAAGCTTTTAATGAAATCACACGTTATTAAGGCAGTTAAGGGTGACTTTTTTAAAGCCCGAGGGGAGGGGGCAGGAATTTTGGGGTTAGGGAAAACTGAAGCTGAAAAGGGAAAGTGCTCATGACAGCTTACTGAATGGAGTAAGGGACAAAATAATATTAATAGTAAAATAATAATAATAAATAGAATCCTAGAATAGTTTGGGTTGGCAGGGACCTTAAACACCATCTCGTTCCACCCCCCTGCCCTGGGCAGGGACACCTCCCACCACACCAGGTTGCTCCAAGCCCCATCCAGCCTGGCCTTGGACACCTCCAGGGATGGGGCAGCCACAGCTTCTCTGGGCAACCTGGGCCAGTGTCCCACCACCCTCAGAGTGAAAAATTTCTTCCTCATATCTAACCTAAATCTCCCCTCTTCCAGTTTAAAACCACTCCGTCTCGTCCTATCACTCCTCTCCCTGATCCAGAGTCCCTCCCCATCTCTCCTGGAGCCCCTTCAGGTACTGGAAGGCCGCTATAAGGTCTCCCCAGAGCCTTCTCTTCTCCAGGCTGAACAACCCCAACTCTCTCAGCCTGTCCTCACAGCAGAGGGGCTCCAGCCCTCCCAGCATCTTTGTGGCCCTCTGCTGGACCCGTTCCAAGAGGTCCATGTGCTTCTTGTGCTGAGGGCCCCAGAGCTGGAGGCAGCACTCCAGGTGGGGTCTCCCCAGAGTGGAGCAGAGGGGCAGAATCCCCTCCCTCGCCCTGCTGCCCACGCTGCTTTTGATGCAGCCCAGGATGCGGTTGGCTTTCTGGGCTGCCAGCGCACATTGCTGGCTTGTGTTGAGCTTCTCGTCCACCAGCACCTGTTGCCTTTCTGTTGCCTTTTCAGTTATTATTTAACTCGTTCAGCGTTTCTTTGAATAAAAGCTGAGGAATACTAAGAATGAGATTGCCCATGGGATCTGCTTGAGATAATAATTTGTAAGGCTCTTGATTTCACACTACCTCTTGGGCTTGAAAGCTGAAGTCACCTAAGATATTACCGCAAAGCGCTGGAATTTCACAGGAACACAAATATTTTAAAAGTTCATCAAAAATGAAAATGCGGTGGAGCGGGAAAGAGAAAAAACGTACTTCACAAATAATTTTGTGGCTGAGGAATTTGCCTGCAAAGCAGTCAGAAAGGACAAACAGATGATTTCAGTTCGGTTCAAAGGATGTGTCTCGGCTTTTTGATGAGCCGGTCGCGGCATAAAATAATAACAAAACCCCCTACGCATTGGCTTAGTCCTACTGGGAGAAAAAGCTGCTACCAGAAAACATCACATCCAGGACCAGGCGATCACTGACAAATTACCTTCCTGCTCTTTTTTTCGTATTAGCAAGGCTGCTTTTTCTTGCAATGCATTAATCTGCCTTTCAGCTTGCTTTTAATCAAAACCAGGCTTAACTTTGCAGAGCTGGAAAAGAAAGCAGATGCTGAGGTAAACCACAGAATAGAACTGGAAGAAACAGTCAGAAAGCAAAGTCATTTTGGCTTGATAAGTATGCAAGAGCTATTTTTCTAGAGGGAAGGGAGAAAGAAAATACTCCGTTTTGTTCCAGTTTGGAAAAACGGCTATGCCTGCCTTTTTTTCCCAAATGTAAGAAGAATGAGCTGGTTCGTACAGTATTTTGCATGCGGCAACTCCTATTTAGTTGCGTAACGTTCAAAAAGCAAAAAAACCTATGGTGATAATCTGCAAAACGGTCCTAAAATTGGGGAAATAAAATTTTGGGGTTGTCAGGAGTTAAAAACCAAGCAAACAAGTACTCCAAATTAGTCGGTTGTTCTTGTGCTAGAGAGGGATTGCACGCAAGAAACCAGAAGTCGTGATAATAGTACTTCAGTTACTGTAGGTACCAGTTAAAATTTTCGATGAAAGAAATTACTGACATAAGAACATGGTAAGGTAAAAGAGACTCAGATATTTCCAACTTCATACCTTGCTTTTTGTTTGTGGGGTTTTTTTTTGTCTTTTAACGATTTCCAGCCACTGCTGGTACACACCATGAAGATGTGATGTACGCTGCCTCCAACGCAAATCATTGTGTTGGTAACTCCAAATACAGATGTTGCAAGTCAAATTTTGTAATTCGAAATAAAACCCAAGCCTTGTACGTATCTTTCTCTCCCCAGAGGTTTCAAATCAAGAGTTTTCCCGTGTGACCCGAGGCCAGGCTGCCCTAACCCCAAACCCTCACCTTGGCATTCACCTCTCGGGGCCTCAGTTAAGAGCACGGTGAACCCGGCCTGGGAACTGAGCCAGCTAAATGTTCACCTAAAAACCCCACAGAGACCTTAAAAAAAGCAAACCCCATTGTTTCCCAGGCAGTTCAGCCTCCAGACCTCTCTCGTGACCCAGCCACAGGAGCACCAGCGCGACGTGAGCGAGAAGACACGGGGACGAGCATGGGTGCGAGGGAAGGGGACACGGGCAGCAGAGCACATCGTTTACTGATCCAGCTCACCGGGGACGGGCTTCGCCCTGTGCTTGTGCGACTCTGTAGCTCCCAGCCAAGAGGATGGACAGTGCACGCTCCTGTATTCCTGAAAGAGACAGTAGGTATAGCCAAAATGCTATAGAAAATAAGCCAGATTTTTCAGAGAAATAAGAACAGAAAAGGCATTTGGGGCGATTCTCCTACCAGTGAAGGGGAAAAGACTAATTAATACCATTTATATCCAAGCGCTCCGGCCTATCTCAACTTGTTCAGGAGAAACTTGCAGAGTAATGATGGGGTGTTCTTGGCTCAGCGGAGACGTGGATGCTCGGAGAAACCTTCCTTCAGCACGTGGCTCCGGCTCCTGGTTGAAACCCTTCCAGCCAAGGCGGCTCTGCCAAGTCTCTCTCTTTCCAGCCAAAAAGCATGTTCTAACAGCACAGCTCATCCCAATTTGTCCTCGGCCCCAAACCAGGGAGCAGAGCAACAGATAGGCGGCAAGAGAAGTGTCAAAAGCCACTGACCTCTTTAATTAGAAAAACCCTGCCCTGTCGTCCTGAGAGGCCAAGAAAAGACTTCCTGATTTTGTTTTCAGTCAGCAAAGGCCAAAAATAATTCCGAAGTTGTAAGGGTGCTTCTGATTATGGGCAAAACTCAAATTATTCTTAAAATATGAACTTATGTTCATATGACTCTTGACATGCATAATTCTCTGGTTTCAAAGCGACTTCCTCTGGCAGGGCAAGGAGTGGAAATCCCGTGCAAAAGGGAGTGTAAAGCTGCTGTATTCATTTGAATCGTGCGTACCAGTGCCCTGGATGTCCTTATCCCCCAGCAATGAATTTGAAACAGCTTCCTCACAAGTATTTTCTCAAGCAAATGGAATTCTATTAAAGTGGACGAATAACTTATTATTTAATAAACCGTACTTTCCATCCCTAGCTGTTCTCCAAATGTTGTGTTCGTTGCTTTAATGTGTGTCCCCTTGCTCCCAGGGCCATTTTCTTCAGCAACAGAAAGGTGGCTGGTCACCAAACCACCAAGTAGTACACAAGGAAGAAGTTCATCTAGGAGCCACAGGAGAAGAAATTGGATCAAGGCTGAGTAAAATCTGTCCTGACAAAATAAAGGCTGAAAAGAGTTTCTTTTAGCCCAGATTATGAATTTTGTGAAAACTTGCGAATCTATAGCGCAATGGAAGCGTGGAACTTGACGGATGGAGTAAGTCAATGTGTTTTAAGAGGTCTTGTACTTTATAGCTGAAGGGTAGAGTCCTGAACCACCCTCTCTTGGATGTACAAAATTAAACGCTGTGGTAAGGGCAGAGCAGCTTCCTCACGAGAAACAAGGAAGCCCGTGGTGCTCCTGGGCAGATCCAGGTTTGCATCTCCTCCTCCTCTTCCCTTCCATTTCCCCAGCATAAGACTGGAGCTCTTATTGTCATAGCACCGTGCCATGACTCCAACTTGGCTTAGGAGGTGGTTGCTTTGTTCCATTTTCTTCTGCCCTTTCTGTGCTTCACCGTTATGGCTTAGTAGTAGGAAAGCAAGCAAAACCGGGAGGGGAGCACAGAGGCAGAGCGAAGACAGACCAGCCAGTTCCCAGGGGCATTTTCCTGCTGTTTATCTGTCCATAACCAAACGTAAGAAAACAACATCAAAACCCACAAAAATCAAAACAAGTGTTCAGAGGTGGAGTCCTGAGAACGGAGACTGGAAGGTAAGACCAACTTTTTGACACAGTGGATAAGGAGTACAAGAGCACGGCGAAGTGATCAAAACTGTGGTCTTGGAAAACGACACCTGCAGCAGCAGCAATCTTGCTCGTTTTCCATAACACAAGATAACGCTAGGGCTGAAGCGAGAGAAAAGAATTACACAGTAAATCCAGACAAGAGATACAGAGCCTGGAGAAGATGCATTATGTAGAAACCATCCACAAAACTTTCTGACACCGCTTGGATATAAAGACTAGACACTAGTCCCGCAAGTAACATAAAACACCGGATTAATTTACTGCTTACATAAAGCTTTACTACAGACAGAAACCAAAAAGGGTGAAATGAGATGTGTCTAAATAAGTGGCAGAGGTAGAAACTCGGAAAGAGAGAACGCAGGTACTTGAGAATTACTGTTATCTGGCACATTAAAAAAATAAATCTGTCTCAGTTGTAGAAAAGCCTGGGTATTTGGAAATGTGCTGAAATGAGTTAATAGTTTAGTTCTATTTAAGCATTATGCCTCCAAACCTGCAGGTATTGTCCTGCACTTTGCAGAGAAAATATGTTTGGAAACTTCTTCCGTCCCAGACGATGCAGCGATCATGTTACATGGATTCTCCGAGAGATCCAGTCGATGTGCTGGAGAGACACCTCCCAGGCTCTGTACTGACTGTGGTTTGAGGTGCCATACCAGGATGAAGAAGGGAATCCCAAAGTCTTAATAGCCCAGTGTACTGGGACATCCTTAAAGACAACAACGGAAAAACACACTCCGAAGAGACAGGTATGTAGAAACATGGAAACCTTTGCCTTTATGTCAGTGATCCTGCAATCATCAGTGACTAGGGAGTACCGCTGGGAAAAGGCGAGCAGCTTCACCGGGAGGGGATTATGGATATTATGCATTATACGACCAACAAACAGCGATCCGTGAAGACACACGCTGTGCGCGTTTTATTGAGTCAAGATCGGTGATTGCTTGTTACAGGCTGCTGTAAAATTTCATTCGCAAACAATAAAAAATATTTTCAAAGGGACATCAAAATAATGTTATTCCTGAGTCTGTGGTTGGATTCCAAGAGCAGGCCTCGCAGCAATGAGAGATTGGCTCAATAGGACCACAACTATGAAACGAGTGTTGGAAAAAAATGACCACTCACAAAACAAGCACAAAGATGACCTCCTTTTTGCAACTGAAATATGTTGCCTGTAGCTTTTTATTAGCTACAGCAAGTGAAATAGGAGCCAGACAAGTCTAATATAACTCTATTATCTCCTGCTACTGGAAGGTGAAAAGCAATGACAAAACACTGCCTTTTTTTTTTACAGCACTTGTTGGCATCTGGTTTGAACAAAATATAATGCTCTCATTCAATAACCCTCTGGAAAGCAGTCACCGAGATGGAGTTTGTCGGTGGGAACCACACAGAACTAGAGTCATCGTTTGCCAAACGAAGTAGTGGTGACAATGACATGGTCGGGGGGGGAAGTATTTTCAACTTATAGACCTGAATCCCAGAAAGAAAAACAGGAAATCGGGCCAATATAGGCACTCTGAAGAAGTATTTCAATGGCCTTGCCTTTACCACCTGCCGAGTTTGCGGTCTAACAGAGAAGCCTTGCTTTACCTCTGGCACCTGCCGCCCTGCTCAGGAGCCGCTCGTACCGCGGGGGGTTACGCTCCCCTCCCATCACCCACCCGTCCTCCTCCTGCTCCTGCCTTAACAGGTACGGGGGAGAAATTGGGAAGGTGGAGGGGGAGGTTTAACCTTTGAAAGGGGACAAACAATTTCAATGCCTACCATGGAAATAAGCCTAGTATCATGTAACAGCTTATCTAAGGTTTTCAAGCCTGAAACCAAATTTAAGCTTCCCTTTCTCCAGCAGGCATAGGGGGGCACCACTTACCTTCTGCAATTGCATTCTGAGTATGTTAGTTCCCTTCTCCGAGTATGCACGTTTTTCCTTTTCTTCCAGAATTCTTATGTCCAAGCTAGAAAGCCATTTAAATCTTTAAAAAACCAAGTAAGTTAATAGTAAGTTAAACAAAAAGAAATTCTAGATTTTTTTAAAAAAATTGAAAAGTCTAGATGCTCTAATTCAGACATATTTGCACGTTTTCTATTATTATTCTGCCAGCGTTGACGGTTATCAGATGGATTACGAGTTGTAATCCCTCATAAGGCGTAACAACAACCTACGCCGACGCGTTACGTTTTACCCTTTGCAGTATTTCACATTTTAGTTGTCTGGTCGTTCCACTCCCAACTCATTACACCTTAATTTGTTCAGATGGACTGAGGAGACAGCAAAATAACAGAGCGCTCTGAAAAGGCCACTGTTCTCCCTTAGAGGAGGTTGGAAGCCTCGTGATTCTCTAAAACTGACCATTATCTATGCATTTACAGTCTCTCTTCATTGTCTGTTATTGTTAAAATTTGCAGGAAGCAAATGAGTGTCTTCCATTTAATTTGTCAGCATGTACTTTTGTAGGATGCCTTAATTCACTACACTTAAGAAATACTTGTCGGGAGTCAGGCTTTTTTAAAAAGGTCGACCTTGTCTTTTGATCAAAGGACAAAAATACAATATTTTGCACATGGAGAGCAATGTTTAACTGTATGTACTGCCAACACCTGCCCATCCTTCAGGGGAGGCAGCTTTCAGACTTGCAAAGAAAGTTAGTACACGGGTTCCACAGAAAATAACTTCAGTGTGCACAAATCCACCCGTCTGCTTAAAATAAAAAAATAATTTCAGATCTTATCGTGGTCCCTCTTCTCCCTTTGAACCAGCAGGTGTGGACAAAACACATTTTGCCTGTGTGGTAACTTACGATTTCTACAAATACAGATTTCTACGCCTACCCAAAGCAGCACAGGACATGCCAGCAACTCCTGCAAGTGGGTATGACGTCGGAAAAGATTCTGAATTATTTTTGCAGCTTCCTTTGGTAAATGAGCACATACTGATTTGCTATTTATTTTTCTAGTACTACAACCTTTGGAGAGGTGAGCACACAACCCCACCAAAACCTTTCATGAATAATCCTGTATTAAATTTGTCACTTTTAAGCAAAATATTTATGCCTTGCATATCTGCAAATTCATCATCGGTGTCCATCCCCGGATTTTGTTTTGCCATTCGCCTATTCCTACGTTTTAATAGCAGACTTTTAAAACAGTCTTTTCCCCAGACATTAAGCAAAAGGACTTTCAAAGACTTTTCCTCTCCAGTTCAATTTAAGAACTGTCAAGTTCTCCTCCCTTCCCAGTTTCTGTTACTATTTCTCATTGTTCTTGGAAACTTATGCTGAGTTTTGACATCTGTTACCACCTGCCTTTATTGAACAAGGAGGCAGAGACTGTTCTTTCGTCTCTGCGCAGTACATCGCAGTGATATTCTCTCACTTACGGCTCAATATGTGAAAAATTTTGATAGGGCCCAAGCACAACCAATTCAAGTCTATTTCCTTTTCTCCTCTCTGATTTTTCTGACTTAATACGGAAATTTTAAGTGCCAGTTTTCCCTGCTCCTCACACAGTATAATGATGAAACAGTAAGATATGCCACCTTGAGGAAACTACATTACCCGTCAACACTTTCTAATCTTAGCTCTTTGCTTTTTAATTCTGCTTAACATTGCTGCCTTCCAACAGAACCAGGCGAGATACTGCGAAACAAGCAGAGATTTGTCTCCTACCTTCAGTGTTTAAGTAGAAACTGAACAACTTACTATCGAGAAGTACCAATTCAAAAATAGTAATGGCTCAGTATCAGCGTCAGCCTCATAAAGCTCATAAAAGCTCATTTATGCCACTACTTAGATATATGGATACAAAGTTTTTACCCTGAACTCAATAATTACTTCTTTTACCAGGTTCACATTAACATCAGAGTTGTGCCGAATTCTCCTGAGACAGTAACGAATAGAATAATTATTAAAGAAAGAAAGAAAAAAGCCCTTACTCTTTGCCAAGCTGTTGTTATTCTACTGCTCACCAGCTATCAAATCATTAGGGGAGCTTTTAGAATACAATTTTGGGCAGCTAACGATCACCCAAACCAAACCCATTTCCCTTTAAAGAATCCGTGATCGCCCTTGTTTTCTGTCTCTAAGGCCAACTGCTGCAAAACATCATCTCTCAGATTATTTACTCGGACACTGAGCACATCAACATTCTGGACCAGGTTTCCTTGATGTGTAATATATGCCTTTCTCTGGCTCCAAAGTCTCTATGTTGGCAGACCGTTTGCATTTTAATGAAAGTAAATGATAAATAATCTGCAATATAGTACTAATCATTTTTACGCTGCGATAAAATACTTCATTTTGTCATTTTCCATAGATTATTCCCCCTGAATCAAATGTATGTATATGTGTATACATATACGCAATGTGTGTGTATATACACACACACACAATATATAACTAAATTTTTGGAGAAGTACTTCAGAAACTGACCCAAATTAGGCAATTTTATACACTGTCAATCAATACGACTAATTTACAGAGACTGTCTTTATTGTGAGGCACACCATGCTCCAATTAAAACTCTAATTAGGGCTTTCTTACACTGAAACTAAGCCACTAGACTATTTTCTAGACTTTACTTACAGCTAGAAAAAGTACATGCATTATCATAAAACTGAAATAATTTGGACTTACTTTAAGAATCTCATCAGGAATTGAAAAAAGTAACGCCATTCTTACAATTAAGCACTACCAGAAGAGTCCCATGATAATATTTCCCATAAGCTGCTCTCGGGTTGTAAAACGACGACTTGAGGGCACAGATCTGCAGGACTGAATGAGCTTCACACAATTGTACAGCAAACGTACGAATTTCAGAATGCTGCACTGAAATGAAGACAACTCATACATCGCCGTAGACTCGGTCTATCCATGGCTTTCTGTTAGTCAGACAAGTCCAAAATGATACACATGTCATGACAGGGGTAACCATCACTAGTCATGCTATAAGGTGGTCTCCATCTAGAAGTTCTCCATCTAGACAACCCAAATGTCCAAAACCCACCTTATTTATGGACAAAGGTCCTGGCCTTTTGCAAATGAATCTTAAAATACCGAATAATCTCCTCTGATAATCAAACATCACGCTTAATTAATATCAGACACCTGTTCAAAGACAGATGAATAAAGAATCTCTATACATTGGGTGGCGAACCCAATTCCTGAGAATGGACAAACACAGGCCGCAGAATTACGGCTGCGTTACAGACTTGACTGTTGACAGAAGCTTCAAAATGCCAAACCTGGAAAATACAGATTATACACTTCAGCTGCTACTTGAACTATTCATAGTGGTTTGAGGAAGGAATTCTCAAAGGGATTTAAAGGAGTTAAAAATCACTTTTATCGGAAACTTTTAAAAATTCATTCCGTTCACCTCCTTTGTATGTTCCAAACTCTCAGGCTTGTCCTTCAAACATACAAGTGAGAAACTTCTCGCGTTTCATTCTGTACGAGCCAATTACACAACAGATGTTTGTATTTCTTTAGACAGCTTCTAAGCCAATGTAACAGAAGCATCCTACGAGGCCAAGAGGAAAGGTATGTGAACTAGGAAGGAGAAAACAAGACTTCACTGACACGGGTCTCAGCACTGCTGAACGCATTTCATATTTTGAGAAGTTGATTATCTACATTGACGTAAGCGTACCTGCCTCCTAGACAAATCCAAGATGTGCAATGCTCACTGGCAGCAGCTGAGAAGCAAGGAAGAGTCAAAAAGTCTTCTATCAGCAGTCTGCGGGGGAGCACGACAACAGAAAGGAAGTGGTTTTCTTTCATCGCTTATTTCCATGCTTTTAAAAAATCAAAAAGCGCAGGCAACGTCCTGCTCTAATTTAACCTGTACAAATTTTATGTTTGCTAGTAAAGGCTGGGAATTAGTAATACTCAAACCCAACACTTCATTAGTAATAATATGGAAAATGTGACTAATCCGTACAAAGGATAACCTCTACTAAAACCAGCCCTAAGCATTGTGCCAGCCCAGAATAAAAAACAACAAATACACAATCAGCATTCAACCCCAGCGCTACAGCTGACATTTTTGTATTAAATAAAGACACACAGAGATTTTTAAAAGTTTGTTTTTATTATTGTAGTGTGACTGCATTCTTATCTAAATAAACTTTTCAATCACTTTTACAGTGTATTTTCATCATAAAGGTTTCAATACGGAACACCGCACAGTATTCTCCAACCTTCACACTTAGAAGTATACAGAAACATTCAGTGTTAAAAGGCCTTTGCAATGCGTTTCTTTTAAAAACATCAGGTTTATAAATCCAAGTGTATATTAAAGCAGATTTTTTTTCCAGACACCCATTGACGAACAATTCTGCGTGATCTGTCAAAGAACAAGTTTGCGTGCGCTTACATTAACTCTGTAGTAACCTTGTCCGCGAGGACCGCGACCAAAACCAGAGTGTTGAGGAGCGTTGTAGTCGTCAACGTGAGCCAGAATTTAGCCCACCAGTAATGACCATTAATTTTGCTCAACTCTGTTGCTCACCAGTTAACACTTAAGGTAAATTCCATTGTATACTTATTTTCCCAAGCTCAAGTAACTACATAAGCATTGTTCGTAATACAATGAACAGAAAGTATTTTACGGTGTATGTAAAATGTGGCAAGAAGAAATAAGATACTTTGCAGTTAAACACTTACTTTTCTATTCAGAGCAATGAAACTCACATTTTCAATTTGTATAAAAACCATCATTATTGAAAAGACTAACCTTTCAAATTTTATCATAAAAGCTATTTTAGATTTGAACTAGAAGTTTTACGGAGTTAAAGAGATGTCCAGAAGCTGGTGCTCCTTTCGGAAGGAGTGTAGAATACGTATCTACAAATACTTGGACATAAGGAGAATCCAATGCACTATTATTTGAAGTAAACAAGCCATGACTTACATTCCAATAAGAGACCTTTTACAGAATACGATTCTTTTCACAACTGTGTACTAAACTTCAGTAGCTCCGACAACTTGGTAAAAAGAAGAATTTCATTTTTTAGCCTAAACTAATTTTCACGTGCCACATTCTTCCATTTGCAAGGGTAATTTAACATCAGTATCCACTCCTCAGCTGTGAAATTCCTCCACCAGTAATAAATAGAAAAGATATATCTGACATAAGAAACAATAATGCAAAACAGTACTTAAATACTGAAATACTGGCACAAAAACGAGAAACGATGTTATTGGGGGCATCCTTTATTATCTGGCCCATAAGCTGTGTTAGCATAAAAACTATCTAATTAAAAAGCCAGCATTTTGGCTTTGCACAATGCTTTTTTTTTAACCTATTGTTAATCACACATACAAATAACAAAGAAAACAATAACTGGAGACAGCGTTAGCAGTCTCCTGAGTATTCTGCAGGAGCCTACCTTGCTGCTTTTGAGGTAGGATCTTCTCCCCTCCTTTGATCCCAGGAACCAGCCAACACAAGGCAGAATTTAGTGCCTAAAGTGTCCACTCCCTGCACACCTAAGAATAACACGGAGTATAACAATACCTTAATTGAAAAAAAAGGACGTTTTGTGGATTTTTGGAATGTTAGGAGACTTTTGTAAGTAAACCTGTTAAAGATTCTGTTCCAGCCAGTTATGAAAATAACAATACACATAAACCAATTTAAAATAACAGTAATGTTAAACAGAAAAACCGGATTGAGAAAACATGATGTTCCAGGAAAGAACCGTGTGTTTTGTCATCTATATTTATTCTTTAAATATATTTATATTTTTTATAGTACAGATTGAATCATTTATACATATAAATACAGCAGTAGTGAAGAACTATAAAGATCTGATTTTTAGAAGTACATGGAGTAGACTTTTACACAGGTATAGAACTCTTTCAGCACATTTTTAAACTTGATTTCTGCTATAGTCGAAAAAGTTGGAAATATTCTTGTATAATTTTATCATAGGCTGCTTTCCCCTCTCGTGAAAGCAAAGACCATTTTAACATAAAACCAAACATGAAACAGTTCTTAATCTTGCCTCCACACACACATTTGACAACATTTGCTCAAATCACACGTATCAGCTATTACAGTGATTCAAGAGAAAAACGTGTTTTCACACAGTGGAATCTCAGTCTGAAAGACAACCCAAATCTCCTCATAAACACAAAATTCTTACTCTTGGGTCACTTCCTCTTTAGGCTGTTTGAGCTCCATCAGTAACTCTTTACCAGTTTCTCCTGCTTTTGAGGCAAAGAGAAGAGCTCCCTGTTTAAAGCCCAGCAGCTTCAAGCTTCTGGCATAATCTGCATATACAGCATGGATCAGTTTATGTAAATGAAGCATTAAGGAAAACACAAATGAATAGCAAACTGGAAAAACTCAGACTTTTTTTTTTTTTTCTTCTTCTTCTTTTCCTCTCCTCGCTTCTTAGCTCTCCCAAGCGGAAAATGCTGAACATTGCTGCCAATTGTGCTAATCCAATATTTTTCAGCAAAAATAATGATAAAAAAGTTGCTTTAAATTCTACTACTGAACGCGCATTAGCATTTCTCATGCAATATGCAGAGTGCTATAAACTAAACCAGATAGATTTCGGATAAGCGTTAAGTACCTACCATAATACTACGTCATAACTTGCAAAAGAAATTAAGAAACTGTAAGGTCATACTACAGGATTTAGTTGGTAATAAAATGTATCTGGAGTTATCTATATGACTTATTAGTGGCTTTTTTTAATTTACAAACTGACGTCAGTGATGACTCCGTAAAAAACAACTAGGTATTATTTAAATACGCATTATTACTTATTGCAGATACCTAAACATAAACGTTAGAGCAGCTATTCAGAGTTTCCAGAACAGCAGATCAGATGTGCAGTCCGTACCGCCCAACACTTTAGATACCTTTTAAAACACTTACTGCATTTTCAGCTCATCTGATCTTCACCTTTAATTTTCTTTGTTTCCACTGTCACAGAAGTGACTCCTTCATAAAGGACTTCAATCACTGAAACAGTATGTTGGTGGATAGAAGGGTTCAACGCGGGAATTTTTCTTCCTGAGGTACAGTGTTTAAAAGACAACTGAACCACAGATTTCATTACACAGGCTGCGGTAATGATTTCCAAGTTCTGCAAAGAACATTTTATCATCTTATTTTCTCGCCTATTTTTTTTTTTTCCCCACTTTTAGTTTGTTTTCCAGTTTCACTGGCCTTACAGAGATCAGGAGGTAGTGTTATGGATTTATGCAAATGGCTCCTTTTCACTTGTTTCCTCATACTTCCTTCAAACTATACAACCTGGAAAATAAAGATAGGAACTCTATTCCTGCACAGACTAGTTCATCTAACACTGGCTCACTGTATACGAGCACACAGATGCAAAACCAGGATTTCAGGAAAAGGATATTTGTGTCATCATTAACTTCAAATGCCCCATACTTCAGACAAGCTTCAACAAATAAAGCCGCTCTATCGAAGTATCTCATACTGTTAAATGAAAAAAAAAAAAAAAAATAATTAGAATAATTTGTTAGGACAGGAAAACAGGAAAGTATGGCAGGACATTGCACCAAAACACTTGCAGATAAGCCTTCTAAAATTTTGCACCTAGCTCTGGAGGGCTCTTCTGCATGGAGGGCTGAACAAGGCTTCTGATCATCGCCAAGGTTAAACAGTGCCACCATGGCACATACTCACGGCCCCACATCACACACTGCTCTCAGTTTCCAATGTTGCTCTGCCTTGCTCTCTGCGCCTTCAGGCTTTGTAGGCCTTGAGGATTCACTACATCAGGACAGGGCTGCTTCCCTGATGGCAGTGAACACTGTATCCTGCTCCCAGGCAGGACAGAGAACAGGTCACACCCTTCCCACGTACTGCCTCCTGCACCTCTGGCACCCGTTACTCTGGCACTGCCCTCTCCCCAGGCTTCTCACATCCCCCCCTTCCTCCTCGCGCTCAAGGAACTGACATTTGATGCAAAATTTTTGAAGGGTCAAGGCTCAACTTACTCAGAAATAATCACAGCTACTATAAATTGTTACTGCTTGGTCAATGGGTGCAGTAAATTTAAATGCCAATATATTTTCTGAAATTGCAACAAAAACATCAATTCCAGCACACAGAAGTGACACATTGTTGAGGTTAATTAAAGAAAAAAATGCTAAAATAGAAACAAATGTCAGAAATCAAACTGCAGGCCCCCTCCCACCCCCTTGAAATCTGAGTCACAAATGCTTAAATAACAATTTTGGACAAGATAAAATACAGATTGTGCTGTTTCTTCTTTACCTATGCAACATCTCTGCAACTTTCGTAAAGCATCCAAGTGACAAGAGGACAAGAATGGCTTTGGACTTCTGGTTGACTTGTGGCGAGCAAAGGTGATCTACCCAACGCTTTAACACATCAGCACACTCCTCTGAGTTCAAACGAACCTTTAAGAGATGGGAAAGTCAGTTACGAATTCTCAGCTGCCAACTCAAGACAGCATTCTGCTTCTGGTTCATTCTTTTCAGTGAAACACTTTGGGCAGAAGTAAAAGCATCTCAGACTACCCCAAACCCTTGGGGTATACCAATCCCTTGAATGAATACAACATAAAGAAAAAGAAGAAACATATAGACGTTAAAAACTCCACTCTGGACAGTTGATATTTACATCTGATTAACATTATTTTTACCATATGGCTTTATTAAAACCTAAAGTATCAAGAGGTTAGAAATTTTTATCCTTTACTGAAAACTTAAGGACTAAACTTTATTTTTCTTATGAGTGGGATTCACCCATTTAGAAAATCTGAGTATGACTTTTTACATACTTTCTGCAGGAAGCATAACAGAAACTTTACTCGGAGGCACTGAAAGATCACCTTTACTGACTCCTGTCCATTATAATTTGGAGAATTATTGCTTTGCTTTGTCTAGGCTAACGCTTTGCTTTTACTGGAATTACATCTGCATACCAAACCAGAAGTTGACGCAACTTTATGTGGTTGGCGATAACTTTAAAATCAGCATGCATGCTACCTGGAGCTCAGCACAAAGTCATTGCCTAATTATCCACTTCCAGGAGTGGTTTTTTGTAGTTTATTATGAACTCCGTACTGCTGCAGCTACATGCAATTTCACAAACCACCGCTCAAAAATTAAAAAATTGATGATTCCAACCATTTTTAGGCCGCAGTCTTGTCTTTTGATGACCAGAGCAGACTTCTGTATTTCAAAAGGCTAAAGAAGAACCTGTCAACACTGATCGAATGGATCGGCTTGTTATAGCTGAACACATGGAAAGAACTGATGATAATTCAAACTATGTTTCAGTTTTTTAAACTTCGGAGAACTTCAGCACCCTCATCAGACTTCATACCTACATATACCAAGTAGGTAATTTATGCTAGCAAACTGAAAGCTGAGAAATTACATACCTTTGCGAGCCATGCTGCACGATTCCATTCGCCATAGGTTTGCAAGTAGCGACAGGCATCAGCAGCCTTATCGATCAGACACAGTAACTGTACACCCTCTGGAAAATAAAAACCACACAATATAATAAGTTAAGGGAAAAAAAAGAGTTGCTACGTAAGTGTGCGCAGATCATTCAACCCCAGAAAAAGGATCTCTCTCATATCCTTCTTGGCATATTAAGATGTTGAAAAACCCTAACTTCTACCACTTGGCTCTCCACATAACCAGGGTGTCAGTTACCATATCTTTTTCTTGGGCTATAGAGCTTAGAAGGACCTAACAAAGCTCTCATTTATCTTTGTCCTAAATATAAATGACAAGGAGTTCACTTGCTTTCTCATCATAAAGAGATAGTGATCTTTGTAGGTCAAATAAACAGATTTCAAAAAGAACCCTTTGTTTTAATTTAATGCTGTCCATAGTGTAATTATTAACAGTGAAGTCTTAATTGTCCACAGAGTGGAAAGTATTTTTTTTCCAGGCAATTACAGACATTTGTACTTTCTCTGCATGCCTTTGAATATTTCAGTCAATCATCATATCATGAATATCTCTTGCATTAAGCAAAATTAACCTGTATGTGTAAGAAAACACACTTTTAGAAACAAGTTCTGAAATGAAAAGGAAAGTCCATATTTCAGCTTCAGTTATAAGAAACCATTTTTTAATTAATTCTGTAGTTAGGAAAGTGGAAAACACATAGCTTTGTGCGCTCAGCCTCTTTTCATGCAAACAATTGTTAGAGAATTGCTCCAGAAATACATTTTCCAATGAAAATGAGTCTAAAGAAGTTGAACTTTATAACTGAGTTACTGATAATTTTTGTGTTAACTACACTAGGTAGTGCATATTATAACATATGCTACACGTAAGATCTGTCACAAGAGGACTTTCTCCTCTTCCATCTCCATCAGCAGCCTTAATAATGATTAGAATTACTAGTTTATAAGCAAACAGAAAATTCAAGTCACATTATACCTGCGAGCTTTCCATTGGCGATCATGTTGGTTGCTACCAGTTTAATGGTACTTTGAGATGGACCTGATGAGGTGACAGTTGTGACCAAGCAAGCTTTGAGCGAATCACAGTAATAATGCACGTTCTCTGAACTTGTTTCTAACAATAGCTGCACTGCTCTGTCAGTCTGGCAAGAGAAAAAAAAAAAAAAAACAGTACAACTTTGACCACAACATACTCACTTTTAAACAAAAGTCTTTATATTTTTACCCTTTTTAAGACACGGAACAAATAACAATGAAAGTTATTCTAAAACAGACCACAACGATATTTACCAGCATAGTAATAATTAAGATCCTATTTCAATAAAGCATCCTTAGTAAGGCTGGCATTTAAACACACATCACGATTATAATGTTTAATCACAGACTAACACTTCTAGAAGAGGCCAACGAAAAATTTAATTCAGAATATTTATTTCCTTGTTTACACAATCTTTTGCAGAGTTATAAAATGAAGAGAAGCATTTTTATGATTCTATGGTGATTTAAAATAAGCAGAGAAGAAACAAAATTGTAAAGATGCAGAAACCGGCCAGGATGTCAAGGACTGATTTAATACTTGGTATTTTAAAACAAAGGTAGAGTTCATCCATTCATATTGTTAGCTGCAGCTGAGCACCTAACCAGTGGGGCTCATTACACTGGCTGCAGACACCTGTCTCCGAATTGAATGAATGACTGCAGGCATGTCATCGCTGCCTCTTACTAAAATGAGGTGCCTAACTTTTAGAGAGGTCAATTCAGTGAGGTCAATCAAGCTGATGGCTTAGATAATTACCGAAAATAATGAAAAATCACATTAAATACATATTAAAATACAGCGATTCAATAAACTAGTATTTTTTTTAACTTCTATAAACTGGTATTTTACTCAGACCATCTTAAGACTAAACATTTCTGGCATCTTTTACTCATAACATTTGTTGACATGCCCAAATGCATAGTAGCATAGAAATCACCGAAGTTCGAGCTAGTAACACAAAAGCTATTTTTGGAAATGCAGCACGACCGCATTAGGACGGAACTGCTCGTGATATGTACTGTACAAATGCCACAGTATTCTTATCAGGGTCTCAGTGAGCAGCTCAGTACAGCGCCTCACTGCTCAGAGCAGATCTGCCAGAAGCTTAGGCACATCCTTTGTTATCTAAAATGAGAGCACTAGGTGCAGACTGAGTTATCCCAAAGATGTTAAGTTTTAGTTATTTCTGTGAAACTCAAAATGTAATTTTTCTTTTCCAGTCACAAGATAGAAAGATTTTTACAGGTTTCCTATGAGAATGAAGTAGTCTGAAGCAGGTAATACCAAACATTACCATATACCATGTCATTACATGGAGTCTGCAGTGTAATAACATACAAACACAGCAAAAACTATCCACTGCGTGAACAGAAGTATGAAACAACACATACGAGTTAAGCAAAACTTTACTTGACTAGGATACATACATAAAACGGACAGAGAAGAAGAATAAAAAATTCAAATATTACCCACAAACCTGGCCCAAGAGAAGAAGCTGATCAGCACATTTCCTGGTATGATCATACGTTGATCTCTTCACTTCCTGGAGATTTACCCTTTCAAGTTGGAATTTCTGCATGAAGAAGGAAAAATATTTTAAATGTAAGAGTACCATAAGAAATAAATCAAAGCCTTTAAAAGATATGGAAGCATTTTGAGAGTTTTTGGAACACCCCCTATTTTTAAGTAATAGGGAGTGATTTAATCCAGAGTGGTGTATTACTAATAAAAGTGAAATATGTCTAGTGAAAAGCTATAAAATAATAAGGTTACAACGCTGAGCGTTTATTGTGCTGAGGACATTCTTATTAAATATATTTTTGAACTCCTTGAAATACCTGGAAGTAATAATTTTCACACAGTATGTCATAGCATATATCCAAGGGATTAACCAACTGTTCTTGAAGGACAGCTGTGTCTGTTGGTTTTGCAGGCTTTTCCTGGGATAAGCTGTGCAAATAGTGGGCAGCAATAGTCCAGAAATGTAGTTCCGATTCATCCCCATACAGTCTGAGAAGACAGAAAGCGGGATGTGAAAGACGTTTGTATTTTTTCACGTCACATGAAAATATTGCACATTTAAAATATCTTTTTACAAAGACCACGCATTACTGCGGGCACCACAAGTACTTTTAATTACCAGTGGGACAAACTACAAGAAAAGATTAAGGAATGGCAGTAAGCAAGCTAAATAAATTGGCCAGAAGATGGTAACAATAGCAATTAAACTCAGTAACTGTTCAACATATAAATATGTGGAAATTGATTTTATTATTATTTTTACACTATATTTACACTATTAATATTACTATATTTACACTAATATCCTCTTTCAACTACAAGAAAAGTTACTTTCAACTACAAGAAAGTTACTAAGTTGAAAAACACCTCTGAATATAGAGAGACTAAAATTAGCTACAGTTTTAGCTAGGCCACCACCACATAACAAATATGTTTGAAATAAAAAACAGGCCTTCCCTTGTTTGCATGTAATCTATTGTGTGCTGTGAAGTTCTGAATTCCATTTTTGGGCATTGGGCAACCAAATACAATGTAGTTAGCAGAAGAACTGCATTTATGCAAGTACCACCAAGACTGAAGAAAGTTCTCTATACCCATCAAACAAACAAAACTGTTTCAGTAAGGTAACATTTCCATTCTCAGTCCTGAAAACACTCTAATATGTAGGTAACAAAGTACTTTAGGAATTGTGCTGAATTAAAGGACAATTAGTTGAGTACTTAAAATTCAACACATTCGAATGCATTAATAGGATCAAGATTTTATTAGGAAACCTTTGATATAGTTATCTGAATCTCTACTACCTGGCAACCAGGAGACATCTTTGCAGGAGAGTAAAATCCGGATCAAGCAAAAGTTTCTTTATGTCACTGCAAAAAGAGAAAGCCATAAATAATTTGTAAAATACTGTGCGAATTTTTTGGTTTGTTTTTGAACACAAACAGGATATATCACCTACAAATTAAAAACAATCAAAACAAGAAACACAAAATTTCTCTTCTGAACTGAAAAAAAATGCATCTATCAAAACAATTACAACAGGAAGTATACCTAATTTCAAATATAATGGATCTCAAGGAGCACATCACTCTACCAGTTTAAATACAAGTAGTGAGTCTGTCAAGAACCCCTTCTTCTTGTAATAAAGGGAACAACCACAAGGGTGTAGACGAAGCTATAAATTAGTCTGTAGTGATTCCACAAATTACAAGATTCGTTCAATTACAAATAATTTTGCAACTACGTAGTGTCATAGCAAAGAGGTCCACATGCATAAATTTAGGTTTTCTACACGTGTTTCAGACTGGATAAAAATACTCTGTTATCTCTTCCATCCTACTAAATGAAAGAGGGAAAACGGAAAAACTTCTGCTGACTAGCTTCAAATATAATTTTCATAGTTTAAATGGAATGTCAAAATCTGGACAAACATCAAAGAACCATACATCACCGAGAAGTATTGCCCAAAAAAATTACAAATGCTCACTGGTCCATTACAAATTATACACTAACCCTAATCAGCATCTTTAGATCTCTAGTTGTTAGTCACTATTAAGTCCATGTTAAAAATTTCAATACTGACTTCCATCAGACTTTATATAGTCAGAACAGTACATTTTGACTGAAGAGTCAGTATTTAACCAACTATTTTGAGACAGTTTGATTATTTAAAAAAATATTTTTGACATTGTATCATGGTTAATTTTTAATTAGAAAAAATAGAAATAAAGATGTAAAATCTTCAATAAAATGAATAAAGCATCACCCTTAGGAATTACATGAAAATAAAAATTAACTGTGTTTAAAATAAAAGCTGTTACTACTCAAGCCTATCTTTAGAGAGGCAAAAAATTCTTTCTTCATTAAGTTGTGAACTGACACAAATTTCAGGTTTTTTGCCTTCTCTGAATTCACTAGCTTACTCAAATATCAGTAGAAAAATTCTTACTTGGACAATGAATTCAACTGCTCTTGAAGAAGGTTTTTAATATTTTCATTCTCTGGATAATCACTGGATTTAAAAAAAAAAAAAAGAAAAAAAAAAAGGAAACGGTTTTGTGTATTACCAAAATGACAGAATTCCCTGAAATGGAAGAGCACTACTGGTAGTAGAAAAACACAAGAACAGATATAGAAACAATCTTTCCTATGGTAAGCCATTCATACAAAATTCTTTGTCTAGTTACTAGTTCCAAAATAGTAACGAAAGACTGGTTTTGCTTTCTCTCAACCTCAGTCAGTGCCACCAATCCTTCCTATCACTTTTTTCTTTTATTCATTAACCTTGAAATGAACAAAAAATGACAATGCCTAGCCCATTATTATGTGACCACCAACAGTGCACAACCACAATAAAGGATACAGAAAGGTGCTCCCAGTGTCATGTGAAGTATGGCTCGCTAGAAGTAAAGACATGCCCATTAGGCTATCGTTAGAAGATCAATTTCAATTAAACTTTAGGAACCAACTCTGACTATTCTTATTTTAACTTCTTGAACAAAGAGAACACACAGAGTTGTCCTCTGAAGTAATATAACCTGTAAATGACATAAAAATATTGCCAGTACCTTAAAGTAAACAGGGGTTTTCAATAGCCAAGAGCTACAGAAAGTCAAAAGAAATAAAATACTTCACCTTAAAGCTTTTTCTATTTATTACTTTTAGTAATAAATAGAGAAGCTATTATCTTTTTGACTGTCCCAAAGACTGAGGAAACTTATATATCTAACAGTTATTTGCATAGACTAATAAAAGGTCTAGGATTTAAAAAAAAAAATTACATAAAGATATATATTTCTCCTTACGTGTTTATAATATCTAGAGAATATTTCTCATTCCACGGCTGATGCAACAAGAATGCTTTTAAAGCTAATGAAGCCCTTGGAACAAGCAGATAGGGACACCATGCAGGTTCTGAAACAAAAGGAAAAGATTCATTGTGAGTAGCTAATGTGCAATAATACTCTGTTCAGTAACCATAAAATGTATCACCTTGTTTGCAAGCACCAGAAGAAAAATCATAAATCACGGCCTTTTCATATACACAGCATGGGTTACCAGACATAAAAGCTTATCTTTCCACTCAAGCAAAAACATTTCATAGAAGGTACAGGGTTATCAACCATGCCCAAATGAGAATTTCAGGACATTCTATATTGAATTTAGCCATAGGCTCCTGGAATACACTACAGTGGCATTAAGTAGAGCTGTACATGATGATTATTGGTACTACAAGGACATACGGGGAAATAGGTACAGCTATACCAAAATGTACCACAATGGATGTTTTAGTTTTCCTTTGCAATCATAGTTTCTACAGTATAATACAAGGATTAATATCCATCACCCCAAAGGGATGTTGTAAAGTTTAACACATGCCTATATTTGCAAAGAAATAAGATGAAAATTATAGTACGATCTGTTGTCATACAAATTTAAAAGTCAGTAAGTCTGCATTCAGTACAAGGTTTGGATGACATGCAGTAAATGCTACCCAGTGGCTTAGGAGTAAAACAAGCACCAGCCAGCTACATCATTAAATATCCAGCGATTCCCTGCACTGAACGATGAAGGAATCTTGTAAATGTGATGTTGTAATTACAAGATTATCACAGTGTAGAGGCAGAAGGACAGCTAAATCACAGGCACCTTAACCCTGGCGTATCCTAATTTCAGTCTGCTTGGTTTTGGAACATTCATTTGATAGTAAAAATAGCTGCAATAAAATATGTTTTTCCTTAAACAGCCCACACCACAGCTCCTGACATCCCAATGTTGCTTATTAAATATGTCTTAGTCAGAATCCACATTTTTAAGGGGTCAGAATCCACATTTTTAAGGGAACCGTATAAGTAAAGGCAGGATTGACCAAAGAGATCAAAACAAAAGTACTTACATTTGGAACACTTGTAATGAAATAAAAATAATAATAAAAAAAGCTTCATTAACTATTGAAATAGTTAAATATTTAAATTCCCTTCTTAAACATACAGCAAAAAAAGTGAAAGAACACCAACACTGCTATTTTAGAGTTCAGTGGGAAAGATGCTTTGAAGAGCAATGAATCGGTCTACAAACTGCCTTTGATATCTGGAAATATCAGAAAAGACATTTTCATCCATTAATAAATGTTTCAAAATCATGTAATGAATTTCAGTGGTATAGGCACTCATACCCAACTGATGTGCAGATGCTTTTTAGGCCAACTTGCTAGACATCTGTACAAAAAGCTCTTATTTTGCTAATTTATATCCCAATTAAGATAGTAAAAAGTACAGTTTATTTATAAGGTTAAACTTGTATAAAAAAACCCACCGATATGCCCTAAGCCTAGAAAATTTATCTGCATCTATGAAAATCGCTATAGGGACACCAAATCCCCTACATACAACAATTCTCTGTTCTAATAGAAATGCTGAACATTTTTATGGTCCACTTTCAAAACAAAATATCTAGCAGTTGATCGCAAAAAGGAAATCAACATACCTATTAAGTCCTGTTCATCCATTCTGAAACACGATGGTTTCATGGACAACTCTAGAACTCGAATGCACCCATCATCTGACGCCAAGACCACTTTGTCTGAAGTGCACCAGTCCACATCCAGGATTCGGAAGTTGACGTTTCTTCCACTTCTTAAACTGCTCACCATTTGTACCTTGAAAAGTTGAGTTATTTTTCATTTTTAGTAGGCTCTCCATCACACGGTGCAAGACTCTGTCACATGCCCATGAGGCATACCAGAAAATTTGCAATAAAAGGTGAAGTAAGTTAATCATAAATCATTTTAATGATGGTCTTTTCTGGAGAGTAGGGAATTTAGAAACCTTGCAGTAGGGCACATGGTTGCCCTGAAACAATACTTTTTCCCCATTGAGAGCTGAGTAAAGATCCTTTTGAGCACAGCTGTACAGCTGCCTTTTTGTTACCTTTTCTGACATAAAATTTCCATCGTAAACTGGTGGAAATTTACATTCCCTCTTTAATTCTAATCCCTGATCTATCATATGAGCCTCAAGGCGGAAGTGAGGTTCTTATTAATTAACTCATGCTCTTCATTAACACCTACTATCTTGATAAATACCGAACTTGTCTAGAAATACATTTAGACACACTATTACCATAACATTATGGGACACACAGATAAACAAACCCTTCTAAGCCGCACTTTTAACCAGTTAGACATTTCGTAACCCTTCTGTAGCATTACAGAACATTACAATTGTTAACATAAGGAATTACTAACAAAACCTCCATTGCAATCAACATTCCACTGTTTCCTTTCACTTGTTCTAGAGCAAAGCATGGAGTTAGAGAGATGTAAGATGCAACAGCTCTAGAGCACGATTACTCTTAGCACTGAGAGAATTAGAGAAAAATGAGGAAATACTGGATAACTGGTTGTAGGCAAAGGTGAAGTTCTAAGGAATGGATTACATAGATAACAGGATTCATGGGATAATATTCTACTCTGCCTACATAACTGATGGTTGTTGGTCGTGTCTGCTGTCCAACTCTTATCATCAATGGAGAGTTTCATATTGCTCAAATTAACTGTCTGAGTTTAGAACTGGTGCTCACTACAAACTACACAGAAAAAAAAGAAAATTCTTGTTCCATACCCTCATAACCTGAACTTCTCCAGGGGCTAAGTTAAAACAGTACAATTATCTTTCCTTCCCCATGGTACTATAATCCCCTGAAAGACCTGTGAAGCAAACCCCAGATGATTTGTGAACATTACTACAGAATTTTTGAATAAGATGAGAAGCTAGACAACGTTAATAAACAAGTGTCTAGATTTTGGGTATTCCCTAACAAATTAAATCCCTGCACTGAAGAATACATGCTCTTGAATATGCACAGATGTTAAGAACTTGTAGTAAAAATACTCTCTTGTCCACAGATTGAATTCTAAGATTGAAGACTCCCCCTTAAATTTTCAACATCTGCCTCAAAAACATTACAAGAGAATGACAAAGAGCATCTAGGAGACACTGTCAGCTTTATGAGTGAAAGGTACTTTTCATTGATGACAGCTTAAAAATGATTTATAGGAACTAAAAGCCTTCTGAGAAAAGGCATATAACTTTATTATACAAATGTCAGAAAGAAATCATGACTAAGTAAAACTTAATGCCTGACTCGTCCTAATTTTCAGAAGTAATATGTGTATTTTGCAAAGAAGCACATATCAAAACAACAGACACTGACCTCTTTTGAATCCCAAATTTCTGCTCCATCATTGTACATTGCAAGAAGTTTTTGATTTCCTTTCCCTGGGGCAAAACGTATCTTTTTCACCCAGCTTCGGTGTGTAGGAATCCCCCTAAGAAAAGAAAAGCACAAGATTAGTATCAATCCTTCTATACTTAATACTGTGGGCAGTTAAATCCTTTCCATGAACGTTGCAGAAACACAAAAGATGAAACGTGGAGGACTGTAACACAGTAGGCATTTTCTGAAATTTTATTTCAACATATTTCCGTTTTTCTCCCCAAACTCCACAGATGACCTCCTACAAACATGAACAAAAATTAAGGGGGGAAAAACAAAACATTCTAACACTCATTATCTCCAACTTCATTTGCATTCATACCTGGATACTCTAGCTTTCAAATCCCAGAAGTTTAAATTTCCATCAACATCTCCAAGAACCAGGATATCCCCTTTCCAGGCAATACATGTAATGCTACCCATACTTCCCTGGAAATATTGAAGAAGCAGAATAAAATCTTGTGATTAATAGAGCCAAACATAGGAACAAACATTTCACCATTAGTATTTCATTTTTTTTAACTATTATATGAGACGATAGACCAAATTCTGCTCAGTCAAAACAAAACCAATTCTATTGAATACAAGCATTTATCAAGTCAGTCATATTTGCTTCAATACGCTTCAAAAGAAATCTCCTTGTAAGAAATTTTGGGTTTAAAGCAACAGAAATCACTTCTCTGTCTCTTGTTGCAAGGAAAACACCAACATGCCACACGTCATTAAACACAATACTAGCATATACTAATGTAGGAAACAAAAAATAAAATAATTCCTCTTTGTAAGTTCAATTTATCAAAGCCTTCAAGAATAACTAAAAAAAGAAAGATTGTTCTTCCGAGTAACTGGAAAAAACCCAAACGTAAAACTCACAAAAGAGTGCTCTGGCCCACTCAAGTCCTCCTTATGATAAGATAAAATCCATTAACAGCGCATGAGCTTGTTTCAATAGCACCCTCTCTGTCATTCAAGCTTTTTGTATAAGCTTTACTAAAATTCTTAAAAATATGTCATGTAATTTATTCAGAAAGCAAGTCAGGGCCTATGAAGATTCTAACTTGTAAAAAGATCATTTATTTCAACACTGTTTTCCATATAAAAACTATAAAAACTTGAAAAGGCAATTGCTACCGTTTTTGAAGTTGGAACTTTGATTTCATATTTCAAACTACTGCATTAATGACCACTTGCCACTACAATGCATACTCCTGACTTTTTTCTTCTGGCAATCCTAGCTTAGAAAAAAAATTAAAGCATCAATGACCCTGCTCTGGCAGGGTGGTTGGACTAGATGATCTCCAGAGGTTCCTTCCAACCCTATGATTCTATGTTATAGAAAACTGGAACTCACATCAGGAGGAATTCTTGCACTGTCTTTTACTGTGTTTCCTTCTACTGTGAGATGATAAACCTGCCCATCAGCACCTGTAAACACAAAGTGCTCTCTGGCAGAAATGTTCTGGCTCAGCTCCGATTTGCTTTCGGCTTCCTGTAACAAGCTTTAAAGAGAACACAGTGAGACGCAAGAATTTCTTTCTTGAAATTAGAATCGCGAGGCAAATTCTCCCTAACTAATGCACAGAGGCAGCACAAAAATGTGCATTTCCTTCAAAACAATTTACCAGAAACAACATTTAAATCATTTATACACTTGTGGAAACATCTGGGGGCAAATAAGAGCTTTACTTCAAGAAGCAGGTAACTAATGGACTGCTACAGACACACCTGAGAGAAAGAGGTATACTGTGTCTTTCCTTCAGCAGTAAATCAAAGATCCACACCTAAAACCTAAAGGGAGGCCCAGAAAGTTGTTTTCCTGGTATATACTCAAGAATCAAGTCCAAAATACCCTGTTCTATAGAACAAAATGGCACATAGTGGAAAAACATCATCTGATGCAGAACAGCATTAAATCAGAATGAGAAATACCTGATGACAGAAGACTCTACACTGCTGACTTCAGTATCCGATGCAACCGTCTGTCGGGCCATGGCCTCCCGGGCTGCCAACTGCTTCTTCCTCAGGCTTTTTAAGTTATGAGAAGGTGACCACTCCTGTGAAAAATTGTCCAGGAAAAATGGAAGAGACAAATGTTTACTCCTCGAATTTACTGGGGACTTTTCTGTTAGTCATAATGATTTCAATGAAGATTGCTTTCTATGACACCTTCCTCCATCACCCAAGGAGCAAACCAGATTTTTTACACCACTACCTCCTTTTTTCTTGCCTCTGTTTGATGACAGATGAAAACAGAAGAGTGAAAGCATTTATCTGTATCCTACAGATTCAGTAACACTTTGCTGCAAAATTGTTCATGGATTTTTATACTGTCTCAACATATTACATTTAATAAACAGTAAGTAATAGATTTTATTCCTTACCAAAGCAGTTGCTGTAGGGAAGTTTTTAGACATTTCTCTGAGCAGAGTGCATGTTCTGACATCCCAGATCTCCAGTGGTTTGTCTTTAAATACTACAGCTAGATACTGCCTAAAACAAATAAGAATTTACCACATCAAAAGTAATCATTCAATTTTAATTTGAGCATTTTAATTCACATGTGTTGTTCATATCAGCGCTCTGGAAACCCTCAAAAACTAAGAGGAAGCAGAGTAAGTTGATTTGGCTCAAATCCCACTCTGAAGCTTGTGATTTCCTTAAGTTACTGAGGTGCAAAAGAGAGCCTGAAAAAGAGTCCTCCTTCAAAGCTAAAAGAATTAGGAATTTCTGCCAGGTGGTACTGCTCAATTGCTGTAAAGGAGACAAGGGAAGGAATTCAGAGAAAGCAGCAGCACCTCTAATTTAGCCATATTCAGCCCATATCGATGACTGCACAGGATAGCAGAAAGACACACCAAGACTGTAGGTTGGATAGATTTTTTTCTTTATTTACTCCAGACGCATGCCACTCTCCTAATCCAGTGATAAATGAATATAAAATCCCCTTACACTAAAGCACTTGTCACTCATGTCTTCAGACCTTTCATCTGTGGAGCTAGAGGAATAAAACACCTTCAGTCCATCACTTTTCACAGGTTACTTGCAAATACAGAGAGGCTCTGCAGCTCTATGCACTCTTCAACTGCGATAATCTCTATTCAAATGAACTATCCATTCTTGTTCTCACTTAACATTCTAGTCTCTTCATCTAAGTCTGCGGCTGTTCTTAATTTTTAATGTATTAATAAGATCATTATGTGGTTGAACTCTTTCAAATTCTCTGGAACACATACATAGTTCCGAAAATATTCCTATGTGAGCTAGAGAACATTAACTTTTATCCTCCACTGTAAAGAAAAAAACTTTTAAAATTTAGAGACAATGCCTTATTAAGTTCAACACTACGTTAATTTCATTTACCCAGGAAAGCAAAGTGATCTCACAGAGTACTACTGTTATTATTCTTGATACTATGAAGCATAGGGTCCCCTGTCACAGGCCTGATCTCAAAATAAGCAGGATTTGATGGTAAACAATTTGGTTGTTTATCAGCCGACTTCTTATAGCCCCTTCCAGTACTTAATGGGAGCCTACAGGAAAGATGGGGAGGGACTCTCTATCGGGGAGTGGAGTGATAGGATGAGAGGTAACGGTTTTAAACTGAAAGAGGGGAGATTTAGATTAGATATTAGCAAGAAATTCTTTACTCTGAGGGTGTCCAAGGCCAGACTGGGTGAGGCTTTGAGCAGCCTGGTCTAGTGGGAGGTGTCTCCTGCCCAGGGCAGGGGTCTGGAACTAGATGACTTTTAAGGTCCCTTCCAACCCAAACCATTCTATGATTCTATGATTCTCAAACTATACCTCACATCTGGTCTTCCAGTACATAATTATTATAAAGGTGTGAAATACATACTTAGAAAAATTAATAAACATGAAAAATCATCCCACCTTTAATGCCAATCCTCTAGTTTTAAATGAGGTTTAAGTTTCAGAACAGGGAATTAACTCATAACAAAATCAAAGTTGAGAAAAATTGTTCAGCACTTTCATTCTCCCTAATATTATCAAAATGTCCATTCAGTGAACACAATCCTTAAAAGAACTAAAATATTAATGGCTGACCTTGCAATGTGGTTGGATCCTAAAGTGACAAAGTCAATGACAGAAACATCCACAGCTTTTGTACTTTGAACTAATATTCTAGAGTATTTTTTTCCCTGTTGCTGTTGCACATTTTTCTATACTCTCTGGAGTGTTTATTCCTGCAATTTCTATTATTTTTATTAAGTCATGAGGATCTTCACGCAGTACAGTAAAATTTATAAAATTCCCAAGGCTAATCTACTCACTTCAAATGAGACACCTTTATCATTTCAATAGCTGGCTCGTCATTGCCTCGCTCCCCACGAAATGCGATGCTCCTGCCTGCAACACAAAACCCACATGGGCGAAAACAGAAATAGTTACTATACTAAATACAAAGATAGAAACAAACAGTTTAGTTTACAAACTAAAATAGAACATTTCCAAGTAATCTGGCCTATCTTACATTACTCTTGTAATTGTCACAGTTTTAATGCATTTCAAAGGACTAAATATAATGGAAACTTTATGTCTAATGTAATACCTGACTGGCTTCCAGAGCACAACTACTGAAATTGATGCATAATCAGCATTATGTAAATATATAGAGAGAGTTCAAAGAGTTATTATTTTCCACTGAAAGCCAATGAGATATACTCAATTCCCCAAGGAAGAAATTCATGAGTAGATTTCAGGTTTTGTAAGATAAATTAACTCTGCCATAAACTGAAAGTATTTCCATGCTGAAGGACTAACTCATTCTGCACTTAGCAGAGCCATTCTTTCTCTCTGTCTAAAAGAACGGACACAGCTGAAAGGTCCTAAGAATTTATAATCTTATCCCCAACAAAATTTTGACTCACCTCTAGGAAGTGTTGCAGAATTAAAGGCACTATACATATCACTAAAATAAATAATAAAAAACATCAGGGTATCATACCATCTCCCATGCCAATTTCCTTCTCCTTAGCTTTCAAGGAAAATTCAAAGTTTTCAGACTTCTAAATTACTCATCTTATGCCAATTACGTGAACAAATCTAGTTATCAGCAATACTATGTAGAGCTCTCATGTCAGAGGCCAGCCTGCAGGAAACCTTCCAGCTCTGTTTTCTTCACTAGTGATCAAACACCATAGGAATTTTCTTTCTTCTTGTTGTTCAGAAACATAAATGAGAATTTTGTCAAAGTGTTCATGAAGTAAATACAAATCAGCACAGCCTTCCTAAAACTAAGATAGAAAGTTGGGCTAATTAGCGATGGAAGACCCAACGATCAGTGAAGTAGCTGTGCCTTTCTTGTAAGTTTTAGAAGGGGAAAAGTAGCATTTTTTTAAGCAAAACATATGCTAAGGTGTCAGGTATTCACGTTCACTTGGAACGCGGTTGGCTGCAGAAATACTAAACCTTTTATCACTTACATTTATAAATGTTTCAATGCTGATTTACAAGCTGAGTGAAAAATCAAAATACCACTTTACATGAAATTAATTTTACAAAGTATGTATCTTCTGTTTTGATTTTAAACAAATGAACAAAAGACATTATCAGAAAAAAAGCTAAAATATTTTTATGTTAAAAGAATAGCCTCTTTATGCAGCACCTGTAAATACAAAAATTGAGTCTTTTCCATAAGCTTAAAAAAATAACTAAAAAAAAAAAAAAATCACTTATGCTACATAAAGCAATCCAGAATTAGCCACGTGTTAAAAGACTTAGGCTCTTCAATTAGAAACTAAATGGCTCCAGGTTTTCCCATTCTAAAATAATTTAAAACTATTGAAGTGCTTCCTATTTTGGGCTGTCTAGTCTTCCAAATTATACCTCCTGGTACTGTGCAAATACAGAACTCGATCACAAATATATTTGTCATCCATTATAAGCCTGGAGTGGTTGAAAAAGACAATCTGACTCTTTTGCTATCAACTGTATATTTTAAAAAGTTATTTATTTTTTAACCCTTCCAATTCTTCATAAAAATATCCTGTTTTATTAAAATATGCTTTTTACATTCATACACTCAAATTCTGGCCACGCGCCTGGCCTACCTTGAAGTATTATCTGCTGCTGATAGAAACCACAATAAATGGTTCAACACTAGTTCAGGTGCACATGGAACTATAGACTATGACAAAACACATTTGGAAATATATTCATTTTGTGACCAAAATACACCACTACTACCCATGCTGCATGAATGCTTCTAAACCTCCTGCTGACACATATTCGTTCTTTTAAGAAGTCCAAGCCACAGACACCTTTGCAAAGGTGGCGTTTAAAGTCTGTAGTGCACCAGATGGAAAACATGTGGCTTCACAAGGACAGAAGAACAGAACCAGTTAAAATTCCTACTTATTATTTTATTTTATCATGACAACAGAAGGAAAAAAAAGAAGTAGTAAGAACTTGAACTTAATGTTTGTCACTCCCCAGCAAATCTGTCAGCCACTCGTAGAGGTTTCTCAGGAAATACTAACCTGTTGGTAGGTCCACCAGCTGCAGCTCATTCCTTACCAGCCCCAGATTGTTAGGTGTTGATGTGGCAAAGGAAATAAACCCAGTCAAGCTTATCCATTCAATTCCCCTGTCATCAGAAGAGAGTACATGGAGCACATTAGGCTGAAATATTCAAATGGCTAGAAAATAGCCTGGACTAAAGCACAATAAATTTTTTTTCATGCATATTCTTCAATTTGAAAAAAGCACAGAAGTAATTTTCTACATCTTATGGAAGCACTATATTTAAGCATAAAAAGAAGCTACGCATTTACAACTATAATGTAAATATAAAGTTACCAAATTAAATTAAAGAACAGCTTTCTTTTCAGACGGCACCAGTTCTTGTTTGGTTAAAACAAAAATTTCAGTTAGAAACATTGGTAACTTCTGCAAAAATCCCTCACGGATATTCAGCACTAGAGTGGACTAAAATCACTGCTCTCATTAAATCAGTGATTTACCAGATGGGAAGAGCAATCAAGTAACACAAATTTGCCAGCATAAAGAAAGAGAAAAATATTTGTATGGATAGCAAGGTGGGGAGATGCGATTCTTCCAGTCTAGTGAGACGAGAAACAAAGATGATAAAATAAGAGAGGCCCTGAAGAGATTTCAAAACTTATGATAAAAGAACCAGAAACCTGATTTATTTATTTTTTGCTCTTTTAGATCACGCCAAGGCAGCCACAAACCAAATTATCTTGAAACATTGCAAGGATGGAAAGTTAAACTGTATCTAACATACAGTCAGCACCTATGGATTCTGAGCAAACTCCTGAGGTATACCACAGGCCACAAAAGGACAGAAAGCAGCACTAGGTGGTACCGTTCCAAAACGAGATAGTCCTCCCCGTCCCCATTTCCCACACAGACTTTGTGCCAGCAAAAATAGTGGTGTGCTTTATCTGTGAAATAAATCTAAGAACTAATCTAAAAGAAAATTGAGACTGTTCTAATACATATGCCCAAGTTCATTTTAACACAATAAAAGGATTTTGATTTTCCTCAAATCCCTCAAACACAGATTAATTAAGAACTATTCCCAGCACAACTAAGTCTCCTGTTACATCAACTGTAAAATCATAGTCTGTCTTGCAAGGACATATGCAAAATATGAGAAAGATAAATAACAGCGTTTATGATTTACTGTCAGTAAATCCAACTCACACTGTATTAAGTACAAGTTTCCTAAATGCAACGTAGACGGGTGAAAGCAAAAAGCACTCCCTTAATGTTCTGCACATACAAGTTACCACCATGTTTATTTTTTAGTTCAACCTTTAAAAAAATGGGAAACTTTATTCTTATGTCCTCAAGTAAAGTTAAAAATTCAGGACCCAGACCTTTTCCCACCAGGACCTACGAAAGTTCAACCAATAACTTCAATCAAAATGCACAGTATTCAATTATTAATTGAAACGTTACAGGAATGATTGAATAGAAATCTACAATTGTAATAATGTGCGACATTGCAAGTCTCCGAAGGGTCGTAAATGCAGGGAGCTTTCTGAAATGGAAGAAATATGAGTTCTGACACCTTTCTGTTTTTCATCTATTATTCTACTGTGTTTTTTGGAAAAAGTCCAGAATTCTCATAATGCATTGTTATAGCCAGTAGTTATTCACTATTCTTGTCCAAAGACCTGAGGCATTTCCTATACTTCTTTCATCAGCTCAGGTTTAACAGGACAAGTCCTTTTTCTTCGCTGCCGGCTGGCCATCTGTCAATACCAATAAAAATCTACAGAAGCCCAAGACGCTCATAATCAAAAGGAAACCTTAGCTTACTAACTGCTTGCACCTGAAACAATGTTATTTTTATTATTGTCATACATGTAAATTGAGAATCTGAAGACAGTGGTTCAAGATTTAATGAAGGAAACAAGTGATGTCTTCCCTACTGAAATACCTCCATTTGCACAATTTCCTAATAAAAGACAACTTTGTCTACTCGAATTAAGGGTTACATGCAGCTGTAAACTATTTCTCAGACTAGGTCCACTCTTTCAAAGTATGAAGTTCAGGGATTCTATACATCCAACTTGTCTCAGGGGTAAGATTCAGTTGTTTTGATTAATGTTTCCAATGCAAACAAATTACAGAGCGTACTGAAGTGGAAAAAAACACAAATTACTTTTCCAGTTGGGAATGGACTGTTGTGACTTTATGACAAGGCAGCTGCTACTAAAACCAATTATAAGAATTATAAGAAAAGGAGAAATTGGAAATAAAACCATGTCTTAAAGAAGACTATTAAAATCTCAACCATATTATCAAAACACAATCTCAGCCTTAGATTTTAATATTTAAAAAGAATCTTCCTTGTACTTCAGAAGTATTTGTATGGTCTACATGTCCAAAGTGAACGTCAGAAACGGAACAAGTTTTTCCTTTTTAAGAAGAGGAAGGTTAAGAAAAAGAAATTAGAATTGAGTGCTGAACATGGGACATCTGAGATAATTGTACATCCTGTAATGGAGACTTCAGGATTCAATTCCGAAGACTGAGGATTTCATTGCAAGACTGCTTACGCTTGTCAGGCAACGTGTATTTAATAACGCACAGAAATAAATCTAGCACACCAAGACCTGCATGACAGAAGCTGTAGGTATTTTTCATTCATCTTTCTCTACGCGAGGAAAGTTTTTTTTGAAGGAGGTGATGAACGTTTGCAAAGCAGCTTCCCAAAGGGGAGTCAGCTTATATTCAGCTGCTAAAACTTGCATGTAATGCAGTAATTCCCCAGTTTTGCCTGCAGGCCATACACATTCGTGTTACCGTCAGTGAGATTTTAATTTTAAAAATTAAAGCTGTTGCAACCTTGAACTTGCTAAACTTCAGCAAAAAAAGAATGAGAAGGAGAGCTCTAGTCACAGTTATCTATCAGAATAAGCAACAGTAGCAGTGAAAGGCATCGCACCACTTTCACTGAACTAGAAGTCACATCGCAGGCATTTTATTTACGTCTTGAATATCTTCTCTTCTGCGTTGCAGATGCATTGTCACTTCCTACCTTACCAGCTTAGATTGCTCCACTTAGAAGACGGAACAGGTATCAGGCTTAGTTATTTCATGGTTCTTCTAATTCCTCTTAGTAATAAGAATTAATTTTATTTCTTTGTATCCTGAAGGAAGAAAGACTGACCTCCTGCTCACAGGTTCTTTCAGCCAGGACACATGCTATAGTCTCCCTCTGCTTTTTCCCCTCACTTATGCTCCTACCAGTAGCCTGATTGACTTTTCCTTTCTGTGCTCTGAAGCATATCTGCTGCTTCTTGCCTTGGTCTCCTAATAAAAACCAAATAAACCTCAAAGGAAAGGTATTTACTCACATAATTCTAAACAAATAGGGAAATAGCTAAGTAATAATCATGGAAAAAATGAATATTCAAGGTTGCTCAGGAGTATGAACTATAAACAGAGGACAGAAAAACAATTCACCCTACTCGTAATCACAATACAGCACTGCAAAGTCTAAAAATAATATTTAAAAAAAAATAAAAATCAGCACGTGACTACATATGTAGCTTCTAAAAAACAACACTTTAATCTCAAAAAAAAAAAAAAAAGTCAATTGCTAGCACCTAGACAACTCAGTGGCCATTATTTTAGCACAGTTGATTGTAAAGGACAGTTGCCATTCCAAAGACCTTAGTTTTATTACATTCGCTTCTTAAACTGGCACTGAAAACTCTGCTGGCCTTGAGTTACAATTTCAGGGTATCTCAATTACATACTTGAATAATGGTGTTCCCTGAAGGTGTATTTTCAGATAAAACTGAAATAGGGGCATTATCCAATCTACCTACATTTTAGAGGTAAAGTAAGACCTCCCACTGAAAGAAAAACTGTTACACTCCATGAATATTAATTAACAAAAAAAAAATAAAAATCCCTGTGGCTTATTCTACATTGCTTAAAGGATTCCCTTGAACTTCTAAAAACTATGTAGAAAGTCACTCAGACCGTTAAGAGTGGGACTGAGGAAATTAAAACAAATATTTAAAAGACGTACCTAGAGAACAGCACATGACTAAACAAAATCCACAATCATTTTAATTTTGTTCTAAAAATACCATTTGTGCAAGGACAGTTCCTAGAAAGACAATGTATTCTTGAAGTTTTTAAAAAGTGTCAAAACCTTTGCAAAGTGAAAAGTCCAAACTAACAATACGTCTGATAATACACGAAGCCTGAATAAAAGATAAAGAAATATTTTTTTCAAAAGCGTATTTCCTCCTGTCTACCCACCTTCATTTTTCTTGTGTCTTTAATTTGTGAAATGTTAGCGGTGGATAAATATTGAGTCCTCTATTCAGTCTTTAAAATCTTTTAAAGACAAGATTAAAAATTTTGACTTCACTGAAGTCTAGAACTGTCTCAATAGCAATTTCAGCCCCAAGGGAGCAAAGGAAATAAAACTTGGCATACAAAACAGAATTATTTCAAAGGATAAAATCTGTGAGTCACGACAGCTATATAAATAAGACACCGTAATAAAGATTTTTCTGCTAAAAAGACTTCTTCGTACTGTAATATACTAAAAAACCTGGAAGTGGTTGATACACATCCTATATCAGCAGGCACAGATAAAATTCAAATATTTAGTTCAATATGAGCTTCATTCTAATTTTGTCAGTGTGTTACTGCTTGTACATGGCAAAAACATGGTTAGGGCAGACTACTCAGCAGGCAATTTTCGTGAGTGTCATTAACAATGAAACAAGACACCCACATTGCTGGTACAATGTTAGTTAGATGTTTTAGTATTTATCTCCCAGAAGGCTTATAGTAGGAATTAAAATTAAAATCTTACTTGACTTCACAGGAATGGATGCTTAACTCTTTGTGTAAGAGTCCACTTGTAAGATGAAACACCAGGACAGAGCCATTACTTGTACCTATAAAAAGTGATTAAAAAATACATAGATCAGTTTTATTCTTCTCTTCCACACTTTAGTGCAAATGCAGGATTTATCTTTTTTTTTTTCTTTTTTACATGTTACTATTGTATTTTACAATTTTAGAAAAGGTATTTTGATTTCTAGTGCTTAAATCCTGAATATTAAACCCTCCAAGGTTCTCTGCAGCCAGCGAAATCCATTTGGATCAAGACATTTTCCTGAACCTATTTGCAGACCCTGCAGAAAATCTGTTCTTTGTTCTTGCATTTCCACAACATACCCAGTTGCAGGAGAAAGGAATGTTTCTTTTTGTTTTGATTACTCAAGATGAGTAAATGCCTCAAGGAAGAGTATTAACTGTTACCCACCAATAACCCCAGGGGAGAATCATGGGTAGATTTTACCAAATCATTAAAGCAATTCTGCTTTCTCATCCCTGAAATAATGACCTCTTTCAAACTACAAATCAATAACTTAGTGGCTATTAGCTTCAATTAGATCAAATACCTTCCGAAACACTGAAAGTTACAATTTTCTATTAGACACTGGGAGGACTTACTTTTCCTTCTCTTTTTGCTTTATACTTAATTAAATACAACAATGGATACCTAAACAGCCGTTCAGGTACCTTAAGCCTCGAACGCTGCAGACCTTGCTGTAAATGCACTTTGTACCTACCTATTAGTTTCCTAATCTTGACATTTCACCTGTTTAACAGCTACAGATCATATAAAATCAAAACTTACATTTAGTAGCATCACATCATGTAATGATAGCTCGCCTACAATTTAGAGCAGAACTATTGATGGTACTTTTAGCTCAGTAATAATAGGAGTATTAAGAGAACTGCACACATACATACATGTGTTGTTATGGTGTTTTCATTACTAGAGTGAGATTCTCTTTGTAGGCTCCTCCTGCGTAACGTTCACCTTCACAATAGTCCCTCGCCCCATCCAAAAACCTAAGATGGCTCTACAGCACAGGCAACCTTAAGAGTAACAAAAATCTCCCAAGTCTGACTTGTGATGGGCCCAGTCTTGACAGAGCAGCCCACAATCAACTGCTATCTTAAATATATCAAGAGCACGTTTGAACAACCCAAATTAGGAGGTCTAATTTTACAACCTACTACAATCTTTATATTACAGCATCTCTGTGTCTACTATTCCAGTCCGCTGGCTGCAGAGAAAGAGAGCAGCCTGTCTGGGTACACTGTGAAATCCCTGATGTGGTCTGAAAGAGCATGCCAGAAAAATCAGATTTAAACAGGGAGAGCTCAGAGGTAATAATTCAGATGCTCATTGGCAACTATTCTAATATCTAGATGAGTGTAGCCACATTGGTAATAAGACAGAATAGATTCTGGAAAAATAATGTGCTTAAGTGCATTTTTTAGGTGCTTACATGAGAACAAAAGTACAATCTCTATTAAGTTCATTATTTACTTATTTTAGAAATGTGGTTGCTGCAGAAGTTCGTATTTCTTGATATTTAGAAGAACAGCATGTAAAATGCTGAGTGTATCAATGGACCAACATCATAGGAAATGAAAGGATAAATATAAACTTGCCAATATATTGCAGTTTTTCAGGTAGAATGACTTAAACCCAAGGCAGGAAAAAAAGAATCCAAACAGTATTATGGATGCAAACTAATACAAGGGTCACTATTTGTGATTAGTAACACAGGATCAAAAAATAGAATTTTTTCTCTGTTAGTAACTATATTTGTATTTAATCCAGAACATATTCTTTTCAGAGCAACGAATAAACTATTCAAGATACTTACCAACAGCAAGGATTGGCTCATACTGATTAATATTTTTTGTCGTAAGAGGTGGGCACATGCGGATAACAAATGGAGGCAAAGGAAGTCCTGAAAGAAGTCCAGTCAGCAGAAATTTGAGGTGCACTTCTTGCAGAAAATAACTTTTTAATTGCTCTTCTCCAGCAACTGGGCCTTGCCCTGCTAGAAATTAAAGCTCTTGCTAGTATTAAATTTTAACCTGAGATGTTATGGGAAGTTATCAGACACAGGAGTTTATAAAATAAAAATCAGAAATAAACTATCGTATGTATTAGCAACGTGTATTTAAAGAGGCATTGCTTCCTGCTAAACTCTGTATGATAAAAACTTTTTAGAAGACTGCACTTCAGGTAATTTGTCTAATACTAGCTTTTTTTTCCTAATGATAAGAAGGAAAAAAAAAAAAGAGGGAAGGAAGAGGGGAAAAAAAAGTAAGTGCAACTATTCCAGTCTTCTTCCAGAATTCAAGGTAGTTTAAATTGCCTCCATCTGCTTAAGATTACTTTAAAAAAATGGAGGAGTTTTGGCCAAATTCTATTTTAAATTTTTTTTTTTCCTCAGTGACAATGGACTTTGAACATTGGTCCTCAACATAAAATCCTCAAAAAGATTAATTTGATAATTTCTTTAGCAAAGAAAATCATTTTCTTTCAGAATTACTATTTAAATTGCATAGAAAATAATTCTAACACATGTAGTTCTCAAATAAGCTAAGATGTACGATGATTCAAAAATTCTAGAAATGAGTAGCAGTAATACTAGTGAAAGAAATTCTTACCAATCATGTTGTCTAACGAGAGGCCTGGAAGTTTATTTTGGAATGCTCCTACTGGAATTCCACAGAATGAGACTGGGGAATACAAAGGTGATGCACTTGAACTGCTGTAAAAGAAATGAAAACAAGTTCTTAATACAAACTGGATCACCTGTTGACTTCGGTCCTCGATTTTGCTTTTTCCCCAGGTTGCTTTTTCAGGATTCCTACCACTTATTACTTCCAGAACATTTTGAGATCATTCCCCACATCAACTTCCATGAACAACAGTACCAGGAGATAATGCACAGAAAAATGTACAAAATTTAAAACAACCTTCATCTTCCTTACAAAGATATTTGTACATAACAGAAAAAGTGACAGATGCATCCCTTGCTCTGAAGTCTACCTCAGCATTGAATGGAAGCTTTTAAATACGTTGTGTATTAATATGTAGAGCTGTGTTAATGAATACAGCTAAGGAACAATTGTAAATATTTTGACATTTAAGAACAGATTCCCAAACTTAGGAATATAAACTTCTTATATAGCTTCCAGATGACAAAACCCGTAACTGAAGCACGAACATAGGAAACAGGATCGCCGCTGCATATACAAAGCTACAACAGAAACTCAGAGCAATACCTACGTTTACAGTCTTGGGAGATATCTCTGCATCAGGTTTTGGTGTTATTTTTTCCCCAATGACTGTGACTGGGCTCCAGCGCTATCTCCATCTAAAAGGGACCCTGCAGCCTGAGCAATCTTCTCTGGCTGGGCTGAGGACAGGTCTACGTCATAAGCAAAGACCAAAGACTACTGACTGCACCTAGCTGTATGCAAGAATGCTATGTAAGGCATGTACAAAGCCTTTTTTCTTTACAAATCTCACTTTAACAGACTCCGAATTCAAATTTTAATTAAGACCATAAAATCCAGCAAGATCAAGAGCTAATGGAGGAAGACTCCTTCAAAATCCATTAGAGACTCTGTGCCAACTAGAAAAATGCTTTAGTTTCCAGAACAATCCAACCCTGTCCAGAATGCTCCAGGCTCAGTGGTGCTAATATTATTATTACATATTAGTACATTTTTGCTGGTTATAAAATCATGACAAAAATCAATGTTTTAGAAATGACCCTAAGAATCCAAGAAGTAAAACCCAGCAACATACGGATCCTAAACAGCTCTCTTGGATACGCACCAACAAGAATACATCTAACAGTATTTTTGAGAACCCAAAGAATGAAAACATTAAATCATTGATAAGCAACAAAAGGATCTGCGTTGAAAATCTGGTACTTTCAACATCTAAAAGTGTACTAAGAATTCTGAATTTCTTTCATAGCAGTAAGTTATTTATTCCATTCAATAGCACTTCAAAGGTTTATTGCAGCAGAACGACCTTAATACACTGAACGTTTAAAGAACTACACTACTTCATATAGTATTTTTAGAGACTGCTCAAAATCTAAAACTCTAAAGGCTTTGTACATAAAAATATTATGTATACCACCATATTCCAGCCACCTGCTGTGCAGCCTCATATTGCTCTGTGTCAAATTCACACAAATGCAGCAGAAAAAAAACTTTCCCCTACTAAAAACGTAGTCCTTTCCAGACTCATTTTGCAGTCCTTTCATGTGATTGAAAGAGAAAGTCATTCCTGAAGGAAATTATATAGTCTGAAGAAAGCCAAAAGAGAATAAAATGTTCCCCCAAAATAATGTGAATATTCGTTCTTATCTTTTGTTTCCTTACTCCAACTTAGTATGGAATTATTTTTTATAGAAAGAAGAGTAAATAGGGTTCCTTCACTTCCCTAAAGCCAGGGAACTTATCTAGGCGGATGATATATTTTGTTCCTCTTCCTTTCATCCATACACACGTACAGCACGTCACACTACCATACACACAAGGACATCACTGTTGCTTTTAGAATATAACTAAATACTACACGCGACTTGTAAATGTAACAGATCGAAACTTCAATAAGAAAAATAAATCCTATTACCTGTTACGCACATTTCTGCCAGAAATACTGGATTTTAATTCCCAGATCATTACCCTGCCATCACTGACTATGAGAGCTGCAGAATTCTCATTCACGGGGCAACACACCATACTGAAGGGTCGAACTGTTTTTGTTACCCTGATTGCATCGCACTGACTTCTTAAATCATAAATCAGCTCCTGAACTGGGTCTGGATCTGCAACATCAATGTCCCACAGAGGACAAACAATTAGAAGAGAAAAATACAATATGATCAATCAACAGAGGTAAATTTAGATATGACTGAGCTCTTTGGTTGAAATCCACACACTTCCTGTGCATCAATTCGGAAAAATAATCCAAAACTATATAGCATTGATCTTGCTGTATACAACACAGCACTGAACAGTTCTCCAAAATGTAGCTTTTGTCTTTAAAACATCTTATTCTACTTGAATCTTGCAAAATCTAAAAAAATTACAGTTTCATATCTGGGGAGAAAGCGCATCTGCTCTCCACAATCCAAAACTCATTTCGTTTATCGGTAAACCTGGAAGCGAGTAATGTAGCCCACTAGGAATTACTAGCTCACTAGGAATTACCAAACTGCCAGAATGAAACCAACCAACCAAAAATCTAAGAAAAAAAAAAAGATATATAAATCACTTATGTACATTTACAGAACTGTTTTCCCTTCTTTTTTTCCAGTCTCCTCCATTACGTTTAAAAAGCCATTCTTAGTAATGTTTCACAAAAGAGATAAAGGTTTAATAATTTAGATTTTAATGTAAATTCAAGCCGTCGTATTAGCTCTAAAATCAATTCTTCCAAGTGACCAAATGGCTTCCAAAACCTCGTGTTTGCCTGAAAAATACGTTTTTTCTTAAAGATAAAAGGAACAAACCAATCATCTTTTACTTAGAACTTTCTTGTATATGTGACTGTCAAGCCACTTCATAAATAAAGTATTATTTAGTCATAAGAGGACTTCCAGGATATCTTATTTTACACTAAATTTCAGCGAAGTCAAAAACAATTCTGGGAGAATGCAGCATAAAATTAAATTTAAATTTAATGTATAAGAAAAAAAACCACTAGAAGGCCTGTAATTCACCACCCTGTATGAGGCATGATGGTTAATATTGGTGTTAAAGTAATAATTAAAATGCCTCAAAGTTTATTTCTGGACATTTTTGACACAAAACTTACCTGGCTCTTCATTTGGAGTTCCAGTTATGCTGCAGTTAGGTCTGCGAACTCTTAAAGTTATACAACCATTTTCATGTAGGCAAAATAACCCATCACGTTGAAAACAAGGAATTACCTAGGTAAAGACATACCACCTTACATTGGGTTATCAAAATTTTATCCTTCGCAAAGTACACTGATGTACCCTGATGTATAAGCAAGTCACTAAAAACGTTACCATTAATGTGATGAATTTCTTCACGAATTTCTTTCATGAAGAAATTTCAAGAAATTCTTTCCAATGAATTTCTTCAGCTACAGTACTTTTGATTAAGGAAGTCAATTAATTTGAGAAATTTATTGAAAGTTGTTTGAATTGTTTGCTGGTTTGGGGTTTTTCTTTTTTAAACGTAAATGCACTCATATATATTCTTTTTAGCTACCACTTTTTTTAAAAACAAAAAAGCTTTCTTTTTTGGTATTGGAATTCACGATTCCAAGAGAATAAAGGTGCTTTAATAAGACCTCTAACTAGACTTAGCTGTCTAATTAAGCAAAGGCAGACGCTCAGAGAAATAGTATTAAAATGTGTGTAAGCAGCTTAACCATGAGAGACTGAAGTGTCCTTTTTCCACAGCACCATTTCCATACTGGTAACTTTTGTAACACCACAAAATGAGGTGGGTTTGCTGCAGACTTCAGAAAACTAAATTAAACAAGGTTTGTTTCAGAGGACATTTCTCTCCCTGGTGAGCTAACTTCTTTTCATCCTCTAGAACTAAAACACAGCTATCACTGAGTAATGAACTTATATATGATCTTAATAAACTATTACAATGTTAGAAACCAATCAAAGTTTTCATTACCTGTAGGAAAGGCACGCCTGTTCTTTCAATTGCAATCACACCCACCGTCTGATTCACTTCCAAGTCAAGAATCAAAATTTCTCTGGGATACAATAACAGCATGTAGTTTCTTTTGGAAGGCAAATATGACAACTGAAGACAATCGTTGAGCGTTACAGATTCAGCACTGTAAAACGTCAGATGCAAACAAGTTCAGTATCAACAAATTAAACTTCAAGTTCAAAATAAAATTAACGGTATAAATTTTCCTCCAGCTGCATTTTTTCCATTATTCCCTGTTTTCGTCACTAGGGAACTGCAGATTTCCATTTAATTGCTACAGCAGTGCAAAGCATCACTGACCTTCAAAAGACGCACACGCTGTTGACTTTTGTCTAAATAAGATTATAGAGTAATTTTTAAAATTGTATGTAATTCAAATGGAACAAGTGTAATGTGTAATTCTTGCACATCTGAAATACAAAGCAATTCAATTATGATCAGTACTAGCTGCCATGACATTTAGTGGTATTCATGGGAAATTACCCTTAAACATACTGCTTACTTCAATTTTTATATTATTATGCATATTACTTTATTTTGAAATGAACAGAACTAGCCTATCAAGAATACCAGTCTACAAACTCAAAGAAAGTAGCAAAGAGCAGGATTGTTCCTCATTTTGTTGATTGTTAACGGGAGACTGGCTGCAAAGTAAAGAGGTTCATTAGGCACATGCAATCCAATGAACTGTAACTCACATTGAAGAAAAAGATCCTCATGCTGGGCTCAGGTTTGAAGGTCTCAACTGATTTAATGTATCATCCCTTTGAGGGGTTTTATTTTACTTTAATCTCCTCATTCTACCACACACTAAACCCTCCTTACGCTCTTCTTGCATCTCATACCTTGCTTCAGGAGCATTATTCACCTTTTCTCTGCAATCACTTTGCTGACAGTCTCCTGCTCCTCTTTCCTCAAAGTTTCCCTGAACTAATATAACACCAGATAAACTATTGCTGCTACGATTTTTTTCTCCCCCTTTTCCAATTCTGTTCTTTTCAGGTGTTCTGGATGGAAAAGGGGGGAGAAAAGAGACGACCGTCATACCCTTAGCAATATTCATATAAAACTTCAAATACAATCAGAAGAAGAAAGAAAAAAAAAAATGGTATCTTTGCTGATTTTCTGTTATTACAGAGGATACATAAGGTAGCCGCAGCATAGGTACTGTCTCAGTATTTGCAAACCAGGTATTCTGTCCGATGCAGCACAAATTAGGCACTACAGAACACAAAATGACAACGCCATGCCCTTTAACTTCACACAAAAATTACAATTTCTTAAATGATTACCTGAGGAAGTATCATCAAGTTTTCAATTTAAACACCTTATCAAAACAGAGTATTCTATTTCATATCTGCATTAAATTTTGGTGTCAAGTGCTATCTGAAAATACAGTCTGATTAGTTTGTTCTCAAATTCGCTGGATGCTCAAGAAATACTTTTATTACTCAAATAGAAAGTAGAAAATGAAAAAAAAATTACACCAAAGAAAACGCTCTAGAGAATCTCTTCACAAAAAAAAAACCCACCTCAAAATGCAACAACTTCAGTTTTAATAGGTCAGAAAACAGACAAATGCATAAAATTTAATTTTATTTATACACTATTAACTTAAAAAATGCCTCCTACTGCAGTATCACATAGAACATCAGAATGACAACTCTTCTCAGGTATTTTTATTCTCACAGAATTTTTATTCTCTTCTTATACCCCATCTCATTCCACAATTGCAATGAATTCTGTTAACCCATTTTCACCTTCCCCCCCCCCCCCCCCCAAGAAAGATGTTTCTGAATTTACACTTGCATGAAAATCTGTTAGAGAAGGGAGAACATTATGTCATTAACTTATGTAAAACAGGCTGGGATGATATAGCTTTTTATGAACAGAACGGGATGAATGACTGCCAATAGTATATCCTTCCATAATGTCCTCAACACAGGACATCCAACAATCTGCCTACCCCAATAAATTTTCTCTTTTAAAATTAATTATCTTACAGACTTTAATGTAATTACTTCTATAAAATGTACAGATACACAAAGCATTATCTGAGAATAAATGCTTGCAACCTACCTTGGTTTTTCATTACTGATTAAGATTTTCACTTTGTCAAGGGCTTTTTTGGCCCCTGTGGCAGCAGCCAGCTTGTTGTGCGAAGGACTGGAATGGGGACTAGAGATGTAAACTTTCTTCCCTGAGCTGGCAGGAGCTTTGGAAGGAGAGAAGTCGGAGATGAACACTATTCCTTCACTGGTGAGCACTGTACCAAGAAAAACAACTTTTAGTAGAGCAAAATACAATCTGCAATTTGATTCTGCTGTTCCATTTTAACGAAATTCTGGTGCGGAGAAATGCTAATAACTTTAATAGTACTGTATTAGGCAGAAAACTCATAGTTCTAGACAACATGCACCTTCTACTGAAAGAACTGCAGATCATAGAATCATAGAATTGCCTAGGTTGGAAGGGAACTTTCAGATCACCTAGTCCAACAATTAGTTAGATTCACAAAACTCAATTTTTCAAAATTAAGTCTATACTAAAACATTACTGTGGGGATTACTGGCAGAAATCTCTTGTTTCTTCGTTACGGTTACTCTCTCTCAACTATTTTTCTTTAAGCTTCGCAATGCAAATAGAAGGCAGGGTTGCCTACATTGGCTATATCCCCAGTTTTTATTCTCATGCAGAGCATGGCTCAAAGAATCCTTAACTCATATTATTTATGTTGCAGCATAAAGATTCGGCTAAGCTGTAAAGATGTAGCTAAGATTTTACTACATGTTTATACAACTTTAGGTTGAATAGTACAGCAGATAAAAAAAAGACAACTAAAAAGACTGGAAACTGCACTGTCTCATTATAGAACAGGAATGATCAAGCTAAATTAAAGAATAAAATGTTGACTCTCTTATTTCTCTTAGTTTCTTTCTGCTAAAATGTCAATAAATCTGCACTAGATCCCCTTTGACATCTGAGTTGCTTCTGAAACTGAAGCTCACACTCTATTCCTTTAAAAAAAAAAAATCCTTTCTGTTGAAGATACCGTTTATTCTTGGTCTACTCATCTCACTGGATTCTCCCTCAGCATCCGTCCTTTTGTAGCTTTTTATGTCAGTTTAACAGGGCTCTCCATACTTGGCTTCCTCCGGCTCCCTATCTACACGCTCTCCACTTTCTTCATAAAGTCTCAAATGTTTAGTTTCAGATCTCTAACTTCCCATGCATACTTTTCCCCCCCTCTCACTCAATAGCATCTTATTTTAGAAGATTCCACGTTGGCCAAAGACTCCCCTGTCTTTTTAAGATGACTTCTTGGAATTAATGACATTATTCTCTCCAATTCATTACTTTAATTTCAATATTAACATTTTACTTAAACATTTTTCTTGATCAAACATATTCACAACACATTTTATACATGCAAACTTACAAGCTAAGTGTGATGGATCAAAGGGGTCAAATGAAAAAGACAGAATATTTTCCGCGTAACTTTTCTTCCAAAGTTTGGTGCCTGTGTCCGCATTCCACAGTACGATATAGTTAGGTGGATGAACAGCAAGCAGTAAATCTCTAGAAGCATCTTGATTCCACAACCACTGCATGTCTGTCAAAAGAAAGAAGGAACAACAAACAGTGAAATTATTTTTTTTTAAAAAGTTTGCTCAATTTAAAAACTATTTTTCTTCTGCAATACCTCATCTTTAAAGAAATGAGTAGTGACTTGTTAGTAACAAGATGTTTCTATTTCACAATTCTAAAAAATAAGTCCCTTTTACAGTCTGAATTTATGTTTTTAACAAGCAGCAATACACTGGGTTACACATGTCCACGCACATGCACACAACGCACCATCTGATCTGACGAAGTCAGAACTTTTCATCCGTGAATTCCTACCTGAAATAACATACTGTGTTGTACAGAATCCCTGCAGAGTCAAAATGAAAAGAATCATACAGCATCCCAATTAATATTTGGGATGACACCATGAACCATACACCCTCCCAAATTAATACTTGAGCTGGTATCAGTATTGGACCAGTATTTGGAAACAAAACAAACGTCTTCTTCACTTCAAATACCTTTTAACAGACAGTCTTAAGTTTAAGAGGAAAATGAAACTGTGTGTGACACACAATCAAGAATACACGTACAATGCCTAAATGCTAGGGTCTGTATGAAGAGGTATGGTTGCCAATCATCATGGCTGCGCGTCATTTAAACATTCAAGAAAAACGGGCATAAAAGACTATGTTTTCTGTCAATAAGACCAGAGAGAGACTTCAGTTACTTGACAGCAGCTGTGTTAAAGCTACCAACATGCAGATGTCGAAAAAACTCCCTTCCTCAGCCATTCTTCTGTTTCATCAATTCAGCTTTTTCAGAGCTAGTAAGTGCTTCTCACTGAATTTCAGGGAAAAAAATAATAATCCAGCCATGTGTGTCCTAATCAGTTACACTGTAAGTATACAAAAGGTTAACTGCTTCTCAGATGAATGCAGAGTTTGGATTAAATAAAGAAGAGTGCCTTACACTGATGCACTGCTTTTCTCTTCATTGAAACAGTGAGGCCCCAGCTGTTATCCTTCAAAGCTCTTGCAGATAACACACAGAGAACCAGCAGATCACCCTGGTGCTCAATCTCTCTCTTTGCACCATTTTCTACAGTCTCATAATAACAGCCAGAGGCCTCAGAAACAGATGGAAAGGAAAAGAAGCTGCTTTTTTTAGAGGCTACTGCTGTATCAAACCAGGGACTTAGGAAAGAACAGAATTCTAATTCTGTTGCTTATTTTTTTCTCACCCAGAAGACTGGAAAGCCTTCACTGTGGCTGAAAACCTGGAGAAATCTTCAAACGGCATGGTCAAAACTCCACTAAACATTCAGTGAATAGGTGTCAGGAGTAAATAAAACATAACATATAACATAAAAAAAAAAAGGAATAAAACTAATAAAATTAACTGCAGTCAACAGAATACATTTTCAATGTCCCACTATCAGACTTACAATATTGCATTTACTTGCACAGGCTTTATAAAAACAGGAATATAACAAAAAACCACCCCAACCTAATTTCATAAGTGGGTTTTCAAACAATAGAATTCAAAATAAAAAGCAAGTGCCACGCAAGCATCATGAGAAATTTTTAAAATAGTCCAAATAAACTATACGTTATTCTTAGGAAAAAAAAAAAGTGTTCTCAATTTAGCTTTAGAAATAATTTGTGGACATATTGCTAGTGCGGACAGCGCTTGCAATAAGGAGAAATCCAGAGCATGCAGCAGAGCATGTAGATGCTGCTGTACTTGCCGAGTTATCCCTCCCAGCTAACTGCGAAAGAGCCAGGACGATGCTGGAAGCAGCCCGCTCCCAGCACCAGCTCAGGGACTGGAAGCAGACCAGCCACAGTAGCGCAGCCACAAAGCTAACCAGATTCCAGTGCTCCAGCCAGCTCCTGGTCAGCTCTGTTAAGAGTGGTGCCAATAGAAAGGAAAGTGCCTAACACGGGCAATTAGAACCAAAAAACCAAGTTTTACAATAGTAGGAGAGTACTACTATCAACTACAAACTGCACCAATCAAAGCAACAGGAAAAATGATGTTGAGTGTGTGATGCAACAAGGAATGAAGTCTAGAACTTTTGATTCCCTTTTCTGAGTTCTAACCACTACCTTAACTTTTTCATCAGTACAAGATGCCAACTAATGAAAGGGAGCATTTGACAGATGACACCTTACTAATAGACGAGCACAAAAAGAAGCAAGGAAAAAGACACTTAATTATTCCTTTCCAATATATTCTCTTAATTGTGTTATACCTGGCCAGTGGCTACATTTTCTGTTCTCTATCCTTCATCAGACCAATTAAGATAGTACTGGCCTCCAGGCCTCTAGCATAAGCAAACATAAATCTTCTACAACTTATATCATCATGAATTCATAGCTCCTTTCTCCAGGCTTTTTTTTTTCCTTTGGGTTTTTTTGTGGGATTTTCGTTGGGTGGTTGGGTTTTGCTTTTGTTTTTTTACTTCCCCCAGAGACTTGTGAGATCCCTGAACGAGATGATTTTTTTTTTTCCTGGTAATGGGATAAGGAATCTTGAAACATTCAGCTGCCCAGAACTGTTCGGATAGAGTTTATCAGGTATTTTTCAGACCTTCCCAGCTGCACTGAGCTACCACCCACAGAACAGAATCAAAAGCAGCAAATACCACCACTAAACTGTCTGCTCAAACGAAAGCCACAACCAGTTATTTATACGATCTCAAAATTTCCTTTCTCTTGACTGTGTTAATTGTTACCATTATGTCCATTGAATTACACGTGAAATCTAATTAAAATGTGGCATACCCAGTTTCAAGACTTCCCACCGCTAACTCCAACTTTATGCGAAATCTGCCTTATTTACAACTGTCTTCTATGCTAAAATTTACACAATAACTTGTCCTTTCTCCATTTCACTTTTCATTTTTAATATTGCTATCTATGCATAGAAGAGCCTCCCTGCTCCTATGAATCAGACAACTGCACAGGTGCTCAAAAAAACTCTCCCTCTCCAGTTGCACTGCAAATATATGTTATCATGATAGTATATTTGATCAGAAGTAGCTACGTAACAAACTAACTAAATAATTGTCAAAGTATATGTGCACAATCAAAACTCTTAACTTACAGCAATGTAATACTGTTAAAGTACTACACCACTATAGATGACATTAACATTCAGGTGCAATGCAAACTGCACTACATCCCCAATTCAAAAGCAGGAACTCGACACCGTAGATGTTATTATTTCAATCAATAACATCAATAGATTGTAACATTTTTTCAGAAGATCTTGGAAAATGTTACCATAATGAATTAAATCTCACAGCATCCCTCTGGGAGACAGTAAGTCTTTACTTACTGTTTACACAGAAAATCAGCAGATAAACATAGAGAAGGCTAGTAATCCCAATAGTAAAATCCAATGGCAGAACTGAGCACAGTCTGTAAAACCTAGGCGATGGATTTGTACACAACACTCCATAAAATAAGTTCCATACAAACATCATGCAGTATCATTACCTTGAATTGGTTTTGCATGTTCTTGTATTTCACAACGAGCTGTTCCTGTTGCCACATCCCATACAATTATTTTTCCAGAAACATCAGCAGAAGCTAAACGTAAAGAATATGGAGAGCCAATATTGTGATGGTAATTTTCTTTAGCCCACTTAACCTGAAGATACAGATGAAAATCGGTCAAAATGAGGCAAACATACATATAACAAAGACACCATACTTCCTATTTTTCACATGGATAAACAAATAATAAACTACTTAACAAAACCATACCTTTAAGCTACCATCAGTCATGCAAATTTAAGGTATGTGGCAACTGTGTTGCATGACTGCACGGCTGGTATTTTCAAACTACATAAATCAACAATTCTTGTTCCTGAAGGTAATTACAACAATCCATAAGTATATGCTATGAATATAAAAAGTTTACTCAAATATTTAGGAGAAACTAAATGGCAATATTTAAGGTTCTGTGGGCATCTGCAACCCTATACCCACTGATTTCCAAATAAATGAAAGTTGAAAATTTACCATCCAACTTTTACACACACCCTAAAACATGTCATTTTCCTAATCTGTCAAATACAAGTATATTATGGTATTGGGGAGGAAGGAAGGTTAGTCTTTCATCTATATGTTGTCTCATGTCAAGCTATTGCTGACATTTGCTATCTTTTAGATCCTTTTCACCATATTGCCACGATTCATTTCCACATACTTCTTTCTGGTTTGGGATTTCAAGCTGCATGGGCTTGCAAGTTGGCAATACTTTTGAAAACTATGTGTCTTGAAACGTGAAACATTCTGCCTACAAGTCTCACAAGATTATAAGGAGATAATATTAACTCCTTCCTTATCTATTCAACATAGACTTGTTTTGCTATCTACGTTAAAAACGAACTTCTGCCCCTATTAGAGACTGAAGACACTAACAGAATAAAGAAATCTTAATGCTAAGCTATTAGGAGTTTACCTACTACAAAAACGACGCTGTATCTAGCTGGCTGTGTGCTGTCACAGTACCTGACAGAGAAAGTACCTGAGGCCAAACACAACACTTTTTGCAGATACTGAAAGCATGACATTAAAAAAATTGAAATAGAATTATCATTAGGCACCACTAACTTTGCAACGTGAATTAGATTTATAACGGCATTCAGAGCACTGTAGCCACCTTTGTGCTACCCCTCTCAGAGTTGTGACGTGTCTCAAAAGCCTAGCTGAATAAATTAAACATTACACATGCACAGCAAGCAATCTTCAAAGAGCTCTAGCTATAAAGCCAAAGTGTGTTTCTACCAGAATAACAAAGAAATCTTAGGAGAATCTCCTCTACCTGCAAATTCCAGTTTTGCAATTCCTGATTCCCTGCTGTTCCAAAAAAATTACCCATGAGGTTACCTGCATGTAGCTATGTAGCTATTAAAAAAAGTAATTATAGAAATCTGCAAAGCTATTTCTTCCTCAGGTAAATGTATGTTACTTTGAAGCAAATTCCAAGTCTGAAAAACATCACTTCCTAAAGGAGGAGATGTCACCAAGCTATGACCAACAAAAAGGAGATCTTTAATGCAATTAGTCTCACCCAGAGTTCACGCAGCTCTATCACCATAAGCCCTCTTTTCTCATTGTAGTTGCACTGCTCCAACAAAACAAAATCAGACATAATCTAATCCATGCTAAATTATCAGTATTCCACAAACACCATATTGACCTACGGACCACTAACATGGATCCGTTTTCACTGAAACCATTACAGTTATGAGAGCCAAAGGCCAGGAAGTATTTAAAGAAAAACAGTTAAACAGACTGCAGAAGGATTATGAAACAACCGCTTTTCTCTTTGCTTTTTTGTTGCAGATAATGGTGCATTTTGAAAGTTTTCAAATCTGAAACATGGGTTTTGGGGGAGAAGATACCCTGTAGGCTGTGTTTGCTGGTGTGAACCTCTACTACAAAGAGTTTAAGTCAGACGTACAGTAGATTTCTTACAGATCCCCTCCAGCTTATTTACACTTCTAGCTTTTACAAAAAAAAAAAAAAAAAAAAAAAGAAATCAGTTTGGAATCGAAGGAAATTTCTTACAAATGCACATAAAGGTATCATGGTCTCACAATAATTTCTCATATAAAGTCTACTTCTCTTTGTTCTTCCTCCTCATAAATAAGTCATTTTCTTACAGTCTATTAATAAAGCATTAGATAGCGGTTTTGAAAAATTATCTTATAAATTATATAAAAACTATTTGGACTTCAGCATTTGGTTTCCTATTGAAATAATGTTACTTCTCAAAGCTAGTGAATGTCACTGAAGTGCATTGAAATGTTATCATTACATGGATCAAAAACTAATTTTGCTACAACTTATTATCTAAGCTAAGTGTAAATTTTAAAACAGAGTCATCGTTATAGCTGCTACTTCCGTACCACTTACATTTTCTACTTTTTTACACAATTTTAGACATTGGAATTGATTTGTTCACGTTAAAGGGCAGCTTGAAGACAACTGAGGCTGAGGGTACACTTAGCCAAATAAGTTGCCAAAAGGCAAACAAAGGTATTGACTCACAGAGTGCTGCTTACTCTGTGGTTGCTGTCGTGGACACACCTTTGCGCTGAGATAACTGAGAAATAACCCTCCTTACTGAGAGTCACATAAGTTGCCTCACAGTTGTCACCAGAGAGACTATTCATAACAGCTGCACAAGCTCTAAGTTGACAGCAATGCCTGGGCAACCCTGAGAATGCTCAAAATTCACTGAAAGATTTGGGCAAATATACAAACATGCTGGAATAAATCAGTTTTTGGTCCTTTGTGACATTTTAACACTATTATTTTTAACATGTCACAGCACACAGTCTCAGAAAACAATGTAAAGTACCTCTTTTGAAACCTAACCCTTCCACCTTCCTTTTTTCCAGTCAGTTTCAAAATTCTCTCTAATCAAGCAAAACTAATTCCTAAACTTTACAAACGTTTTTAAAAGCTACCATGCCATTATCTGTAAGGCTCTTGGCCAAGATCTTGTAGGGGTCTGTATTGGTTTTGCCCTACCCAATATTTTCACCCAGGATTTGAACAATGTATTTATTATTATTTAAAAAGCGTACTTAATTGGGCTCTGCAGCAGAGAAATAATGTCAAGTATTTACAGTTATTTAGAAAAATAATATATACACCAGAATCAAGTAATATACCTTAAAACATGTATGTCTCACCTTGACAACACTGGCTTTGTGTCTTTCCAAAACCTGTAAAGTCTGAGCCGTATTGGCATCAACTATCAGCACAAGAGAATGACATCCATATGCAATCAAACCTTGCCAGCCCCTAGAAAAGCACACATCATCATCAAACAAGAAAAAAGAACAAAAAGCACTCACATCAAGAATAAGGCTTTTTTTTTTTTTGTAAGTTGAGTGCATGCTACTAGACACAATCATCAAAGAGTAAAAACTATTTAATAACATAAAACTCAAAAGCATTATAAAACGCTGTTGCTGCTGTCTGCTAAAGCATTCGCTGATGGAACCCTAAGCCACCGCAAAGCACCTCGTTGTGTCCACCTATAAGAATCCCCTTCTGTAAATTTAAGACATCAAAGGAATTCACAAAGAGCATTCCCAAATTTTATATGTAAGCACACAGGAAAGCAATATATTTGCAATTATATAATTAATTGCATATTATTTATTTATTTAGACCAAAAAGGAGCATGTGAACAATGATTACAGTTATAGTGAAAATCTGCTGAGGCTTGTCTGAGTTTAGGAGGGGTTAATGCAGCCACCGATGACAATTTAGAGCTGTGGTGAACACAAAGCAAGTGGGAACAGTCAAAGGAGAAAAACAAAGTTTCAAACTAAGAACTCCAGGGAACTGCAATGGTCACTGCTCTGTGAGCTGACAGATGTAAACGCCAGTTTTCACAAATTACTTGGTTCAGCTATTTTATTTCTGTCCCTAAGATTCAGCAGTATTAGGTTAAAGTTTCTCAGCACAGCTGGGTGAAGCCACTGCTCAGACAAATTAATACAAAAAGCAATATAGGTGCTGGCTTGGTACATCACCTCTCAAACAATAACAGGAATAGAAACCAGAAGAAGCTGCTCTGATCTCAGCAGCTTGTTGCACCAACGAGACCTCTGCCCGCAAAAGCCAATGCCATTGCTAGAAGGGACCGGTCCTCACTCATCCATGGCCACGGCTTTGTTGTGACTGGAGAGATGGATAGTGGCACCTCCACCGGGCTCCCTGCCCGCCTCCCCGCCCAGGAACGGGACCCGGCAAGAGGAGGCTCGCCTGAGACACAACAGCACTACCGCTCCCAGGGACAAAAAAAAAGGGCCCGAGTATTTGCGGTGACGGCAGGGCACGGCTCCCCGGCAGGAGGGCACAGCCGACCCTCCACAGGGATCCACCTGCCGCCGCGGGCTGAGCCTCGGCACCTGGACGCGTACGGACGTCCCGCTTAAAACCGCGGGCCTGTGGGGGAGCGGAAGGAGGCAGACCCAGGGCAGGCAGCGGGGAGCCGGTCCCACTCCGCGGTTCCTTCGCCTCAGTTCGGGACCACTGCGGGGAGAGGCCCGGGACCTCCCAGCCGCCC